>WBMV01004981.1:1903827-2249857 GCA_013396655.1 Campylorhamphus procurvoides
CCCGTTCGCACGGGGGGAGCTGTGCCGGCGGGTGCGCTTCGACATGCGGGGCCGCGACGTGATCGTCTTCCTGCACATCCAGAAGACGGGCGGCACCACCTTCGGGCGGCACCTGGTGCGCAACATCCACCTGGAGCAGCCCTGCTACTGCCGCGCCGGGCAGAAGAAGTGCGCCTGCCACCGCCCCGGCGGCGACAAGGACACCTGGCTCTTCTCGCGCTTCTCCACGGGCTGGAGCTGCGGGCTGCACGCAGACTGGACCGAGCTCACCAGCTGCGTGCCCGCCGCCATGGAGCGCCGCGGGTGCGCCGGCAACCGCACCCTCAGGTCAGTGCCAGTGCCTGCTTTCCAGATGCTCCAGAGCGCATCCCGCCTTTCCCAGGGCCAGCTCCCCGCAGATGGGCGAGAAGTGCCCGCCGCCTTCGTCACTAAGCAGTGAACGGGGGCGAAATAAAGGCTCGTGTTCCGGCGGGGGTTCTGCCTTGGGGCTCGGGCTGCTGCCCGCTCTGTGTGTTACCTGTGATGCTTTCGCCTCGCCTCGCATTTGTGCGAGTTCCGCGTACCGCCTTTTGTACAGACGAGCGAGAGAAAAGCTCCGCTCGTTCCCCTGCAAGTTTCTGCTATCTGTTTGTCCTTTAGAAAGTTGTTTTAAGCAGAACGCTGCACGCACCTGCAGTAAGCAGAGCGCCTCTGCAGAATCCGATGGGTCGCTGCAGCTGCCGAATGATGTAGCTAGTGGAGTTCGCAGAAGCTCTTAAGTCTCTTTGCCCCGTGTTTCTGGGTGGGAGGTAGCCTGGTTCGCTGCTTCCCGCTGTATGAGCAAGCTCAAAGTAGTAAGACCATGAGCTCCAGGCGCTGCGCAGGGAACGCAAGGCTAGCAAAAGTGTCACTGCTACTGTCCCTTTGAGGATCTGATGGCAGTGGGAGACGGAATTTTGTGTGCATGCTGTCTCTCTGCATATTATATCCCGTTTTTCGTGGGTCTTGTGAAAGGTTTTGTCTGTTTTAAACATGGAAAAGCTGTCAGATGGGCGATCTTTCGTGATAAGAGAGAGCTCTAGGTGATTCAGTAAACGTCGGGCTTTGTTCTGATTTATTTACCGTTCAATGAGGATTTTCAGGCTGGTATTTATTTGTATGATAGATTTTGAACATGTATTAAGGAGTTATGAGCTGAATTCGCTCTTAAACCTCTGCACTTTAATAATTGTAACTTCAACATCTGTAAAATACTTAGGAAAATATAGGAAAAATACCTTTTTTAAAAGTTATATAGTTTGACAAATACCTTGCATTCTTTCATTTTAGTATCCATCTTGATTTTATGAGTCCATAAACTTTGAATTTTCAGTAGAACCACTCACACACTGTGTTTCGTACCTTTGCTGTACTATTAGAGCTGTGCATCTAAGTATTTTTTTTTTTAGTTTCTGAATGGAGAATTGAGAAGACTATATGCCTAAAATAGGCAAGAAACTAGCATATGAGTCTAAGGTAAAGCATACTGATTATTTTTAAGTAATTTTTTAAAGCTTCTGAATGTATTTGAGGCATTGGGCTTCCTTGAATATCTCAACTTTTCTGCCTTCTGGCTATGACGTCAGAAAATTAAAGTGAATTGATGGAATACCTGACAGTGGATTTTCTTTGTGGCTAGAAGGGCAAAATGTTCTATGAATTTGGTACTAAGATGTTTGATTTCTTGTGTCATATATGTGATGCAGTGAAGATACTAAGTGTATTTTAGAATTTTTTTATTTTTTTGTTTCTCCACACAGCAGGTGTTAGTATATTCTATTCTTTCAGATCTCTGTATATGTGGTCTATCCTTTTTTACAGGAAGGGAATAAGGAATTTATAGTGCATATCTCAATATTCTGAATATTTGGTTCTTAGGGGGCTAGTAATAGTATAAGTTAAAGTAAGTCCTACCTTTTAACACAGGTCTTCAGAAGATTTCATGAGGAAAACTATAATTAGAATTCTTGGGAGAAGGGGCTAGCTGGTAGGGAAAGGAGGGAGTGGATAGTGGTCCTAAAGGTCATAGGAGATGTGTGAAGCACAATCTCTCCTCACCCTGGGTCTTTGTCTTTCATGGACAGTGTGTTTAAAGTTGTCTTACTTCTTAAATCTCATTAGGCTTTTGAAGGGAGTTTGTCTTAGCTTTTCCTGTTTCTTATGTTGGAGTTTTGAAGTCACAGAACCCAAGAAGGAACATGGGGCAGGAATTGCTGCTGTGCCCCAGAAATCTGAACTTCTTTAAGCCCAAATGCCAGCGTGGACTTTTTATATGACTTAATGGTATGGTGTGCCTCATCCCAGCTTACGTACTTCAATATGAAAAGTTGGCTGTTGTCAATATATTGGATGCTATTGTGAATTTGTAGAACTATCTTCTCTTCTTTAAGCATTTGCATATGTTTTCATTTTCAGGATGTGAGATGTGCTGAAATACCTGCTTAAGAGTTCACAGGACCAGGCTATTAGTTTCTCATACTAATGTGTAGCTCCACTTTTACAAAAGTTGCTATCTGGATAGTGAGGATATTGAGAAGATATTGAGAACTGCTGATGCAGTTTCAAATTAAATTTTTCTTAGTGTAGTTTTTAGATCAACATTGCAAATAATTAAAATTATCAAAGCAGTGGGACTTTTCCCATGGAGATGCAGTTACGTCTACATGGAAGTTCTTGCATCAGTAGCAAAGGGCTCCCCCCCCCCCACTTCCCATTTAACAGACTGGCTGTTGGAGCAGAAAGTAACTGAGACTGGCATGAAATACCTGTTTCCTCCTCCCTCCCCTATTTTTAAGAAACAGTCTTTTGCGTATTTGCTTTGCCCTCCCATCACTGGAAGTCATTGAAGTTGGTGATGCTTGTGTTCAGCTCCACTGCCAGAACTTGCCTTTCCTTCAGAGGTGCCAAGAAGCTGAGGCTGTGGAGTGTTAACCAGCATTGCTTGAGGAAAGAAAGGGAAGAGAAATGTTGTTAGACGTCTAAGCTGAGATGCCAGGGAAGAGTTGTTGTCAAATCTGAGTGAGTGACCTTAGGCTGCCTCTGTAGACAGTGGGGTGAAAGAGAAGAATACAGGCAGTCCTTTGCAGGGTGTAAGACATGTCTGAAATCTGCTGAATTGTCTTCTGGAGGAGCAGTTCTTCCATATCACTGATAACAAGGGAACACTAGAATTGTGAATTGGGACTTGTTGTCTAAAACTAGATGAGGAGAGTTCCACATCTAATATTGCAGAGACATTGTCCAAACTGATTGTCTGCCTCTGTTATGCTACCAGGTAAAACTTGGTGTGTGAGGTAGGGCTTGCTTTGCCTCTCTGCTTTATGTATGAGGTTTTGAGAGGGAACGCTTAGGAGTCCTGAACAAGGCACTTTTTCTCCTGCTGATGTGCCTGCAATATAATTAATAATTATTCATTATTATTTATTACAAGTTTGATTAAACTAGGATGGCAATCTTTTAAACTACACACTTCAGAGAACACTGTGTTGGAACTGTTGTCTAATTTTCTAATATGAAACAGTGAAATCACTTGAATTGTGTAAACCCCATAAACTTTATTGTCAATGCAGTTTAGTCTTTGAAACTATTGATTTTCATTAATTTGCTTCCATTATATTCTCCATTTCCTCGTATCTGTTTAACTTACTGTGTGCTTCATTGTGCTGTGGAAATGTAAATCAACAGTAAACCCATGAGTCATGGAATGAGGAGAGTTGAATAGAAACTGTCAGTAGGATTCCTTTTTCTTCTTATACAGTCCTTTATCCGACTATTGAGTATTTTTAAAACTCTAGCAATAACAGAACATAAGATGGACTCTAATCTTTGCAGCTGTGATAACTGTGATTGTCACAAAAAATGTAAGAGTGTTAATTGAAAATTAAGACTGCTGAAGGTAGCGGGGAGTTCTTTACCATTGTATCTTCTACAGAAATGATTGTTGGAGCCAGTAAATTATATATGATTTATTTTTATAAATGTAAGTGTGCTTATTTAAAGGTAAACTGGTGGGAAAAATGAACCCAACTCAAGAGAGATTATAAGTCAGAGCTACAATTTACTAAAAAGATTACAATAAATACAATAATACTGAGAAAACAGGTTTTTAAGCCACAAAGACCGATCTATAACACAGCACCCTGGGACGAGAGCAGAAGGGTGTTTGTTAGCTCCTGTGCTGAGCACCACGTGGTCACCCTGAGTCCAAAATAATAGGAAAGGATGAAACAATTTTCTATGGTCCTGCTACTGACTGCGTTTTTTCTTCCATAACTGTCTCCAGTGCTGGATGTTTTAAAAGAACTGTGGCAATCTACTCAAGGGTTTCATTGTCCTTACAGTTGGAAAGTGATGGTATTTCCCTCAAGCGCTTAGTGTGGTTCTTGTTAACTTCAATTTTAAACTCATTGCATCTTCTGTCTTTTGAGAAACTGAGAATAATTTGATCCCCTTTTCTCTGCAGTAGCCTACTGGGTACTTTGGTTCTTAGGAAGCCCTCTTCCAACCTCCTCTGCTAAAATAGCAGCCAAATCCAGTTCATTCT
Source organism: Campylorhamphus procurvoides (assembly GCA_013396655.1). Taxonomy (NCBI): domain Eukaryota; kingdom Metazoa; phylum Chordata; class Aves; order Passeriformes; family Dendrocolaptidae; genus Campylorhamphus; species Campylorhamphus procurvoides. Next base: position 1,908,389 of record WBMV01004981.1, read on the forward strand.
GTGTTTGTTTTAGGCCATTCTTTGCGTTCCTCCTCTTTGGGTTTGTATCAGTTGCTTTCTTGAGAAGTGGTGCTCCATTGGGAGTACAGTACCAAGTGCACCAAAAGAAGATTACTTATTCAGAAAGCTGTTTGTGGTTTTACACTTCACTGATGTTCGCCATTTGGCAACTGCCTGACATTGACTGTCAGCTTGGGATTTAGGCATTGTTAATTTTCTTAAAGACTACTACTTATATTTCCCATTGTCTTTTTATAGGAGTTCTGTGCTCACCCCCAATGGATTTCATTACTCTTCTGTCAATGTCTTTAATTTGCAAAATTGATTTAAATTTTTTGTCCTTCCTAGCTTTTCATCATTGGTATATTTAATAAATGTGTTTTGTATTCACCATGCACATTGTTGAAGCAAACATTGAATAGAATGAAATCCCTTTGTAATAAACCATTTGTTTGATATATCTCTCAGAATTGCTTTCCAGGGACTTCTGCCCCTGACACATATTTTTTTCCCCCTAAGCTGTATTTTTCTGGCTTGTGTTACTAGTTGGAGATGTCATCCAGTGTCATAATTTTTTTGGAAAACATTTCCTTTCTAATGTTTCTACTTGCAGTCAATTATTATATTTTAGAAGAAAATTAGACTGATTTGATCCAGTAACTTGAGACAGTAGTGCTGTCTGCTGATCTTTTCTACTATGCATTCAAAGACTATTTGTCTAGAACATGTGGCAACAGCTAGCTACCCTCCTTAACTACTTTTTGCACTGTACATGTCACCTGTGAGGTTTCCCTTACTCAGAATAGCAGACAAAATGATTGCTGTGCACACAACTTTCCAGCATCAGAATTGTCACAGCTCTGGAAAACTTTTCAAAGATAAGTCTTGTCTTCAAACTTTTGAAGCTATTGCACTAAATCTCAGTGTGTTGCCTACTGATTAGAGCTCATGTTTACTATTAGTTGCTAGTAATGTTAAAACAGTGGTCAGCACTATTTAAATCAGAAACGGATTTTTCTTATACACCCATCATTGTAATTTACAGATAGCTGTGAAACTAAATAAGTTTTGAGCCAGGAAGGTCCATATTATGAAAATGATTACCTGAGTAGCAATTCTTCTAGTTATCTGGAAGAGAATTTGGTTTCTTCTAGTGTTTCATTCTAGAAAATAGGCCATCTAGTAAGACTTTCTGTAAAATGCAGGAGCTATTCTCTTCTTTGTGAAGGAGGCAGACAGAGAAATCCTAGGAGAGAAAAAAGAGTGGAAGTATCAGGAGTATCCCCTAGGACCGTCCAGTGCTATTAGACATAACAGCTGTCAAAACTTTCTTGTGTTATTAAGATGCTTTTTAATTTATATTAACTACCTGCCTAATTTAGGATAATTTCTGATCCTCTTGAGTAAGATATTGTTTCAATTCTTACATAGCATTAGGATATATATCAGTTTGAGGCGAAATGGGAAAAGTTACTGTGTGAGTGGAAAAACTTCCTGTGTAATGCCGTTACACTGACAGAGATTAAATCTATAGACCCAACCGATGACAAAAATAGGCATAAAATTGTGAGCTTACTTGTGGGTTATTTTTTTTTAAGAACTCTTTGTGGAGAAGAAAAAACCTCTGCCAGCTCAACTCTAGTAATCACCAAGAAGCTGAATGGAAAGTATAGAGATCTGGTTGAAATGACTGATTTCTTCCTTCAGGTGTGTTGACAGTTTTCATGTGTTACTTTCTAAGTCAGCAAGAGTAGAGCATCTCTTCCTAGAACTTGGTGCAGCCATGGCAGTGAATTGAGCTTATATATAATATGAAGACTCTGCTGCTGTCTGTGCAGAATGAGACCCATTGAAAGTAAGGGAAAGCCTGTGTTCTTTAATGTATTTAGTATTGCATTTCATTTGCTACCTGTTCTCTGGAATTATTTAGTACACAAACTTCTAATACTATATTGGATGCCTTAACGTTCCCAGTTGCCTCAGAAGGTAACTTAAAGACCCTTCAGAGTTCTATTACTGCTGAATAAGGTTTTCAAACACTGTGTAGAAGGCTGATAGTGTGAATTAAAGGTCTAATTTGGATGGTTCAGCCTTGAAGCAACTACGATTTTAGGGGGGAAAAATTAACAACAGACCTGTTTTGTGATTTTGTTCAATATGGCATGACTCTTATTTCAGGACAAATTCTGGAGTAGCAAAATCAATAACTTGAAGTAGTTGTGGTCTGTTACATGATCAGTGCTCAAGATCTCAGTATGTGTTGTCTAAAAAAGTATCAAATGTGTTCTTGTAAGGATAGGGCCTATTATCTTCAGTCTCTAAGCACTTTGGTTCAGCTATGAAGTTTACTGTTGAGTAGCCTTATGTATATTTCTCCAAAGATCTGGAGTTCGGCCCACAGCTTAAAGTCGTCTAAGAAAAAGGAGGGAGAGGATTGCCTTTTAATTAATTGTTGAAACTTAATGTCTTAACCCCCATTTTTTGCTTTAAAAATTAGTAATCTTAGTAAAAAGATTTAAAATTAGTAAAATTAGTAAGATTTAGTAATTATAAAATGATTGATATAGAAGGAATTTCAGACATTAGAAGTGTTGCATGATACAGTTTTATTTCAGTTGTGAAAGTGACAGGGTCCTGCAGGTTGGACTGTGGCTCTGAGTGTTTACAGACTGGTAGAGATGCTGAACATGTTGGCATAGTAGTGGGAGAACTTTGAATGCCATGTGAAGAACAATGTTGGAATAGGGAAAGGAATGAGCAGATGCAACTTCCAAAGGATGGAACAAACTGTGATATTCTTAATTGACTTGATAGTCTACGTCCCAGTTCTGTGAAGTAACTTGATGTTCATGAGAAGTCTGGCCACATGGTTCTTGGTGCTGCTTGGTACTGGAAGGAAATGTTCCCTTCAGGATGTATGTGGAGGAGCTGACATCTCTGAGACCAGTTACTTTCTTCAAACAAGTTAACTTGAAAGTGAGGTAAGTGAAAAAAGGAGACACACTTCAAAAAACACTAATCAAATATATATATATATATTTAAATTCTCATCTAAATTCTAATAATATTAATGTAATGTAAAATACTTGCTGAACTTACAGATTTCTATCTTGGGCATGTTATGCTTTTAAATGTATGTTAAATGAAAGCTTAGAGGCAGTAATTTAGAGAAAAGCTTAATTTTTTTACTTAACCAAGAAGTAATATTTATAGCTTGTTTCGTGAGCTGCCTTTTGTTTAAGAAGCAGATACATTTGTGTCTTGGTGTTTGTGTATTTTCACACTTGGAAGTGTCTACTTGCTGTTTTTGGCTTCAATTCCATGTGTCTTTGCACACAGGCTATGGCTGAGAATGTGGGGTCAGACAAAATAGCAACTGATGGTGTTTGCTCAAGGAACTCCTCTGAGGAAGAGGAGAAGCAGTGTAGGAATAAGCTGTGAGTCTAAAGCGAGAGTGAAGTCTGGATGAGGGCAGGGAGCAGAAATATCGCTAGTCTTGCAAGGTCAAGGAAGGACCAAAATGATGCAATTTAAAAGGTCATTTTTTTTTTCAAAATAAAACTGGTTTAGAATTTAAAGCTGTCCATATGTTCTTTTATACTTGCTGGAAGAGAAAGATTCGGACATAATGAGAAACTTCAAGTACTAGCTTATTTGAGCTCCTATCCTACATAGGTATTTTTTTTTCCTCTAAGTTTCTCAAGTCAGATAAGTGTTTTAATAAGAAACTGAATGTTAAATTAAGGGGTCTTCAGCTCCAACACTGTAAATCCCTCATAGCAGAGTTGTCAGATATTGTTTTCAACCTTTAACTAGACCTTAATTTTTAGTCATGGGAGTAGGACCATTATTTTCCGAGACGTTTCTAATGTGAGTGATGAATAACTTTTATAACTGCAAAACCCTTGTTTTCAGGCCAGAAAAGCCTCTGTCAGGCTAAAGCTTTATCATTTCTCTTGCTGACTTAACAAGGTTCAGATGGGAAGAGTAACTTTATGGAATATTTTTTATTTTCTACTACTAGTCACTTGGATTTATTATAGAATCATGTAGGAAGGGACCTCTAGCAGTCGTTTAGCTCAAACTCTTGTTTAAAAGTCAGTCTAACTAGAGCAGGTTTCTCTGGGCTTTGCCCAGATGCTTTGAATAACTCCAGGGATGGAGATGCCACAGTGTCTCTGAGCAACCTCTCTAGTTTTGCCACCCTCATGGGGAAAGAGCTTTTCTTCTCACCCAACAGAAATGTTTCATTTTTCAAGTTGTGTTCATTTCTTCCCATCTTACTGCTGTGTGCATCTAGGAAGAGTCTGGTTACGACTTCTCTATACACTCCCACATGAAAATTGAATAGAGTAATGAGGCCTGCCTGGTTGCTGCCTTGTCCTCAGATTGAACAAACCTAACTCACTTGGCCACTCCTTCTGTGTCATATGTCCCAGCCCCTTGAAAATCTTGGCAGCCCCACTATGCCATGGTCTATCTTTTTATTGGTGAACCCAAAATTGGACACATCAGTCCAGATGCTGTCTCACCAGTGCTGAATGGGACAGTGAGGGGAAATCACTTCCCCCAACCTGCTTAGTAGCTCCTGCCAGCATAGCCTGATACTTGGTTAGCCTGCTTCAGTTCCAAAGGTAATTGTTGTCTGTTACTCAATACAGTGTCCACCAGGAACCCCAGATCTGTTTCTGCAGAGCTGTGTCCTAGCCACTCTATGTCCAGTCTGTCTTGTGTGTTCTTATGTTACCTCAGGTGCAAGCTTTTTCTTTATTTAGAATCATGAAATTATACAGTGGTTTGAGTTAGACAATACATTAAAGATCATCTAGTTCCAACCTCCCTGCTGTGGGCAGGGACCCCTTTCACTAGACCAGGTTGCTCAGTGCCTCATCCCACTTGGCCTTGAACACTTCCAGGGATGGGGCATCTACCACTCCCACAGTAAACCACTTACCATGCCTGAGCTTCATGAGTTTCCCATCAATGCAGATCTCTTTCCTCTTGAAGTTGCTCAAAATAGAAGCACTGTTCTCTGGAGTATTGATCTCTTTCTCCAGTGTAGTGCTGCTGACCCTGCTGAGACCAGACCCTGGCTCACCAATCAGGTCATTAACACAGACCTTTAAACAGCATTGGCATCACTGCCAGTTCTTGAATGATATCACAAGTAATCAGTTGGATTCTGTATAGCACCCCAACACCCATTCCATGTCTCACCAATGTTCCTCTAATAAGCAAGGCAAAGTCCTTGCTGATGTCAATGCAAACAACATCCACTGCTCCAGGGGGATTTGCTCATTCACCTCTCTGAGGCTGAAGATGAGACTCATCAGCCTATAGCTCCTTGAATCCTTCTTCAGGGTAAGTGTGTGGTTTGCTTTTTATTTATGGAAAATGGGAAGAAAGATTACAATGGAGAAGACGCTGAAACATCAGAAGGTGCTTATGTAGATATTTTAACTCCATCGTGTTCCTCAATTTAAGAATTCCCTGAAGAGGATCAGAAGCTATAATTATTAAATAAAATACAATGATTTTCTTTCACTGTGAACATTATGGTAGTTTGTCCAAAGAAACAAGTTATTACCATCAATAAGCTTTTTAATGTGCTATGATACATCCATGACATTCAGTATAAAGTTGGCCTCAAGCATGTGTTACAAATATGTTCCTTTGTACATATCTAATAAGACTGGGATGGTATGCTTCTCTGGTTCCACGAAAGGTCCACTTTTTCTTATTAAACTGACTCTAGTAGATAAAACAGAACTCAAATAACAATTCAATAAGTAAGAGGCAGTTACATATTTGTTGTTTTTTTTGTTTCAGGGTATGTTGAGTCAACCATTTCTATTCAAATTATTTTTAACCATAAAGCTAGCATTTCTATAGTTCATATTCATATTGCAGACAGTGTTCTTCAGAGCTCTTTAACTTCTATCTACAGTGCTAATGTTATTAAACAGTTCACCGTTAATTTATAGTGTAAAACTTTGTCATGTGTTAACATGAGGCAACTTCCCAGAGTTTGTAATGAAGGAATGTAACTGTTTTGGCTTTCCTTTTCCTATTTCAAAGTTGAGTTATTGGACTGAACTTTCAGTATAGGTAAGATTCTATTGTGCCAGTCTCAAAGCTTCTGTATAAAATCTTCTGTAGGCAAAAACAGAATTTGGGGGAAAAAAGGCAACAAATATACAGGCAAAGACTGTTGTGTATGCCTTTATATTTCTTATAACTGGACTATAAATGCTTTAAAATGCTAAGCAGGTAAAATTCAGAAGATGTGATCAAATAATTAGTTTGTGTGTGTTTATTTTTTACTGCTGGACATTTTGATGTTTTGAAGTGAAGGTTTAAAGTCCCCATTTTGAACTTGTGTCACAAGCTTCAGCTCAACTGTGGTGAAGTTGCCTTTCCTTTTTGCCAAGCATTTAAAGCCTGAAAATGCCCATTGAAGTGATTTCCTCCAAATAGAGAATTTAGCTGCCTAAATGGAAGGAATGACTGAAGTAGCTTTCCCTAAACAGCCCAGGCCCTCTCTAATACATTGCCTGCTACAACAAAGTCTTTGTTTTGATCTCTAGTCTCCTGCATCTCTTTTTTCAAAGCTGACAGGCCAACGACCATGGAAATGTATGTTGAGTTTTGCAGCACTGTCTCTGACTTGTGCAGGTTATTTTTTCTCAGGGTATATCTCTTTTCATTTTGAATAAATTGCCAGATATCTGACAGGAGGATAAAGAATTCTATTGTGATATGGGTCAGTACCAGGCATCTAAATGGCTGCTGGGCCTTGCTGCAGAATAATAGTAAAACTGATGAACTGTATCTGACTAACAGATTGACTGGGAAGCTTAAGTGTGGCCACACAGAGCCGTGGCTTTGATTAAGAGAGCAGTGGGGCTGATAGGAGTTTAAAATTATTGTTTCATGCTCTGCCACCTGTATTCCAGTGCATTATCAGGTAGTTTCTCGAAAATATTAAACATAAACACAAACAAAATACAAAAAAAGAAATGAATTTGGAAGTATTCATGGCAAGGTCATTGTAGTTGCATCAATATTTTAAACAAAATTGCAAGCTATGTATCATTTCAGAAAGTAAATTTGCTGCTATATGACTAAAGGATTCTCAATTTGTGCCATATGTATAGATAATAGAAGAGCTTAAAAGGACAGGTGGAAAAAGAAAAGCTTCTCTTCCACAATCACATTTTTTTCTGTACTGATGCTTCCTATTTCTTGTATTGTCCAGGTTACATCCTACACTTTTGATTTACCTTCTTGCCAGCCTGATGTTGCCCACTCCCCCACGTTGCTGTCCTTGCTATCCTGCCAGCTCTTTTGCCTTTGTTTTATATGTTTTTCTTGTGTGACTCACATCGCCTTTGCACTGTATCTGCTTGCTTTGCATGCAGAGTGAGCTGCTTAGAGTGTGCTCCTCTCTGCTCAGCATGGTTGACAGGCTGCAGGCTTGAATCATTCGGCTCTTGAGCTTGTCTGCCCTGCTGAAGTTCGAAGGGGCTTTTTATTGTTTGGCTTTGCAAGAGCTAACAGAATTGACTAGTTGAATCTATCCTAAATTCTTTGTTTTATTGTTCCCTCTATTCCTAGTGGTACGCAGAAACTGATAAGGAAAACTAACTGTTCTATTCCCCCAACCTTAAAAGATGGGACAGAAAAGATGCATTTCTGTGTAACTCTGTGTTTCTGTCTGTTCCCTTAAGCTGCTGCTCAGAGGGCTTTTATAGTTGCTCCCCTTTGATTTGTGTTCACTTTCTCCCAGGATAAAGTATTAAACAGTTGCAAGTTGTCTCAATAGCACATGCCCCAGTCTTTTACAATGTCTTGGAGAGGAAGGTATTTATGATTAGCATTGACAGAGTTGGCATAAAATTTCCTGTTTTACCATTAGTTGTTGGACAGCAGTTCTGAAACCCAGCTCTGCAATGTGAGTCGCCACTTTCATCCTAAGGCAGGGAAAAGGGGAGTCCTTCCCAGCAGGTGAAGGAAGGAAGATAGGTCCTGGCTTTGTCCCCCTGCCACGGAGGCAAAGGACGAAAGTGGCTAATGCTTCTGTAACCTGGAGTGAAAAGGCGGTAGTTTGGTGGGACTAGAAATCTATGAAGTAAAGAGAACTTGGGTACAAGTAGAGGGGGAGATACCCCTGGGGTACACAGAGGAAAAAGTGATTTCATGATAGAAGCAATAAGCAAGGAAATCCAAGTGGAACATCTGTTTGCATCAAGACACAGGAATGCACATAGCTCTATCAAGCCAATTTTCAGCAGGTGTTTTGTCTCTACAGTGGCTTGTTAAAACATAGTAGTCAAATTTTAATTTCTTTTAAATTTTTGAGAACTAATTTTAAGCAGATAGCTTTGCCTTGTTATCTTTTAATAGAGATTTGTTTGCTTTCCATTTCTTGAATTCACATTTAGTATCTGAATTCTCTTTTTTTTTTTTCTCTGAAACAGCATCTCATGAAAAACAATAAACATAAAATTCAAAAACCTGGAGCCACATGAGCATTGTGGTGTGTAAATGCACACAAGCTAACTTTATTATATGGTTGTTCTCTTCTCCTTCATTCTCTTTGGGGCCCTTTCATTCTCTTCTGGCCTCCTAGTTGTATTGCTCCCTGGTCAGCCTGGTGCCTGCATGGTAGTGGCAGTGGCTGCAGCAATGATTGATGTGAAAACTAAATTGCTAGACACAGTTAGTGAGTATTTCATGGAGCAGTTAGTCTGCAAACCTGAAGAGGGAGAAGCAGTTTTTTATGTGGTTCTGACCATTATGTGCAGGATCTGGTTCAAAGTGTTAATGTTGTTCTGTAAAATGTATTTACATCTCTTAAAGGATTGTTTACCTCTATTTCTGAAAATCTCCTGCATTGGGACTTTTGTTTGTTAGAGAAAACAATTTGGAATTAAAAAGCATATTGAAGACAATTTATAAAATTAGAATCCTTGCAAGTGGCATGGGAACTACTTGAAGATGCCATGTGGGAATCTTAGAGAAAATGCAGGCACTTATTGAAGATTTTAAGTCCGAAAAGGAACTGGCATGGCACAACTAAACAGCAGGGTAAGAGGTGGTTACGCAAAGTAGCTTTCACCATTTTAAAAAAGTTCAAGTTTTGTCTGCAAGAGTAAAATATGATGGTTCCTAAATTCTGGAAAGATAAGGGAAAAATGCAGTACAGCTAAGAAAGATGTTTGAGGAACAATTTACAGGGGGGATAAAATTAATCTTTTTGAAACATGCTATGAACAAGAAGTCTGTTAGAGAATGCGCAGGGCTAATCGATAATCTCTCCTTCTATCCTCTGGAAATAAAGCTCTATCAAAAAAAGAAGCTGTTGTTTTACCTCTTGTATCTGTGTTAATTTTTGAACTTTGAAGTTCTGAACTGGAACTTTTTATTATGGAGGATATATTAAATGATCTATCTTCAAATTGAAGTGTTGGTAGAAGCAATTATGAAACAAGTTTTTTTAAAAAGGAGGGGGAAAGAATGACATAAACTAGGCGGTATTTATAGGTGCCAGCTGCCAGAACTAGCTGGTATTGAAAGGAGCTCAGGAATTAAACAACCAAACTACTAGTTGTGGTGTGACCTCCTTTTTAAAACTTGGACAATTTGAAAATAATTTTTAAAGACCCATACTACTTACCATGCCATCTGCAGTGGTAAAACTAGAAGAAACTATTACAGGAATTAGCAGACAGTTGCCTGGTACAGCACAGTGGGAGATCCATGTGGCTTTTGCAATAGAAAATCATGCCTGAATAATATTGTAGCATCTGGGAAGGAGTCAAAAACATGTCTGCAAGGGAAGTTAGGTGTTCATAGTCTGTTTCAGATAAAACCAGCAACCATATTTATCCTTGGGCATTTTTTCCAATCTCAAACATTTTTCTGGTCATAATCTTAGGCAAAGATTTCAAATGAAGAATTAAAAATTTATTCTTAGATCTTGTGATACACTTTTATGCATCACTTAAGTTTCAGTCTTCTAGATCTGCTGCTGTGAGGAGAAGAATCTCTTAAATGTGAAGTTCAGGAGCAGTATCTTGTTATTAAAAAACTATTAGGCTGAGTTTAGCCCTTTTTTTCTGTTTAGTTCAGAAGAGATTAATGGCCTACGCACTTTTCCAACCATATAATGCTCTCCATTACTCTTGATGTTTATGTGATTGTGTTGCAAAGATGTCACTGAAAGTTGCATGTAAGTTCATGCTGTAAACTAACCCGCTTTATCTACTGCTTGTGCAGCAATGGTGGTAAGCCAAGACTCTGAGTGGGGCTTGGCAGTGTGGTGCTTAGGCTGGTTGTAAAAAGTGGTTGTTTTCTCTCTGAGCTGAGTGTTGTTACCCCTGCCACTGTAACTTTAACTCTTTTCTTATTTTGTTATTTTTTTGCTTGGGTTTTTGTTGATTGTTACATTGCTGGTGATGAGGCTTTAATTGTTTGGATAGTATACTAAAACCAGGATTTTAGACTTGACAGTTGAAAACCTAAGTGAAATTCACTCTTAGAAAATTGAACCATAGGATGACACATCAGCAATTCACACAGTAGTTCCTTTCAAAAAACCACACGTGTTCATATGAAGGAGATAATTTTGATTATTGGTTGATTTGTTTATTTGCTTGTTTATGTATTCCTTGTGTTTTGAAGGAGTGGGTTCAATATGGAAAAAGGTGACAAATGTAGTTGGAGACTGATAGAAATAGCTGTGTTAGGAGAAGCTGGGGGTAAAAGCAATTGCGGATAACAGCATGGGTAGAAATATGGAAAACTTCAATACACAGATTCTGAATTTGACATGGCACTTAAAGGACTTGAAGGCATAGAAGACTTCAGTATATCTGAAGTTCATTTCGTGAACACACTTGTGATGGAGTTTATGGAATGACTGAGAAAGATGTGTGGGTAGTTAAATGGATGAATTAATAATAGTTTTTTAATGTAGGCATTTGTCCCCTCTTCTTTCTTGAGACGAAAATAAAGGGTTTTCTAGGCACCATGAGTGAGGAAAGTTACTTGTTGGCTGCAGCAATTCTGCTTTTTCAATAGCAAGTATCCTACTCTGTGATGACTTGTAACTGATGTGAGGGGAGGGATGCAAATGTAGAATTTAATTGGTATAATATAATTTCATTTTCTCATAGGAACTGAGTCTGATGCTGATGGTCTACACTGAAGGAAGCTGTGTGCTCCTTCCCTGTAAGATATTTCAAATGCCTCTCAAATATAGGATGAGCTGACGTGACATCACTAGGCATGTGATAGTGATTTGTTATTCACTAGCTCATCACAAGTATGCTCTAGGTGTTTTCTGTGGCCAGACCAAGAAGTAGACAGTCAGAGAAAGTTCTTAAAGTTGACAATCTCCTGGTTTTGTTTAAAACCAGAATGTCTAGAAGACCCTTGTTTGAAGAGTTCTTGAAGGAGGACTGGTGGAGGGAGAAAAAAGGACATGGGATGCACTATGTTGCAACTTTATATGGACTGCAGTGGTGGAATTAGAGCAGATGGAGATAAGGCTGTGGGTGTTTCTGAGAGACTGGGGACTTTCAGAACTGAAAATGAGTGGGGAGGAGAGAAAGAAGGATCTCTGTAGCTCAGCAGTGAAGTGGAATGAAGACTGCTGCAGGTTTTAAGAAAGCTGGCTACAAATTTTTATATATATATCTATATAGGTATATACAATTTTTTTTAACCAGTAATTCCATTCAAATTGAACTGTCATCCATAGAACACAGATGTAGAGTGGAAGTCTATTGCTCTTCCCAGCTTTTAAAATTTACAATAGATGAGCCTAATGCATTTTTTCTCTCTTCAGAAATAACTCAAATCCTTGAATTCTTAGTGGTTGCCTATCCGAAACTTGTACATTAAGAGAGTCCTTATAGGACAGTGCTCTTTTTGAGAATCATTGATAGAGAAACTGTTTACAAATAACAGAAGTGAAATCCTCATAACTTTTCATAATGAAATGCAAACTATTGAGGGAATGAGACAGGAAGTTTCTGCATGCCATAATTCTTTCATGCATTTACAGGTACTTGGTTTGTCACATCCATTTCAAGTTTCTGGGCCATGATTGCCTATATAGCACTCAAACTCAGACTTATGCAGACACTTGCACTGCAATAGATGGATTATAAATCCATTGAATCAAAATAATCATCATGGAGTACAGTAAACTTTGTGTGAAATTTCTGTGAGCTGCATGTATATGCACCTTTTAATCCTTTCTATAATGAAAAGGCATTTTTGGCTTGATGAGATGTTGGTATGAAAAGTACTTGCACATAAAAAGATGTGCTTATATACATCTGCTATGCTAAATCCCTTTCAGCTGAAGTTCTGAATCTGCAAATTCTGACAGCTTTTTATTTAGTGATACAGCTGTTAGCACAGGTACATATGGTAGTGATGCTTAGAAATACTACCTGTGAGTTCTTAAATATGTATAGAGCAAAGAAATCCTTTACCTTCATTTGGCATTTTTTAAGATAAACCACACTGGCTCTTGAAACTGTAATTTTAAATCTTTGACTACGAGGCTTTTTAAAACGTGATGGATATTTTTTTTCTTCAGAAATGCAGTGCCAACTAGTAGGACACTGAATCAAACTGTGCATTTAGTTGAAATTACTTCCTATGTACATTCACATCTCCATTTTTATATCGAGCATAAAGACCAAACTTTTCAATCCCTGAAACTAAAGACAGTATGAAAATACAAATCTGACCAGGATAAACCCAGGAAAATGTTGAGGTGAAGGAGAGTTTGTTACAAGGTTGGAAAACAAATTATTGCTTGTTCACATGTCATTCAAGTGTGTTGGCTTTTCCTTAGTCCTTATTTCAAACCCAGTTCATTCTTCCCACTCAGTGGTTGCCCAGTTTGAGATAATCTGCATTCTCCATCTTGAGATTTTTCCTCAGTCCCTGAGAAAATCTCCTTGTTCAATCTCCTTTTAAGGCTTGACTGTGATTCTGCTTTCTGAAGCTGTCAGGAACACTGTCAGTCTTAGCTGCCCTGTAGCTGCCCTACTTGCCATCTGTCCCTGTCTGTCACATGTTTCTTTTCTGTATTTTTAATGATTGAGTGCTCAGTGTTTTGGGAAGAAATCTTCTTTCTTCACCATCTCATGTCCAAAAACCGCTGGTTTAGTCTTTACTAAGTGACTGAATTTGGTCCTGTTAAAATAAGAGTGGATTATTATTTTCTTATGTAAAGATGTCTGGCTACTCTGTGTAAAGAAGGGAGTGGGAAGCAAAGGCCAAGGTACTTCTCTACTCCCACTCTCCAGACACAGCTGCTAATATGGTTTGGTACTGGGTGTGTCTCAGCCTGAAGGGCCTCTGGGGGAACAGCCAAGGAGGAGCATCTGGACAAGCAGCTTCACAACTGCAGTGATAGTACAGGGCTGCTTTGTGTTTCTTAGGAGCTCAATTGAAAAATCCCTTGCTTTATTTCCTTTTCTCCCCTGCAAGGTATGTGCTGCCATCATTAATGACTGTTTTGGATGTAAAAATGGCATAATGACATTTTTCTTTGACATTAATAGAAGCAAACTTTGCATGTGCAGCTGATGGTGTGAATGTCTAATGCTTCCACTGTTTGCAACAACTGCTCTTCTTTGAATTTCTTGAAGAATTGATCAAATGTACAATTAACTGATAAATTTAGTGGGTGTAATTAAACTTAATTACATCATACCCTACTTATGCAAAAATTACATGTATGCTTTATTGTGGGACTTAAGCCTTCTTTTTGTTTAAACTTGAGAATAATTATATTCTTGCAGTCTAGCCTTGCTCTAGGTTATGTGATGTTCAGTTTTGAAGACACACCTAGGCATCATCTTGGTGGATGGAGGACTGCAATTGCCTAGGCATTTTAACATAGTGGTCTTAGTGTAGGTACTTGCTTTGGAGAGAATGATTTTTCAGTGCTGACAAGTCAAGACAAACATTAATTCTGACTGATATGGAATTAATGGTCATTTATACTTATAGGTATGGATGAATGAAACTCTGAAGTTCATCTGTTGTAATTTAGGAAATGCTAAATGTGTCTCTTTGTTATTGCCTAGCCTGTAGGCAAACTATTCCTCCAGCACACAGACAGTGTGTTACAATTGCATAAGTGTGCTTGGTGTGTGCCTTTGCAATTCAGTCACATATATTGTGCAGTCCCAGCAAATAAAGTATCCTACACTTGCATCTTCTGGCTATTGGAGTAAAACAAAAGGGAAATGGTTTCCTCAAAAGGTAGTGGTTTTATTGTTTGTTTTTGTTTTAATACTTCTTACAAGTAGCAGAGAATGCACATTTCCGCAGTTGGGTAAGATTTCAAGTCATGATCTCAGGATCTCCTTGTTTCAGAAGATGGAATGAATGCTTATCTACAGCTTCCCATATTCCTGTGTTGTTATTGAAAAATGCTAATAAGTGGGGAGGTCAGGTCACTGAGCAATCTTAACTATTGCTTGTTTCTGCTGATCTCAATATTTCAGATTACTTGGCTCAAATGCTTCATCTGGAGCAAATCATACTAAGACTTTATGCCGTGAAGATTCAGGGCCCACCCTGAGATCTTCACAAGTGGTACCAGTGAAAGAAAACCTCTTCTCAAAAGAAAGAAATGTAGAGGTTTGCTGTTTCTTGGTTTCCTTGATACAATAGGAGGTATACTTACTTCCTTACAGAAATCTTCATATAGTGATCCAGAAATAATTTGCCAATTAATCAAAATAACATGCTTTTTTCAAGACAAGGTCCGTTTGTCCCTCTCTTCTTAAAAACCTCAGCTAAGTACTTCAGAGATATCACAGTACCATAGGCTTCAGATCATTTGATAGATATTCCAGAGCTTCATCCTCTCAGCAGTATGACCTAAAATAACCAGCTAATTTGACATTTACAGTTTTTGGGGGTTGTTGAGATCAGATTTACAAAAACTTGTGTTTTAAGTTGTGTTGTTGAGGGGTTAGGTGGCAACTGGCAGTGTTGACCTGCTTTCAGTATTTCAGTAAAATGGGTAGTGGCTCAGACTTCTCTTGTAGGTGATATTAACAGCAAGATAGTCTTTACTGAATAAGGGTGTGGCATATGAGTGACCTATGGTCTCAATTGCCACTGTTTAAAATCTATTGGAATTCTCCTTATCTGCAGTAATAAGTGCTTCAAAATCGACCCAGAATGAAGTTTGTGTTAATATTGGCCCCAAAAATCTGCTGTCTTCCCTCTAGTATGGAGATTTCCATAAGAAATAAATGTGGTGAACAGGCAGGGAGCTTTGTCCATCTTTTGTTTGCATTGGAAAGTAAGCATAATGGTGTTTTGCTTGAGTGCTACAGATTTCAGATTGTTTCTTTCAATATCTACTATAATATCCCACATTTAAATTTTTAGGTTTTTTTTAAAAATCTACAATTGTAAAACATGGAATAGTGTTTGCTAGAATGATGCAACTGCAAGTCCACCAAGTCCACGTGAAGTGTTTTATCCTTTTACAAAATTTTTCTATATGAATCACTGATTTTTCAGAGTAATGTTTGCAAGCTACTGCTGAAAGGTCTGGTTGATTTATAATAGCAGTAATTATTTTCTTGTTGTAGAAAATTCTATAAGATACATTTGATCTATTTTGTAAACTAGCTGTCAGATCACTTTTTCTGTTTTCTGTGGCTAGATATTATTTATGGACTAGAGCAGGAAATAAATCAGTGTTGAGATCCTAGCTCATGAGATAGCTTTTTTGTAACCTTAAAGTTTGTAAAGAACAAAATATTGAACAGTTGTTTGGGGTTTTAAAAATTTTTAATATTTTTTTTTAATGCACAGTGAACTAATATTCATGGTAGTCTACTCTTTTGACCACAAAGAATGACATCATGGTTTCAAGAGCTAATAATTTCCAGTAAAAATGCTTCTAGAAATCATGTACTTAAAAATCAGTACTGATTTGCACAGTTCCCATTATGTTTAGCTTTTTTTTAATTGCTTATTTATTATTGTTTGGAATTACTAAGAAAGTCAGATTTATGTGCTTGATGACTGTAAGCAGCAATTAGGCTTTGAATTTGTAGGTTTAAAAGGTGTTACATGTTTTGTTTGTATGTGGAATTAATCTGATATACTTGCTCAGTGATAATGGTCTGTTATGCATAACTTTTCATAAGTATGGGACAGCTGAGGAATTGAGAGAGGATAGCAGAATATTCTTCAGGGGAAAACAGAGTCAATCACTTAACAAAAGAAAATAAACAAAATGATAGAAGCATCAAGGAAGGAAGAAAACCCTGCTGTATGAAATCAAAACTGAACTTTTAACAGCTTGAAGAATAGGTAGTATAATACTGGAATTACTAACATATTTTTAGGTAACATTTTTTTCAAAGTGACTAGAAATTGTGGGTGCCTAACTTCATAAAAAAAAGGGATTCCATTTTCAGAGCTAAAGGCAGGAGTCAGCTGTGTAAACATTGTAGAGAGCCTTTCTCTGTTTCTTTAATATATTCCGCCTAGTTCACTAGCTGATAGTTCTAGTTCCCTGAGGGTACACTGGGCACTTGCAACTAGCTGGTAGGTGAGATGAAGCTTTAGAGTTTTCTAGACCTGCTGTACTTGGTGGTTGTCTGCATTTAAACTGCTGTATCTTACTTGACCCTGAATATCTTCCAACCAAGTCCACTTTTGAAGTGGTCTTAATTATTAACAGTAATATATATGTAGGCAGAGAAATAGTTGTACTTCTATTCCATCCTCAAAAGTTTGACTTCAAGAATTTTCTAGTACTGTATCCATTTCTGTTTCTACAAGGTATGTATGATTGATACCTAATGATTTCAAGGTCACATTGCACATCCAAGATGCCCTTGTGATTTAAATGCAGATGTAACTGAGCATAGAATTCAGAATACCGTGTCTTTTATAGAATCTGTAGTTGATTTGATTTTTTCAAAAATGTTAATAACTTAAATAATGTATTTTGGAAAAAGTTGAAATATGACCAGAAGGGAACAAACTGCCTAAGAGGCAGTACTGAGTGTTTCAACATTTTAAAATCAGTTTCTTTGTTTACATCCTAAGTGCTTTACCCAGTGGAGGCTGCATCTGTCTCTGTGGAGAAATGCAGGCACATTTAGTTTAGTTTTGTACACATCTCTAAGTACATAAATGTTCCTCAGGCAAAATACTTGTCTTCTTTTAATGCTTGATCGTTATGGTAGTGTGAATGTTTGCACATATAAATTAATTGAAGCCTAATGCATTCAAACAAGAACTCTTAATAAAATGTTTGGGGCTTTTTTATAGGTAACATTTGAGGATTTTTAAAGTGGAACGATAAAATGTTAATAAAAATAGAGTGGAATAATACAATGTTCAGTATTTTTGATGTCTTCCACCTGCTTGCATAGTAATATAATGAATGAGACAAGATGATTAGAGAAGTTTCTAAATTCCTTGTTAATGTACTATGATTGTAAAAAGGCAGCAGTGTTAATCATAAACATTATATTAAAATAGCATCAAAAACTTAAGAAATCCCATAATTTATGTGATGGGGAGGTTTTTAATTTACCCCTTTGTCCCCGTGTGCATGGGCAATGTGATGCAACCTCCAGTTGCATAATCATATATGCATTCCTTTCCTCTCTCAGTCCTGCCTCATTCAGTGAAGAGGATAGATGATAGATGATGTTCACTTCCTAAGACATTAATCAATACTTTATCTTAGCCTGAATGTTCATTTTGAGCCTCGGGCTCTGTTTACTGTAGGCTGTTAATTTCTATATGTATTCTTCTGTGGTGTTTATTGCTTTGATGTTTGTGTACCTCAAAAAAAAATCAACATGCTTTTGAGGTCAAGAGATGATCTGGGATATGCAAAACTATAGAATCACAGAACCATGAAGTGGTTTGGATTGGAAGGGACCTTCAGATATCATCTAGTTCAACTCAACTGCCATGGAAAGGGTCACCTTCCACTAGAGAAGACTGCTCAAAACCTTCAGCCTTGAGCACCTTGAGTGTTTCCAGGGATGGACCTTCCCACTTGTGCCGCCTGTGGTGTCTCACCACCCTTATTACTTCGTATCTAGTATAAATCTACACTCTTCTAGTTTGAAACTGTTACATTTTGTTCTGTTACTACTGTGTCATTATTTCTGGTTAAAAGCCTCTCTCCACCTTTCTTAAAAACCCCCATTTAGTTTGAAAGGCTGCCATAAGGTTTCCCTGGCACCTTCTCTTATCCAGACTGAATGGCCCCAACACTCTCAGGCTTTCCTCATGGTGGAGTGCTCTAGCCCTCTGATCACCTTCATGGCCCTCCTCTGAACTCGCTCAAACAGATCCATGTCCTTATGTTGGGAACCCTAGAGCTGGATGCAGTACCCCAGGTGGGGTCTTAATAGAGCAGAGCAGAGGGGGAGAATCACCTCCCTCAACCTGCTGGGCATGTTTCTTTTTATGCAGGCCAAGAGACAACTGGCCTTCTGGGCTGCAAGTGCACATTCCTGGCTCATGTCCAGTTTTTCCGCTGCCAATATCTCCAAGTCCTTCTCTGCAGGGCTGCTTACAATGCAGTTGCAAGATTAAAGGGAAAAAATACTGTGTTTTAGTATTTGACCCCTTACTTTGCAACTTCGGGCTTAGATTGGCATAGAATATGATTTTTTTAGCCACCTGGAGAACTGCCAAACTTACCACAGCATCTCTTTTTGATTGCCTCCGTAGCTGCAGACCCACAGGAAAAGATTTAGTCTTTTACTCCAATTAAACCACAGACAGACATGAAAGAAGGAAAGGTGAGTAAGGAAAAGAACTTACGAACAGGAAGGCAAGAGAAGTAAAAAGCATCATATTCCATGTTCAGGATCTCTGTCCCCATTTAACTCTGATTTATCCTTAGGGTGGATCTTTCCTAGCCAGTAACCAGGGCCAGGGTTCTCTGAAAAACATGGAAGATGTTCCTAAAGTATAGGTGCACAGGGACTCATATTTAGGCATGTACAAGAAAACTTACTGGTGTAACTAAAATATTAGAAACCTTAACAAAGCTTCTCATTGATTTTATATTTAGCAAATTTCCTTTGTCCAGATTTTGTCCCTAGTCAGATCACCTCTTCCAGCATGCAACTGGTAAAAAGTTGTTGTGAGCATTGTGCCAATGGGCTTTGGCCTCTGTAGGGCTGGGAACTACAATTATGGCAGAAGAGATGTGAAGAGGAATTATATATTAGCATTCTCCTCTGATATTAACAAGGTGAGAAACTTTGATAGGTCAAATTCTATGACTTTGAACAGAGTTGTTCATGAGTTCAGTGCTGCAAGTAATGCGCCTTGTGTTTCTCTGGTAGTGGGTGGTGGTTTACAGACAGCTCTGCAGGGGGAGCTGATGTGACAGCCATATAGAAAAAAAAAAGCCAGAATGTACTCATGGGTACTTGGTTTCAATGCATCTTTGTTTTAATTGAAAATACCTGAAGATGTTAAATTCTAGATGTCTTAGGGGACTGTTAGCATCTATCAGCTCTGACTTTTCAAACTTTGTCACATTTGCATGAGCTCTCATGGGCAAATTCCTTCTATGAAAGGTCCTATTTCGTAGCTTAAGGATTTCAAGTACAGACAGATTTTTTAAATTTTTCTCTTGAAACATCTGACTGATTTCACAGAAATTTTTTCCCCTACAGTGCTTCCTGTACAATTGTCTTATTTTGTTGATCTACTGTTGTTCTTCAGAATACCTCCTAAGCCTTTGCAGACGAGGCAATAAGCAAGGTAAGTTTTAGCCTTATTGACAAAACTGATGAACAAATGATAATGGCTAATGATAGGAGTCATTTAACCATACTCTAGTAATAAAATACTGATAGAAATTTAGTGGCTTGAGGAAACTTGTGTTTAAGATGCGTGGGCCCTAATTATTATAACCTGGAGCTAAGAGATTCCTATCAATGTCTCATTTTCAAATCAGAAGTGTGAACCTATTGTTCTGGACTTTCTTTCTTGTATGCTCCTTGCCAGATTTTATTGTAGACTATTAAAAATCACTAACTACTTAAAGGAATAAAAGTAATCAGTGTTGGAATAAAAGAGTAACCATTGCAAATGGATGCATTAGTAAATATCTGATTTGTATCTTCCATGAAAGACCTCTCTGTGTATATTACATCCTCAGTGATGGGTTTAACTCTATTTCGAATGTGCTTCTCAAGGTAACTTTGGATCAAAATAGGTGTTCTTCCAAAAATTGATAAAGTCCTATGTGTTTGTGCATTGTCAGCAACTGAAGCAAGTTGGATATAAAAGTTTAATCAAAATGTCTTTCACCTTATCTCATGCACAGATAGAAAATACGCAAAAGAGAAGAGGTTAGTAGCCTTAACTGTTCTGAAAAGTCAGAAAAATATTTCTTATACATGTGAATCTGTTAAATGTGTAGGTTTTGAAATAGGGCAGTTTAAAAATTTAAAGTTAAGTTTCATGGTGGTTCTTTGCTTCCAAATACTAGGTTGAGCCATTTTTTCTGGGTCAAACAGAGCTGAATGCAATGGGTCTTTGTCCTGTTCAAATTACTACTGCAAAATTGTATTTATCTTTTCCAGGAGTTACTCTGTTACCTCCCTCTTCACCATACTGTTGTACATAGCAGGTAGCTCTCTTGACACTCTTCATGTTCATGCCCTTTATTGCCTGTTGTGATGCAGATGTACTAAGAGTATGTTGTCTGTAGGAGTGAAAAAAATTGCAAAAATCTGTATGCTCACCATCAGCTTTTTCAAAGCTGGTATGGTATGTCTCTCGTGAGGGCTTGGTTGTGCTTGGAAAATAATATGTTTTCCTATTTAATGAATAGAAAATCTCCTGGCTCTTTTGCATTTTAAAGACTTAGGTTGTATTTCTTTGTTTTGTTCTTCACTGGCAAGAATGTTTTCTCTTTGTCAGTTCTTAAGAGATTCTTGTCTTTGATTAGGAGTTGTGTGAGTAACAACACACAGTTTATTTCTTGTCTGATGGAAATGTTGTTCATAATCACTTACACCGTCATCATCTTGTATTTGTAACCTTTTATTATTCCTATGAGAGTATGTACTTATTAAGAAAAGGCTTATAATGAGATAAAAACATTTGTAAATGTGTATTGCAGAAAATACTTTCAATGCTATCACAATACTTCAAGAAAGAAGCAAGCCTTCTATGTTGACAAATAAAGAAATTAACTCTTAGCTTCTTTAAGACAAATTCTTCAGCTGTACACTTCCCTGAAGTTTTCATGGAAACTTCAGTGTAACTTTAAAAGAAGGAAATGCCTGTTTCAGTATTCTTAGCATGCTTTCTGTGGCTTTAAAAAATGACTTGGTGTTGTGAGAAAAAGCAAAGGAGTAAGTTATGTACCTTAGGCTTTGCTCCTTTTGAAACCAGCCTCAAAACCATGACTAGACAAAGTCATGGAAAGAAAACTCATCCAGAGCTATTCAAAGGTGCCAGAAGTCCTTGAGGCACTTTTGTGGCAGAATATTGAATGCTGAGTTTTTGGGGAAGGCATTATTACCCACAGCCTGCATTTGCATTGTTTTCATATGCAGTTGTGTAGCCCAAGCTGTATCTGCAGTTACTGAGTCTCCAATAAAACCATTCTTACATTATCATCGTTATTATTGTTAAAATTTAATTTAAATTAAATTAAAATATATGAAACTATTTAAATTGGACTTTCTTTGCATAAAATGCATGGAAAGGCAATTTGACCAAATAATCTTCTAGATTGATAAGGTAGGTGTTCATGGTGTACTTGCAGAAAGTAAGGACTCTGATAAGTTTGCCTCTACTACATTTTGGACACTGCTATGTTTTAAATGGAAATAATGGGAGAAGATTTTATTAGCAGTCAGCTTTGTATCAATATTGAAGTGCATTTCTGGTGGCATTGACATTACTGAACAGAACAGCTTTTTTTTTTTTTTAAAGAAAACATCTTGATGGGAAGTGAATTGACTCAGTGGGCAATAAATTTGGAACAGTTTAATATTTAAGAAATGCATTTGGAATTAAGGTTCAGAAGGTATTCCAACTGTTCCATCTGTTTTATGTGTTTTATGTGG
This sequence comes from Campylorhamphus procurvoides, assembly GCA_013396655.1. Lineage (NCBI taxonomy): Eukaryota > Metazoa > Chordata > Aves > Passeriformes > Dendrocolaptidae > Campylorhamphus > Campylorhamphus procurvoides. Next base: position 1,930,531 of record WBMV01004981.1, read on the forward strand.
CTGTTGTATTTCTGCCACTTGAGTATCCTGCTGAAGGCTGAAACAAAATTGGATGTTTTTGATTCAGTGTAATATTAATCAAAAATTACGTGCCAACTCTTTAGATGTTACGTGTACAAAAAGCAGATTCTGGTTGCTGGTGTTGTGAATGGTTGGTCAGTGCCTTTTCTTACACCCTAAAGCAGATAAATAGTTGAAATTATGTAACATTGGTTCTTCTGTGAATCCATTGTTAAAATGCTAGCCAGACTGTGGTCTGTGTACACTGTAACTAGTGGAGGAAGAAAGTTGCAAATAGAACCTTCACGCTGACATGCATACATCCTCTGTTATTTTGAAATTTTGATTTTTATTTTGGTTATATCAATGTTTAAGGTCTTATAAACACGTGACTATACTCTGCAATTCTGTCTGGTCTACACAATATTGTTTGTTTTGGTTTCTTCATTCTGTAGCCTGCTTTTAAGACCTTGTTGTGTGAGTGTTTCTTCGTATCACAGAATGATCTTGGGCTATGAGTAACCTGATCTAGGGAAAGATGTCCCTGCTGTGGCAGGGAGCGTGGATTAGCTGATCCTCAAAGGTCCCTTCCAACCCAAACCATTCAATGATTCTGTGGTCTAGGCTGGGAGGGTCCTCTATAGACCATCAGCCCAAGAGGTCCCAGTCAGGAATCTTTTTGTTACAAGATTAGGTCTTATTGTATTTCTTGATTATATAGGTTACAGAATTTTATTATAGGTTAAAAAAGTTATAGAGTTTATAAAGGTTGCTTCAGGTGGTGTCTGATGTATATGTCTACCTCTGAACCTTTTGATGTGCAGTTAATTATTTTTATAGCATTCACTTATGCACAAAGATTAATTCTTTAAGGATTTTTCATATCTAGTCGTCTGTCGTATGTATTTTTATTTGTGTGAATGTACTGGCCTGTGTGCTTCTGTGACCAGTTTAGCATTGTATCTTGAAGTAGTTTATAAAATGGTAAGAATTGCCACCTAAATCTTAATGAAACAAAACCCCTACAAATGAACTTAAACCTTCTCTCCACCTAATTGATAAAAAATTAAAACATGCTTAACCCTCAAACTATTAAAGTATTTTTTGCATGTAGACTACAGCATTACTTTTTTTAGGCTAGAGGGAGTAGTAGAAAAAGTACATTTTAGAAACTCACAAGATTTGTTTGGATCATATAATTAGGGTTCCTTAAGTATAGCAGAACAGTAAAGCTTATTCTTTTTGATAATATCCACTCTGAATCTGCCATGGATAAGTTCTGAAAAAAATGATGTGCCATTAAAAATGTTTAGTTGGAAGGTTATTGAAATGCAGCAGGCTTTTATTTGAAGGCTATCGTACATTAATTTTATTTGTAAGCATGTGGAGAATAAGATTAATCAATGCATTTCATAGCCCACAGCAATTGATTACAGTACTTAATGTCTCTCAAACTGTTGGTTACTTGATAATTTAGTTCTACAAGGTGTTAATTCAGATCTTGAAATGTTGGGGTTACTGTCTGTTTGAGGAGTCTTTGAGAAGATCTCATTGTTCTACAATAAATCCCTCACAGGAGAAGCGTTTCTGGTTTTACCCTGCAATGTCTTCATATATTGGGATGGTAGATCAAATGAGACTTTGGGAACACTCTAGTTTCATTGTGCTTACCTCTGGCTGTAAGACATTTTGGTGGACTGGCTCCCCAGTGCAGTAAATGTTAACTTCCTTCTCACTTATGGTAGCTTGTGGTGATGGCAGAGTGCAGGAAGAACATGCAGTGTATGCTTAGCATAAGTTCAAGGCACTGACAAATGTGGATAGGAAAAGGCAAGACTTTGTTGCTTTGTTCACACTCCATAGTCATAAAGCTGAGTGGAAACAATCTGCTTCATGGCCATGTGGGGAGTTTGGATAACTAGTGACTGGTTGCAGGACCAATACAGCTATTTAATTACTATACCACTGTTGTTGCTTTTGATGACTGTAGGAGAAAAAGATTTTTTCCACTGAGGCAAAACTCTTGAAAGAACTTATTGGCACTTGCAAGTCTTTCTCTTTCTTTCTCAGCTCAACGCTTTTGAATTTCTAAAGACCTGAATATGGTAACCTGTATATGTCCCAAAAACTAAAACTGTGTCAGTTTTTTTGATTGGGTTTTTGTTTGGATAAATGCATATGTAAACACCAGGCATACAGTCCTAATGAGTCAAAAAGTGTTAGAGAAATCTCCCGTCCTTGACAATTTGTGACTAATCTTTTTGTTTCACCAAGAAGAAATAGACTCCAAGTAGCAAGGAAAAAAAAAAAAGACTGCAGTCTCTTATCCCAGAACATATAAAGGTTGTGCTGGTTTTGGAGCATTGTGTTTAATAGGTGGTAGTATAAATCGGCTTTGGTACCAGAAAAATATCTAATTTACTTTATACCCAAAGATTTTTTACTGTTTCTTCTTTGTTGTTTTTGTGGGATTTTTCCCCCCCTGCTTTTTTCCACCTCCTCCTTTTTCTTCCCAGTTGCAATTTGCAGAACCTCTTCCCTGGTTTTCTGTGCTACTGTTTTGCTATTCTTACTGGGTTTTTTTTGCTGTTGTTCTTGTCGTGTTCCTACCTCACCCTTATTTCCTGTTTTAGTTCTGTTATTTCCTTGCTCCTTCTGTCTCCATGTATCTTGCACCCACCCAAGCATCAGTCCTACCACTCAGTCATGGGATCTAAAAAGCCTACCAAGACTGCTACTTGATATTTGAAATAGAAAGCTGTGCTGTCTAGAGGCAATGCTTGAGTGAGACACCCAAAAAACCCCACCCAGTCCTCCTCTCATAGCTATCAGAAAAGGGATGAACCTGTGGACTTTTGGACTCTTCTGGCTAATAAGTGTCTGATGAAATATATCCTTGTAAGTAATATATCTCTTACAAGAGATCTATTACTATATTTTTTGGCTCCCCATACAGTATGAGCTCATATTCCTCCTCTATTCATCCCCCTTTTGCTCCTGCCTGGGCTATTGTTAGTGAAGACATGTCTCCCCCATCAGCTTTTCTAGACAACTTGGGATTTTCTGTGTGTTTCATTGCTGCCAGCAGAGCTCTGGCGATGGAAGAGGTATATTGCACAGATGTTGCTGTTGTTACTTTGTACATTTGTAGGTTGTCAAGAAGGGAAAGTGGCTCAGGCTGAGGGTATTTGGGAGGCCTGAACCCCAAAGCTGCTGGTGGTCTGAAGGAAGGTTTCAAGGGCAGCTGGAGAGGTCGAGTGTGGAGGGTTTGTGAGCAGCCGTAGCCCCCAGGCATTCAGGGAGGTCTCAAGGTTGACAAGATCAGGGTGCAGGATTTGAGAGGCCTCTGAGGCTGCAGCATAGTTCTGAGACCCTGATGCTTCCTGTGGGTGGGGGAGCCTTGTCCTCGACCAGCTGGTGGTGCCTCCCTATGGAAGACTACCAGGGCTGCAGGATGGGGCCTCGGGGACCTGTGAAGGGACTTGGCAGCTAGGGAGGCATGTGAAATGAAGTGGCTGGGGAGTAGGAAACTTAGGGTTTGGGTTTTTTTAACCACATAGTTGATCAGAATACTGGGCCAGGATGTCTCATGCAGTGATGGAGTCTCTGTGCTTGGAAATGTTCACGAGTGGACACTGCACAGTGCCATCTGATCAGACCGGCTTTGGGCAGGTGTTTGGATATAGAAGACCTCTAGACTCCTGTCCTACCAAAATTATTTTCTGATTCAGTGATGCACAAAACAGACTTTCTGGATAGCTTGTAGTTTAAGTGGCCTTTTTCTAATTTGAAGTTTTTCTCATGTCACATATGCAACTTGGTTTATGGATGTTTGCAAATTGTCACCGTTGGCGAGATGCACACTAGCACAGAGAAAAACACACAGAAAAACAAGATGTGCCATGCTGGGTGACATGCTCTGCTCTGTCTGGATGACAGCTTGCTAGCTGTCTTCACCACCAAACCCTTAAAAAAACCCCAACCCAAAACAGCTGAAGAGAGAAACCAGGCAAACAAAACAAAAGCCAAAGGATTCTGGAAGGTTAGTGTGGGTTAAGATTATGTTCTGTCTTGCTTTTCCTCAACTCTTTTACCAGAAGCAATTGGGCATTTATATTTCATTAACTGTCATAAGTCCCTTAAAGTGAGTACTTTCTGGGTAGACTAACTTTGGTGATCATTGCTGAAGTCTTACACAGAATGTAATGTTCTTTACTGTTTGACACTAATTTTGTTGACTTTTCATTGGCTTAGTTTACCAACTGTCCTCTTCAGTGTGGAAGACAGATGTGTACCTATTAACTATCCACAAACATGCCACAGAGACCTACAATTTTTTAATAAGAGCAAACAACCACAATAATCTATTATTTATCCTTTATGGAAACCATTCTAGTTCCTTTAAGTCTCTCTGTATCAGATCTTCTGTGTGGCATTTCTTTAAGTTCACTCTGATGTCAGGATTTTGAAAGATTTATGATACGTAATATTATAAAGGAGGCCAAACTGATGAATTACATAGTATATGTACTTCCCCTGTTTTTCTCTAATCCTTTACTTTTGCTTGCTTAGATTGTTTGTTTTAAACAGCAACTGCACTGTCTGTTTCATTGAGCCACCCATATGGCAACTGAAGTCCCTTTTCTTGTGTGACAACTGGGAATTTATAATCTTTAATGGGCTATAAAAAGCTTAGATTTTCACTCCAAGGAGTTTTCTTTACTGTCAGAAAGAATTAAAGAGTAGGAATGTCTTGCCCATTTGAATGTCATTTGTCTTGATAGTTGTTTTCTGGAGATAGTTAAGATTAATATAAATTCTGATACAGTGTGCATGTACTTCTATTTTCATAATTTATTTCTGGACAGTGACTCTCCTAAATACACTGCCATGCATTTATTATTGACTTTCATTGTATATCCTGTATATAGCATAAGTAATCAAAATTCAAGAAAGAGGAAGCATGAAATTCATAGCAAAACAGAGAATTACATAGGATTCTTTGATAATGAAAGTTTTATGTCATAAAGCATGAAACTCCTGAAGTTGTTTGAGTTTTAATTCAGTGTAGTTACTGCTTGGAATCTAGACTCTCTCCTCTCCCACACGTATGCCTTGTTACTTTCCAGATATGCTAATCACTGTAGGGGGTGGTAGGGAGGATCAAAAGTGACAGTAACATAATTTTGTGCATCTATATGTGGTAATAAGAAAGCACAGACTTACTTTATCAAAGTAATTCTGAACTTTGTATTCAGCAGTCTTGAACAGTCATCTCTTGAGTTTTGTTTAGGGATTTTGCTTGTCTTAAATAGGACTTTGAGTACCAAAATAGAATACAGTATTTATTTTAAAAAAAGGAGCAAAAATAGTAAATCCAATCTGATATGGGCCATGATGTAAGATAATTCTAATGGCTTATTATAGATATTTGGTTCCACTCTTTTCCCATCTTACTTCTCCTAAGATGTTTGAAAATGTTCTTTATCCTAATCCATATGCTGGAAGAATAAGGTAAGTATTTGCCAGGGTTTGATTAGAGATCAGTTGCAAAAAGCTGATAAAAATGAGACAGGAAGGGGCATAATATTGTCACTTAGTTGATCAAAAAGGCTTTTAGTTGATGCAAGTAAAATGACATTTAGATATTCCTTATGATGTTGTAAAATGCCTGCACACTGTTTGATTTTTCTGGAAGGCTATTTTTATGTTAAATGTATTACTTACCATTTAGAGTTATTCTACTATTCTGAAAGTCTAATTTATTTAATTGCATGCCCATCAGATCCTGGATTGTATGTGTACCTTAAAGTGCTTTTCAACAAATGAGGCTGTAATTGTGTTTCAGAGATAGCAGTCAAAGTAACAGATCTTGTCTTTAAATCCGTATTGGAACTTAATATGGATTTGTTAAATTGGGAAGCTGCTGTAAAATTACTTTGTCTTATTAATTGTGCTGTTCATTTGGATGTGAAATATATGCAGTACTCATCAAAGCTGAATGGTGGTATGAACCTAAATAGAAATATGTTAAGATATAAAATTGTACATATGCTTTTTATTAGTAAAAGAAACCAAGCCCTCATTTGTTTGCCCTTGTAGAAAAAGTTAACAAATAGAGAAGTGCATATCTATCCATCTTACTAGGGTATGGCATGGATCATTCCTCCCACATAAACCTGTTTTCTCTTTTTTTGCCTCATACTAAACTGCATAAGTTTTTGAAAAGAAAGCTAGATTTATGTTTTCTTCTGCCTCTGTATTTGTGCTTGGTAATCCTTTTATTTTTAAAAATCTGTTTTCTTGTATGCTATATACCTGCTAATAGTGCACTAAGAACTCTGCAGTTTTTTCCTCTATTTGTTGGTGAAATTGCCTTTACCTCATCTTGCAAAAGGCTCTTTAAAACTACACTATGGTAATCCCATTGTTTCTCATCAGACATATGGTCTCATATGGCTGTATATTTGAAGTCTGTGTAGTGGTTGTCATGTTCACCTCAAAATGCTCATTCTGAATGTGAAAGTGCATAAAGTTTTCCTGCCCCTTTAGCTCCCTGTCAGATCCATAGCTATGAAGGATCTAGGTAATGAGTGGAACCAGCTGAACAAAATAAAGTGAAAAAATCCACCTCTTGTCCTGCAGAAGAGGATGGTACTGGCACAACTGGGTTACCACCTTGGGAATTTGTAGTTCCATGTGTGTCACATGCTGGTGCAACTTCATAATTTTATTAGAAGACATGTGCTGCATTTTAAGCAGCAAGCGTTTAGCTTTGTGGAACAGATTTTAGTTAGGTTAGCTTCTAACATAGGTTTTAATATATTTAAATGTAATTTTAAATTGGTTAGTTGAAAATAGTGTTATAAATAAATTTTAGATATGAATTTGTTCCCCTTGGCTTTTTGCTGATGGGACAGTACAAGCATTTTAGTACAACATCAAGGATGCTGATGTAAACTCTAGGAAGAAATACCTAAGACACAGACTTGTTTTATGAAGCAAATTAGCTTATGGAGTAGTGACGGTAGCTTTTTGCTTAACAACTGTCAGGGCATATATATTGCTATGCAGGAAGGTGCCTTTGATACGGGTCTGGGCAGTAACTGGTTCTGGTTCTTTTGATGTTTACAGCTGAAGGGAAATATGAATGTTTATGGACAAGCTCTGTGCTCTTCATCTTGTACAGACCATGAACACAATAGAATAATGAGAGGTTTCAGTTCAGTGATTTGAATATTGTAGTTAAAGTAATTGCAGGCAGTGAGCCTATGGGATAAAAGTTGATTTGGATATTTATAGACTAACAGAGAAGTATTGAGATTTTTGTGGTGCAACAATGCTGTGTTAAAACAGGATTTGTTAATTGGCCAGTGTGTTTTAGGAGAAAAAAAACAACTGTCTAGTTTTAAGATGGTTCATTTTTCTATCATTTGCACTTGTCTAAATGAGAGCTCGTTATTCAGGTTTAACAGCTAGTAATTGCTTTGAAGGCTCTAAGTGTTACTGAATCAGCACTAGTACGCTTAAAGTTATTTATACAGATTTACTGTGTTAGTAACTTTTCCATAAATAACTATGTCATTTAAACTTAGCCTATTAAAGGGTCTTCATTTATATCATCAACAGTGAGGATGCTGTCTCATTTTCTCTTTAGTGATTTTGTAAGTACTTTTCTTCGCTTATACTAGTATCTGCTTCATTTGTCACTGTTGAATAGAAAAACTGTCTAGTTTTAGTAAAGTGGCCTTTATAACAGCTTGTGCATAAATATTTTGGTGGCTAATGGTGTCGAGGAAATGAGAATGTTTTAAATTCACTGATAAGAATGAGCTAATAGCTCTCTACTCTTGCAAACTGAATACTTTATTGATATTTTGTAAAGTTTTTAAAAGTGATTTTATTGAAAAATACTAAACAATGTAGCTTTTTTGTCATTTAGTGGCAAAGCCTAAATGACTTCCAAATAGTAACTTTCTGAATATTCATTAATAGTCATCAAAACCTTATCTTTGTAAGAATGTATTGACTGATCCTGTGAAGTGCTTACTGTTTTTTATTCATTGACTTCCCTAATACTCTAATAAAACAGCTGTATTCACTTTAAAAACTCCATGTACATTACATTCTGTGTACTCTCAAGAGCAGCATTAAGACATTTATAAATGTGGGTGTAAGACTGCTGCTTGTCTTGTTTTTTCAGTCTGGCCTAAGATTACTGGGAAACAAAAAGTCCTGGCGTGGTTTTAAGAATGTGTTTGTGCTCATGGTACATGTATGAAAATTGTCCTTGCCTTCTCTGCAAGCTCAAGAGTTTCTAGAAAGGAATATAATCACTGTAGTCAGCCTTAGCAAGGGTCTGTGGCTATTTGTGAACATCTTTTGGTTTTCTCTGGGAAGTGACTATAAAAGGAACTGTTGTGCATTAAGTTTCTTAAACTAGTACCTCTGCTTTGCCATCTCAGACCTGAGTGTCTCTGTCAGGTGGTACACCCCTTTCTGATGCTACATGCCACAGGATTCTCATCTTCTATGCCTGAACTTTGTCAGGGCTGGATTTTGTTGCATTTTGTAATGCACAGCTGTCTGTAGGGTCAGGGGGGAGGGTAAAATGCAGACTTAAGGAAGACAAGGCTGGATAATTGTGAATATTTGAAACTTGTTGCATAGCCAAATAAACACTCAATAACTGAGAAATTTCACAATTTTTTGCCCTCTCTTGTAACCTGGCTGAGGTAATGAGGTAGCTTTCTGTGGTATGCTTTGAAAGAATCAGTTTTAATCCTAAAGGTAGGGGTGATACAGAGGTCTTGTCAACACCTGATGATCTTGTTGTGGATCATTCTTCTTGTGGCTGCTACCATTAACCACAAGATGGTGCAGTAAAATGAATTGCAACTTTCACATATTCTTGCTTCCAAGTCAGTAAGGCAGGAATGTTTAGCTATCTGTGATGGGGAAAAAAACCCCAAACAACAAAAATTCAAAAGAAAGCTTGTAAAGATGAAGTCTAGAGGTAGTAATATCCTATTTTTAGAAACTGTTCTGAGTGGTGTTTAGTGCAGAGATGTGTCATCCAGTGGAAAGTGATTAAACAGAATAGCAAAATTACTGAATAGTGTATTGTTTAAGGATTGTTACTGGTATTGAACTTTGTCCCTTTTACAGATGCATGACTTAGGTGTGATTGTGATGCAGAAACTTTTGTTTTCTGGATTCCAAATCTCTTCACTTTCTTCCTGTACCTTTATGGCCTTGGAAATGTTTGTTTTTGTAATGAATGAAACAGTTATTTACTGTGTATTTCCTGTATGATTTGCACTTCATTTTAAATGGATATATGCCAGACTGAAATCAAAACAGCTGATTCTGGGCCCAGCTGAGATACAGGGGTATCTTCTTGCAGTACCACTGGAGAACAAATGCATGGTAGCGTGTGATCCCAGTGGTAGTGCTCAGTAGCTGTACTGCTACAATGATGTTTTTTCCTTTGAGCAGAAGATGTGTTCCCTTCTACTCTTTAAAAATGTGTTAGCCAGATTGTGACCAAAGCAAAATATCAGACCCCTCCATGCTATTGATGTCTTAGACACTGTTTTATCTCCGTTACAGATAGCCACAGCAGGCTGCCTGTGTTTTCTTTATTGAACTCTGTGTCTGTCTTGGGCCTTCTCAGTGGAGACAGGGGAGTTCAGAGATAGCTGTCAGCATCTGTATTTTCTCATAGTTCACAAGAGAGATTCTAACTCTTAACTTGGGTGCATTACTTTTGGGAGAAAATACTATTAAGCTGAAGTTTTAGCTAGCTTGTGTCTTCAAAACTGATGGCAACTCTGTCAGTAAAACACCCTTAGCACTGAGCAGAGGTGAAGCACTCTTGCTTCCCTCCTGCAGTCTGCCACCCCAGCCCTGCAGACGGGCACTGTCTCTGCATCAGAGCCAGGCTAAGGTGTGTGTCAGGTGAATACATGGCCTGATACTGGTGTGGGAAGAAGTGAAGATGTTTACCCTCAGAACACTTAGAGGTCTCTTCCTGTAGAATTGTTAGAGTTGTTGCAGTCTCCAAGTCAGCTTATGCCCGTGACGTGCTTCCCTCAAGCTGTGTTTGCATTCTGAAACTGGTTTGCTGACCAGCTGAGTGCTGAGGTTCAAGGTGTTAATTCTTTAATTCTCTGCATCAGCAGTGAAATCTTAGCACTGGCAGAATGTAGTTGTTCCTTCTTGCAGGAAGCAGCCATGCAGCCATGATCAGTCCCTCTAAGAAAAGCACCAAGAAATTTCCTTGATGCATAGGAAACATCAGTTATATGAGAGTAGTTTTTTTTCCCCCCACAATCAAGAGATGTTGACAGGTAGAGCTACCTGTGTAAGCGAGACTTTTGGGAATTCTTGTATATGTTATTTACCAATACTGTAGATAACTTCAGGTGGTACCACCTGCAATGCTTTGGTGCTGTTGAACAAAGCTTCATCTGTTTTTCTTTGTAGTTCTCTGTCTGATGGAAGGAGTGAGCATGAACAGATCTGTGAAGAGTGGATGGGAGTCCACAGAGCACTTTGTCATTTGCAAGGACTGCTTATATTCTTACATGAGTCAATGTCTTTGGTTCTGGTAGGAGTGCTTGATGATCTTAAAGCAATAAGACATACATGACTGCCTTACCTGATTTGTCCACAGTGAACAACTCTTGGTAAGAGAAATGATTGACTCCTAATATTCCTTATCCATCCACCAAGATTTTATGGTGGCGCTAGACAATTTTGTAGCAAAATTTGAAGGAAATTAAAACTTGCTGATATTTTCTCTCTCTTTTTTTTTTTTTTTAGATTTTTTTGGCAGTGCTTAAAAGTGACATTTTCTTGGTGTTCTTATGATTGTTTTGTGGATATAATTTTTTTTTAATTTAAGAATGGCAATGCTACTAATTATATGGTTTCATCAAGGAAATAGGTGTGTAATTTGCCCTGTTTTCTAGAATGGTGCCCGTATATTCTATTATTTTATTTTATTGTTATTTTTGTATTTTTTTTACTGGCTGTTCTCATTGCAGTGCAGAAGTATGTATTTTTCTATGGTGGGTAGCTTTTTATTCTTTTTTGTGTTTGTATTGAGGTATCTGAATCTGACAGAAGTATGGCTACCTGAAGTAATTTTCTCCTGTTGCCTTGCCCGTGGTACCTCCATTTCCAGACTGGCTTAGTTGATGTGTCAGTCTGAAAGATGTTACAACCGTGGTGACTGATCCCCTCTGCCTCATGGTCTACAACATGAAAGTAGGCTGATGTAATGTCAAGGTTGTTTCTGTGGGGTAAACACCTGTGGAGAATATCCTGATTTTTAACAGGTAGATATCAAGAACAGAATTTTTTTCTATACTCCAGAGGGAGCTTTTCTGTGGATCTGAAGAAAATACGATAAACCTCTTCTCTCAGCTGTCTTGCAAGTGGAAACCCCTGAGGAGCTGTATAATTGCATGTAAGAATCCTCAGAAGGTACTTTCAGCACATACTTGTTTTTAGCAGACCAAACGTGATAAAAGATGGGAAGGCAGTTTCCAAAGGGCCAAGGGTTTGAGTAGCTGTGGAGCTGTGGCATCATTCTTGAAACTCCTTTGAAACCTGCTGCAAATAGGAAGCGCTTTGTCCCTTTCGGTCCCCTCTGCCTCTGGAAATGTTTCCAAGAAGATGTGTTTGAGAGTGGGAAGGAACCTTTGAGTTCAATTGCTGCTTGCTGCACAGCAAGCTGGCTGCTCATTGTCGATTCCAGAGGGCGTCTGAGGGAGGAAGATGTTTTCTAAGGACTTGGCTCCAGCGTGTGTTGGACTGCCACAAACTTGCAGTGACAGAGTTGCATGGAGTCTCACTGGTGTTTGTGGTCACCTACGTGATAGATCATACCTGCTTCTGCTGGGGCTTGAGCTGGAAGCCAATATTCCATGGGAGAGCTGGTAACAAAGCTGCTCCTTTTCTGCAAGGGAGCTGTGTTTTACTGGTAGTTGCAAGTCTGTTCAAACTGATAAGGGCAGTAATATGGTTTACGGCTACAGAGTACTCAACATAAAAATGGGGAAAATATAAGATTGCTTTGACTTCAGAGCAGATGACTAGTGTTTATTTTATCTTTTACAGTTGCAAAATGTAGACTGAACTTGTATTTGCCAACCATTACCCATGTATCAAAGACTTCCACAGCAAAAGAAAAAACTGCATAAACATATGATGTCTTTTAGCTTTAACTAGACATCTTGTAATTAGATTTATGTAAATGTATGATGTCTTTTAGCCTTAACAGGACATTCTGTAATTAGGTTTATGTAAATGTATGGTGTCTTTTACCCTTAACAGGACATTTGGTAATTAGATTTATGTAAAAGAGAAGAAACACAGGTTTTGTGTTTTGCTGTTTGAGCAAGGTTTTCTAAACAAATGTGATTCTCTGCCCTAAGTACTGTGCTGCTACTAGACTAATTAATCATTTCCATGCTGGAGAGGGATCATCACGGAATGACCTATAGCTTTGGAACTTCCTGGAGCTATTGCTTGTGTATGTTGCTGAATAATTAAAACTTAAAATCAGCATTTTCTTTCAATTGCTGAGTTGTGTGGCTTTGATCAAACTCTGTGAATGCAGACTGAGTGACTTACAAAGTTAATAATGTACTACTGCTGCTTTATTGCAACATCTGTACTTGTCTGACTATAACTAGAGAGGTGCCAACACATTAACTCAATACACTTTCTACCTGAAATATCAACTTAATTAGGATCATTTATCAAAATGACACTTGTTTCATAAGGCCAAATCAAATTGATTACTGTTGTTTCTGCTACATTGTGCCAGCATTAAAAGCAATACTTTCAGAAACAAAGGTGGATAAATATATATCTTGAATTACACGGAAAAGTACTGCTAGAGGAACAACAAACATTTTAAGAATTTTGAAATCTACAAAAGAAAATCCAAAAATCAAAACAGTGGAGTTGCTTTGATAGTCTCTGTGGTCGTCTTATCTGACTAGTTTGCCCTCATACTACAGGGAATAGCAGGGAAAAATTGTCACTCTTTTACAGATGGGGATTTGAGAATCAGAGAGATCAAAGGCTCAGACTTCCAAATGTGTTTACTCACTTAATGACTTGTGATGAGACTAGGAATTAAGTATATATTTATCTTCCAAGTTTCTGTATTTAAGGGATCTGAAGAGCAACTGAAGTCAAACTAAGTACTTCATATTTTAGGAAAGTACTGCTCTAAAAACCAAAACAATTTAAAATTCAAACAGCCAAAATACTAATTTATTTTAGAACAGAGTACTTTTCTAGTGTTTTAGTGAAGGCTGTTTCTTAAAACTGAATTCTGTTTGGATCCTGTCCTTGATGTTGTAATGTCACGTGCTCTCTGCTCAAAACCTTTTGAATAGTTTTGTCTGACACCACCTGTGACCTGACTTACAGGCTTGTATGTTTAAGACTATAGAGTTGCAGTGACCCTATCAGCCCTCCAGTTCCCTTGCTAACTCAGAATTCGAACTTTAAAAACTGTGTAGGATCAGCTGGGGGAATCTGAATGTTTAAGTAAATCTAATAAAAACCCAGCTAACAGAGAAAGCAGAACATTGCCATTCTGAGTAGGGTAATGTTTTCTCTTTAAAGATGAGGAGCTCAGAGGTCGTATGGAGTCTCCTGACTTTTGCTTACCAAAGCTGGTGAAGGTATGAAAAGAAATGTTAGATGCCATCTGCATGACCTCTAGTGAGCTCTTGAAACGGAATATTCATGAGGTAGGTATGGGAAGAATGGCTCAGAGAAGAAGAATGCAAGTTGGGTCCAAAACTCTTTTGCAAAGTGTATTCAGCACAGTTTTCAGTATTCCACTTTTGCAAGGTGTTACTGTGTAGTCCTGAGGTTCATCTGTCCAAAGACATCAGCAGCTAGTTTGTTTATGGTATGGATGTTGTGACAGAATTGAAAGCATCTGCCGGGATGTCGAAGGGATGGTTTCAGAAGTGGTCTGAAGTCAGTGAGGGGCTGAGTTCAGGATTGGTTCTGCACTACTACGTACATAATCTGCTAACATGAGCCCCACAAATGAAATATAGAAATAATTCATTTACTTTTTAGTTCTGCAGCTGATCAAAATTCGGTGATGTCAAGCTCTTTTGATGAAAGTCAAATTATGTTGGGCTGTGTAAAAACCAACATCACTTGCAGGCATGTGACGCGTAGTAAAGTTTCTGCTCTGTTCAGCATTGGTAAACCCTCTGCATTATTCTGCCCACTTTGGGCACTGTTTTTTAGGAGACAAAAGAACCGGGTAAATATGATGCAGGACAAAGAAATAAGAATACTCAGGGTCTGGCGTGTGTGATTTCCAAAGGAGAAACGAAGAAGCAACATAATGTATCCTAACCTATAAAAATTAGTATATTTATATAAATCTTAATACTGACGCCGCAGGGTCTCTTTGATTTTTGTTTTTTTAATTTTATAGATGTTAGAAATTATTGTAGATCTAATGTACTAGTAATATAACTTTAGTAGCTGAATGTTTATACACACTGACCCCATCCTATATCAACCCATTAGAATTCCTTAAGCTGTTTAGTCTGTATTTCAAGGTAGAATTGCAGAAAAGCACCATGAAGCCTGTACCACAAGATAAAGACAGGGACAGAAGGACCTCCAAATCTGAAGCTTCGGAAGGCCTCCAAGGACCTGACGTGCTGTGAAGAAGAGAACGAAGATGAAGGGAGGGTCCTGAGACCCCAGACCTAATTCCTGAGGGGGCGTGGAGAGGGTGATATGGGGGCAGGACTGGGGGAAATAGCAAAATGGGATTGGATGGACACTATTATAAAAACCTGTAACTTAGTTGTAAGGAGAGAGAATTCGCGGGTGAATGTATTCCTGGAGCCGGTGTTGGCTCATTAAAGCTCTTGCTCACTTATCTCCTACTGAATGCCTGGATTCTTTTCTTCGTTCCTTTAAGGCATCAATACCTACTTTAATGCTCTTTTTTCCTCTAAGCCATTTTTTTTATGCTTAGCTGGTGAGTATCTCATTTCAAGAGATCACAGAGCTGATGTGTTTTGGCATACAGTGTTTCTTTTCATACTTTAACCAAAATTTGGTAAGGAAAAGTCATGAGGCTCAAGTCCCACCTCTGAAATTGACTCCTTCACATCACTTTACTCCTTATCTTTAAAGAGGAAACAGTATTCAGAAAAGTGTGTAAAGTATCTGATTTCCAGAGGTAAAGTGAAGACGAGAGATAGTTTATCCCAGCCTATAAAAATACAACAGAGAACTGATGTGTTAATATTGCAGTGTAGAGAGGAAAAAACTTCGTTTATCTTTACTAGGCTGGGCAAGAAGTAAAACCAGGAAATTGCAGTAAAACTTGTTTCTTTTTCTCCTAAGGGTTGTCAGACCCTTAACAATAATACAAGTCAACCCCTGGGTTGCTTTGCCTGAAGGTTTATTTCCAGTGTCTGGTGTCTTCACCATAGAAAATGCAGTTATTATGATCAATAGGTCTATTTGTCTGATATTTGATTTTTATTTGACTTTCATGACCTAAGCTACTGCTTTTTGGGGCCTACTTACAGCCACTTTGCAACAAGTGCTAAACCACGTGGAAATAGTAGTGACTGAAAGCATGTGAAGCAAGTGTAAACCTTATTGCTGAGACATCTATGTTAAAACAGTTGTGAAGTTTAATTTCTTTTATTTCAGTGGAAACTCAAATATAAAGATTGAGCTTGTTAGATTTACACACTGGTTTTCTACTTTCACATTACTGCAGGTAAAGAAACTTCTCAGTAGAGCAAACAGTTTTCTCTTGAAATGATGAAAAAAAGCAAGAACCAAAAATTCCCTTGTGTTCAGTCTTTGTTTTATGTTGGTGACATTACAATATGCCATAATTATTTTTCATACTACAAGAAGAGCAAATTGTTGCTTCATTGGTTTTGTAACAGAAATTGAAAATATGCTTTGTTCTGGCCTATTTATTTTTAATTCTTTCTCTGGTTCTTTTTGCCTCTAGCACTTCACCCTAGCAAACTATTAAAAGAAGCAATATCCATACTGCTTGTTTGGCCTATTCCATCAATTCATGAATCCGCATCAAAACCATCAGTACTGACTTTTCTATTGCACTCACATCACTTACTGAATTGCTCTGTTGATAAATTTTCTGCACTGATGTCTTGTTTACCAACTGTTTTGCCTTATTATGGAGGAACTTATCCCTTTATTTGTCGTGCTCTTTTCACATGGTCAGGGGCTGAAGTGTCCCTTGTATCAATTGCTGGAGCGCATCCAAAGAAGGGCCATGAAGATGGTGAAGGATTTGGAACACAAGTCTTACAAGTTGCAGCTGAGGGACTTGGGGTTGTTTAGCCTGGAGAAGAGGAGGCTCTGGGGAGACTTTATTGCTCTGTTGTACAACTACCTGAAAGGAGATTGTAGGCAGGTGGGAGTTGATCTCTTCTCCCAAGTAACAAGCAATAGGACTAGAGGAAACAGCCTCAAGTTACACCAGGTTCAGATTGGATCTTTGTAAAAATTTCTTCACAGGAAGGGTTGTCAGGCTGCCCAGGGAAGCGGTGGAGTCAACATCCCTGGAAGTATTCAAAAAACGTGTAGATGTACTTGTTGACATGGTTTAGTGGTGGACTTGGCAGTGTTAACTGTTGGACTTTATAATATTGGAGGTCTTTTCCCAGCAAAACTATTCTATCCTTTTATGTGCATCATGGTATAACCCTAAGCAGCAACAAAGTACCACACAGCCACTCACTCACTCCCTGCTCACCCAGTCCCTGCCAGTGGGATGGGGAGAAGAATCAGAAAAAGACAAAACTCATGGGTTGAGATAGGAACAGTTTAAAAATTGAAATAAAATGTTATACAATAATAATGATAAAAGTAGCAAAAATAATAGTTGTAATGAAAAGGACAGAGAAAAGGAGGAATAAAACAAAGCAGATGAGTGATGCACAGTACAATTGCTCACCACTCACCGACTGATGGCCAGCCTGTCCCTGGGCAGCGATTAGTCCCCCCATCATCTTCCCCCAGTTTGTATATTGAACATGGCATTTAATGGTATGGAATATCTCTTTGGCCAGTCTGAGTCAGCTACTCCTGGTCATGGTTTCCTGACTGTCAGAGCATGGGAAATTGAAAAGTCCTTGCCTGAGGGTAAGCGCTACTTAGCCACAACTGAAACATTAGTGTGTTATCAACAATATTTTCATACTAAATCCAAACCACAGCACTGTAGCAGCTACTAGGAAGAAAATTAAGTCTACCCCAGCTGAACCAATGTGACCCTTAGGGATATGTTTTAGTGATGGACTTAGCAGTCTCAACAAGGGTTGGCATTTTAAGGAGATGACCTGCCTGACTAGCTGCAATTGCCCTGGTTGGAAACTTTCCATGGGTTGTATGAGCACCAGAATAGGCTGAGTGTAGCACACATCCACATTGCTTCATGGGAGTCCTCCAGAATGCAAATCCACCAGCACCAGAGATTTAAACCTGGTAAGACTGATTGAACAGAGAGACTGATACATAGCCAATATACCCTCTCTCTTCAAGATTTGTGTTCATGTCTGGGCTGCTGTCATCCTGTCATGGAGCTGGAACTGGAGTACCTGAAAAAGCCTGTGTGTAGGAACCTGCTAGCTGTGTGAATTTCTCTCGTGAGAGAGAAAGGGAGTTTTTAGCCAAGGCTAAGAGCAGTGTGCTTGTAAGATAAACAACTCTGCAGGTCTGTGAGAACTGGAAGCAGGCTGGATGAGGTCATGGATACAACAGCCTTATAGCATTAGCCAATCAGTGATTATTGATGTGTGTCGGAACCAGTAGGGTTAATGCACGTAGCCTTAGAGAATACTATAATTGTAGAAACTTCTTCAATAAAGTGAGCTTTGCAGTTAATTCACACTGGATCGTCTGGCATCGCTCCTAAGCCCGCCTCCGATACCTGTGAATGCTTTTCAGAGCTATTTTCTCATCTTAACAGCAAGCTGCCTTGAAAAAGTTTAAGCAGCTAACTAGTGTGGTTGAAATATTCATCAAAACTACTTAATCATGGAAAAGTGCTTTCTTTGAAATGTTCCAAGTTCCTTATAGAAAGTTGCAAACACATAAGAGTTTTCTTTCCTTGTTCTTAATGGTTGAGTCATTCTTTCTCTCGTTTTATATTTGTGTGGTGCCACTGACTGCCAAATTTCCTTTCTTGCTGTTTCAGGTATGCCGTTCCTTCTTGAAAACATAGAACAGCAATCTTCATTGCCAACACTATGAATTTAAGGACTGGGTGGAAGGGAGAGCGACCCCAGCTTGTCAGAAGAAGCATTGCCCATTAAAACCTGAGTTAAAAAGAATGCCAGCACAGTACTAGATCTTTCTTTTATTACTGAGTCCCGATACACATCTGTAATAAGTATTTTCCTTACTTACAAGCTGGGATTATGGGCCCATTCCTGATGTTGCAAAGGTTGTGAAGAATAGGCAGGGTTGTTATGAGTATATATGAGATCAATAAAAATTTAAATTTGTGTGACAGAGATGCTGCTTTGTATGAGAGGAGGTGAAATGGCAATCAATTTATTTTGATAAAAGATTAAAACAGTTTAATCATACCAAGAACGTCCTGAAACAGAAAATCTAGTGGCATGTGTTTACTGTAATATCCCATTACAAGAAGTAATTTCTATCGTAACTAAAGCCATCATGCCCAAAATGATTGAGATTGGGATAATTCACTTCCTGTGACTGTAATTGCTGTACTAAAAATTCAAAGTGAAATTCATGCAGTAGGAAAGTAGCTATGATGACATCCATTACACTATGAAAGAAAACTTCATTGGGATTTTATGTAGATGATACTTGCATGATATTATTGAAACAGTAGGAGAAAAGCTTGGCTTTGAATTTGGAAATGGCATGCAGGAACCTTGGACCTGCTCTCTTAGACCCATCTACAATATGTATTTCACTAGAAGAAACTGGATTGAAAGCATGGCTGTGAGCATTGTCTGTCTCCCCACGTATCAGAGAGAGAGCGCCTCTCTGGAACGAGGTGGGAGAGAACAGCAGCTCTCTTGAGGAAGATGTTTCTCTTTTGGCAGGAAAGCTTTCTGGGAAAAGGGTATTTACCCTACAATAAGTAAAAATTGAAGAGGTGGTCTGTTCCAACCTGACCAATTCTGTGATTCTGTGACCAAGCTAACTTCAAGGAAGATGAAGAGCACATGCTGTTTTGGTGGTTTGTTCCTGAATTGTGACTGTCCACTTGGAGATGTACTAGTATCTTTTGGTGGGTATGCAGTCAGTGGGCTCAAAATCAACTTTGAAAGTGGTGTGGGTTTTATTTAAAAAGAATAAAAAGGAGGAGGTGCAAAAAACCTATTAAGGTGATTTACAGCCACATGAAAAAAGAAGTTGCAAAGTAGAACTGAGTTGACATAGGTTGTTAAGGGACAGTAAAATTGTCTTGTGTATCTAAAATTCTCTTGTGACACCAAAAGAACTTGCTGAGTGTTAAATTTAGGAACAAGTTCCCTAAGTTCTAAATCTAATAGGGAAGCACTATATAAAAATATTTTTAAAAAATTACAAGTATTTATTACTTTGAGTAATTAGTTAAATTTGTCCCTTAAATAAATTATTAGTTAAACTGTCTTTCTAGATTGTTGTTGTAGGAATGAAGTAACTGATGGAGCTTTCATAAGATCTTACTAAATCTCGTCTGGACTAAGTTGTCCAATACTTGTTCTTCCCTTTCTTTTTTTTTTCTTTTTTTTTTTTTGAGACACATTAGGAATGGGTTTTATAATACAGGGAAAAAGGTAGAGTTTTTAAAAACTGTATTTAATTTTTTTTTTCAACTAAACATTTCAATATATCTGCAGATTTTCATTCCTGTAATTAGAACCTGTGCTGAATCAACTGTTGCCACCCTAAAAGGAGACGGTAGAAGACAACAGAATTTAGTTGCTAGTTAAAGGTATTTTATATAGAAACTTTTCAAAAGTGCATTTGTTACCCGTGAAAGATGTTGCTGTTCTGCCAAAAACCTATCCCTTTCAGCGTTTCCTGATGCCTCATTCTTGTCTCCTGCTGAAGGTGTCAGCTAATGGCTGGATGTGCATGTTGGGAGTATTCCTTGCCTCTAGAAAGGGTTATTATGTGAAGCACCATAATCCAGGGGGAAACGGACAGCAACCTACTACACCTCATAAGCCCACACAAATCTATGGTGTCAGATGGGATCCACACAAGGGTACTGAGGGAGCTGGTGGAAGTGCTGACTGAGCTACTTTCCATCATTTATCAGATGTCCTGGCTAATGTCTGCAGAGGTCCCAGTTGACTGGAAGTCAGAAAATGTGACACCCATCTACAAGAAGGGCTGGAATGAGGTATAGCAGATCATCCTGAGTGCCGTCATGCAGCACATCTGAGGGATCAAGCCCAGCCAGCATGGGCTTGTGAAAGGCAGGTCCTGCTTGACCAACCTGGTCTCCTTCTATGACAAGGTGACCGGCTGAGTGGATGAGGGAAAGGCTGTGGATATTGTCTACCTGCACTTTAGTAAAGCCTCTGACATGGTTTCCCACAGCATTCTCCTGGAGATGCCAGCTGCTCATGGCTTGGACGGGTGCACTGTTCGCTGTGTTAAAACCTGTCTGGATGGCCAGGCCAGGGAGTGGTGGTGAACAGAGTCACATCCAGCTGGTGGCTGATCAATAGTGGTGTTCCCCAGGGCTCAGTACTGGGGCCAGCCCTGTTTAATATCTTCATGGATAATCTGGATGAAGGGATCGAGTGCACCCTCAGTCAGGATGCAGATGACACGAAGTTGGGCAGAAAAGTTGTTCTGCTGGCGGTTAGGAAGGCTCTGTATGTGTGTGTGAGGGTATAGTACAGAATTTACCCAAATCAGCTTCAGGAATTGCAGTTCACTAGTTGTTAGTTTTTTGGGAATAAAACTTTGAAAACTAAACACTGTCATCTGTTGTTTGATGTGTTGGCCCTTGCTTCTTGTTTCAAGTGCCGACCTTCTGCTTGATGGCTATGAACAGCATAAGAATGTAGTTAAGGTTTACTTTAAAGCAAACACGATATCCCTCCTGTAAAACCCAAGCACCACCAACTAACACTACTTTACAATTTATTAAACCTTGTGTACAGTTTTGAGAGTTACCTTCCTACCTGGATACTTCTTGAGTATTTTTAAACTGATAGGAGGCATGTGTTTGTATGTAAGTGTTTGTTGGGTGCAGGAAGTCAGAGCACTGAGCAAAGGCTCTTGTTTTTCTCTTAGAATGTGATAGTCTCGTAGAACATTTCTTCTGAAGAGAAAAAAAATGAGGTAGAAATCTGGTTATTAAATGGGGTACCAAATGGAATAGATTCCATTCTTTTTGATTGCAGGAAGGGTACCAGGTTATCCTTGCTCCCTTCACATCTGGATACTGGAGTAATGGGATAGCATTTGGAGAGACAGAGCAATTGATAAGGAGTTCCAGGTACTTAACCAGTCAGTTTTTCAAAAATAATTTATCTAAATTTAAGGTTGATGGTAATTGAATTTAGGATTTCTTCCATTTAGCTGTGTAAAACAAACTGCAGTATAGAAATCCAAGTGACTAATAACAAAAAAAAGGTTTTGTTTTACTAGTTATTTTAGCTACAAGAGAATTTTTTTAATTCTTTTGGAAGGATGAATGAGCTTTTATTGATATAGACCTCATTGTTACATGTCCTGGTTTACATCTTTCATCGAGAAGCAAAGTGTTTTGGGTTTTGTCATGTTTCCTGCTTCCCAGCCAGAAGCTGGTGAGTGACAAAGCTTCTGTGTTTCACCTGTCTTGCCAAACAGGGAAAAGTTTCAGGTAGCTCAGAGGTTCACACAGTTAGGTAGCAGTTACTGCTGGGTAAATTCAGAAGACACAGTTACTCTGGAGAGAGATAAAAGATTGCTGTGTATCTCCTTGGGGAACACTTTGCTTCTGTCAGAGCATGTTTCTATTCAGTCTGGGCCATCAGAGTAATGCCAGCATTGGAGTTTGGAAAGCAGACAGAAAAGAAGACAGATTACTGGGGACAAACTTTTTTCTGGGTAAAATAAATTAAAAAAAACCCATAAGTATTAAAATGTATTTCAGCAACATGTTTCATTTCATACCTTGGGTCTAATTTTAGATTGATGGTGGAAACATAATGAATTTAGCACTTTTTCCTCTCGTTTCTGCCAATCAGCTCATCCTTTCACAGTGCTCAGTATTCACAGTCTATCATATTTAAATTTTGTGTTGAAAATTATTGTATATGTGAGGCAGTTCTGAGGAGAGAAAAGGCCACTGGCAAGGAGTGTAGAATTGAAGCAGACTCATGGAATGGTGTATCAGTGTGGTCATAATATGCGTGTGGATGTAAGTGTATCTTGATCTGACTTTGCCCCTACTTCTTTGTAGTTGAGGTGGATGGATTTCCCCTGAGAGTTATGTTTGAAGAGATATAAAGGATGTAAAGCTCAAAAGGTATGGAAGCATCAAAAAGTTCAAAAGTTTATATGTATTCCTGGTCATGCTAAATTTGATTGTTTCTTGTGACCCTGATCACTTTTTTTTTTTCCACAGAGGTGCCTTAGATGCATCAAAGTGAATCTAAGTCTTAGTTTTTAACTTTGTTTTAGTCTAAAAGTGAGCACTCTGTTGTACAGATGCTTCAGGCTACATACAAATAGTTGAGTCCTGGCTATACTAAACAGAATTTTGTCCACATTAACACAAGAAGGTATTTTCCATCCCATGTGAAACAACATACTGTGCTTTTATACATGGTATTGCAATCTTTGCTGGCAGCTCAAGTAGTACTTCCAAAGTACAGACAGTTCTTCTTTAGTACATTGCTTGCTTGTTTGTTTGTTTTAAAAAAACTCTGTGTTGCCATTGGAAACAGATGTGGGATTTCAGGGTATAATATAGATGGCTGTGAGGTAAAGGGGTGGGTATTACAGGGACATTTATTTCAGGTCTGTGGTTTTCAAACTCTGTTAACTGGAAGTGGTAGTTCTAATTGGATTAGGCATCTGGAGACTACAGCTGTATGTTTAGGAAGGTGTGTCATACACAGTGTCTGTCTAGAGGAAACTGCCATTGGAATCCGAAAAGGCAATAAACCATGTTCACCACTTGTGCCCCCAGCGTGAGCAGAAGAGAAGGAAGAAATTTGCAGTCAATAACAATGATTGTGGCTTTCTGGGAGTGCTGAAAAGTTTGGTGTAGCAAATTCAAATTTATGCCTAGGTCATATTTGTACTGCAGTGAAACCATAAAGCTTCATTTTACTTTTCTGCCTGACTCTTACAGGTATTCATTTTAGAAAACATCAGTTTCTGAAACTATTCTTGAGAATTTTGTGATAGTACCAGTTAATACACTTGACTTTGAGGAGGACAAGCCTAGACAGCTCAGGTTTATTTTTCCATTTTGGGCTATAAAAAAGGGAATTTAAAAATTGTCTTCAAGTTTATGTTTTGTTGTACTTTTCACCATGATGGCCAGAGTTCTTCCAGAGTGAAAAAATGAAATGGCAAACAGATTGCAAAGTGTTGAAGACTTACTTACCTTGCCTTTGTTTCAGCAGTCTTTTGTGTTTACCTTAGTAAAGATGTCTCTGTGTGTGTGTAGAAACTGTATCATATGCTAATGCTTATTTCTTACAGGAATGAAGACTTATCTACTTCTTAAAATAAGTTTGGTGACAGGAAGGTCTTCTGAACATAGTAAATAAGCAATATTGAGATGCAGCTCACTGACTGTGTTTTCAATGATTAGTCTTTTTAACACACTATCATGTGCTACTATTGTTTTAAAATGGTTCCCATCTCCCTGACTCCTGCTTTCCCATTCGTTTGGATGGGCATCCATGTGAGGAAATGTCCTCAGTCCCTCCTGCAATGAGGAGAGCAGCAGCTGTCTCTCAGGTTTTGATCAGCAACCTCAAGGCACACTAGAATGGTTTTGGATGATTACAGAAAAAGTTTGGTCTATGTATGATAAACACTTATTTTGCTGTTGCAGAGCTGTTGGTGTAGTGTTACCCGTCAGAAAGGAGATCTGCAAAGTTTTTTTCTTATTTTTCCAAGAGAAACTTAGACTCTTAATTTCTTTTTAAGAGCGTATACAACATGCCTGCATTGTATACACGCAGGATCCGAATATATAGTAAGAACTGGTCTCTCCTCCAATGATATTGGAGCAATTTTAATTTTTTTTTTATTTAATCAAGACCCACATTTTATAAATTTTCCTTATAAGGATAAAAATGCACAGTGATTTCAAGCTTGCCTTTTCTGCTGTAATTGTAATCATGCAAGGAATAATGATTAAACTCTGAGAAGTAGGTTTGGATTCTTCTGGTTTATTTTTACAATTCATTGCAATTCTTATAAAATTTTTTCATCTTTAGCATTCTTTTAGAAGGATCAGTGCTTTGGACCTTTCTATTTCTTCCAGGTACTGAAAAAAGCTACTTATAATAAAATAAAATTGATGTGTTTGAGGACTCTATTTTTGTCAGGCTTGTCAGTGAGCTCAAAAGTTAGTGGAAGTAGTTGTCAGTCAGTATTTTTGGTTTTCTCTTCTGTATGGAGCCAGATTATAGGAATTTTAAAATAAGTGATAAAGATGTCTCTTTTTGATATGCATAAAAATGTGTCTATTTTTTGTATAACCTGGCAAAATCCAGAAGAAAGAGGACCCTGATAAGTGTGTGAACAAATATAACAGGTCAGAAATGACTGAGGATAACTTATGTTGAAGGAGGGGAAGTAGTAGAAAGGAGTCTTCTCTTCCAAAATTACTTTTTTGAATTAAATTCAGTTAAATTCTCATGAACTGGATGCAAGGCATGCTTTTACAAGAATCAAGATATTCTTATAAAATGACCTGTTCTCCTAGATCTCTATCATCCATAGCATCTTTTCTCTTTCTTGTCTGTTTTCTAGTATGAAAATTGAATATTGTTTTGCTTTATTGTGGTGTTAGGTTAATTTGTAGGAACTGAATGTAAATATCTGTAGCAAGGTGCATTTAACATATCAAACTGTGCTATTTTCTTTGGCAGTGAAAGAATGCTTATTTTATGGGAAAGATGATCAGATTTTGAAGTTCCTTCTTAGTACATCGAGGCCTGGTGCATGAGGATCATCATAGGCAAGGGTGAATTGATTTAGTTGTAGCTTCCAGTTGAAGTACTTTCAGCAAAAAAGCCTATCAGGATGGTAGGAGAGGGTGAAGATGGTTGAGTGGGGATAATATGTGTTGACAGATTATTTGAGTAATACTATCAGAGATGTGCAAATTCAGAGATATAAAGAAAAAATCTCACAAAAAATGGGATCAATTAAAATCAACTGCCAGAAGACAATTCCATATGGAACCAGTAAAGCTTAGAAAGTAGTTGGAAGACAGGTTGGTTGAAGGCAGGGTGTGTTGCTGTATTAGTTAAATGCAATTTTCAGGTTTGGGGGAGCGTCTAGTCTTTATAGAGAGTATGCCATCCTTACTGAAGTGTTCTGAGCATTTCTGTGGTACTTCAACTTGCTCTAGATCTTTCCCACATAAGGTTGAAAGAGTTTTCTTTCTGTTTTTAATACTATATTTCTATTCTTTAATGGTCTACACAAGAATACTTTGGTTTTTGAGACAGAAATACCAAAGTTCAAGGTAAAGTTTTATAAAGTTGCCTTTGTGTTTTGTTAACCTTTTAGTTATCTAATTTATGTCTGGTTATACTGTCAAGCTGAACACCTCATAATGGCCAAGCCATTAGTTCAGGTTATTGTTCTGTGTCTTGGTACAGCACAGAAACATTTAGTAACTTGAAAATGATCAGTGCTCAAAACAGCAGTGTAATTAACTCCAGTAGAGCACTAGGAACAGCACTGGTCATTATTAAAAGGCTATGAAAAGTCACTGAATGTAAAGTTTGATTAAAACGAAACCACTGTGGCTGGAACTATCAAAGGAAGGAATGCAAGTTAAGGCTGTGTCAGACGGCTTTGGGGCTGCAGAGAAAAGTAACTGAGGCAAGCTTAGACGAGTGAACAATGTGAAGGAGTGCAGAATTCCAGATGCTGGAGTGGGAGCGTCCAGAAGAGTCTTTTATTTTTGTAGTTGCGTTGCTATAATACTGAATTTCTGCTGGCTATCAAGTTTCTTTCTGAGTGGAAGGAAAAACGTCAGGTTTAGGGCTACTTTCAAGTGTTTTAGAGAAATCTTAGAAAAACACCAAAATTATTGAATACTGTAACAGCCCTTTTGTTAAGTAGTCAAACCTCATAAGTCGGTGAATCATCTCTTAACCAGACTGGTCCAAGTTTGAAGTCTGTGTTGGTGGTTAATAATGTAGTGCCTAACTGATGAAAGTTCTGCTGGCATAAACTTCTCATTTAAAGAAAATACTAATAAATTTGAAGAAAGTAAAAAAAAAAAAAGTATCTCCTCTGCATCTGAAGTTGTTGATGATTAAGGATTTTGTAATGCTTGGAGTAATTGCTTTAATTAGCTATTAAGCATGTTTCAGGGTCAATGTGAGAACAAGTTTCTCTCTTTCATTTGATTTAGTAGGAGCAGTTAATGATTATTTTTTTATTATATTTACTTTCTTCTTTAGAATTATTTACTTAGCACATAGAAGGCAACAGATATTTGCTATTATAAAATCAATTTCATGCCTGACTAAACTATCTCTTCCACCTCTGTCATTACTCTTGGTGCTCGGGGTGTTATCTTAGGCTTATTTGTGTTTATACAAGTAGATTGCAGTGGGCCTTTTCAATAATTATTTGGGGATTTTGGACCCTGCAGCAACAAACAAAAAAATGTTCAAAATAGCAGATGTGCAAGTATACTTGCATATGATTGTCATATTCCTTCTTTATAGAAAAATGACTACTTAATTTTGGATAGTGTATAAAGTACATAGATGCCAAATAATTGCAGCTACGTCTTGCACTGAAGGGAAAAAACAGCTTAATATGGAAAGGAAGAATGTTTGTATAGGAACTCCTGTTTAGTCAAGGGAGTGTTGTTTAGTAAACGTCTGAAAGCAAGCTTTGACAATTAAAGTACTGACATTGAGTGTATACCATATTCCATACCTTTCTAATCTGTATCTTTTGTGTTCTTAGTTTTTAATTTTGATGAATCTAGTAATTGAATAGATTATAGAGCAGCTTTGTATTTCAAAATGACTTCTCAAAGAGTGTGTACAAAGTTAGCTGTCAGAATGAAACAATGTTTCCTCATCAGTTTTTTTTGGATGTCTAGCATCTGTAAGTCAATTAAAATACTGTGATACAGAGGGGAAAATACAGAGGGGAAAGAAAAGGAGATACTGCAAAGACAAAGAACACATAACTGATTCCCACAGTGATGAGCTGTGTGTGTAAGTGATTTTGGTGCTGGATAAGCTGAATTAGTTTGTTTCAAGTAACTCAAACAGTATTCAAGTTTATACCCTAAATGACGTGGATTTTAGCTGCACATTCAAAGGTAGGCCACATTGTATAATATAACAGAAGACTAGGTTTTTCTTTCCATTAAGGTAATATCCATCTACTGGGATCTGAGAATTGTTTTGTTTTCTTAATGGCCTGAGTGCCTCAGAAATGAGCTACTTCTACCTGCTCGTGTTTTTTTAAATCATTTTTTTGGGGAGTGAAGAAAAAGAGTAGCTGGTGTGAATAGAGATGCACTGGACTTGCATTCTAGCTGGCATGAAGGTGTAGATAATAAGAAAGAAGATACAAACTGGGTCATTGTATCTTTCATAACTATGAAAGAGGAGGTTCTCCTGCTCTGTTATATTCTGTTTGCCAGTTCCAATGTCCTTGCTAAATTCTTTTTACTCCCGTGAAATACTCAGCATGGCCAGTATTTTCCTATTCCTTGAAAAAGAACTTGTGCAACCTGAGCACCCATGGGTGCACCTGCCGTGCATAGCGATGTGGGAGACAAACTCTGTCCTAGAAAATGTTTAAATTAAGATCTCTTACAGCTCTCAAGTCTGCTAGACACTCACCTCACACCCTGCAGTGGCACAAGGGCATTAAGCAAGACGTATTCTGTGGCAGTGTGAAGGGTACCAAGCCAGTATCCCTGAGATTTCTCACCTGTCCTTCCATTAAAAAAAAAGGGAGGGGAACAGGGTTACAATCTACATGTACGCCACAGTCCTGTGTACAGTTATAATCACATGGTAACACCTCTTCTCTAAGATCTCTCATTTTTTATGCCTTTCAGTGCTTTCACAGGAACTAAGATGCTCAGTCTATTTGAGTGGGATGGTTTATCATTTTTTGCGGCTGTGTCTTTTTTTGTGAGCTGTGCACATCAGCAAAGCTGCTAAAATGGAGCTGAGAAAAAGGCTGCTTCTTGCAAGCTATTGAAATCAAGTTATAATAAGGAGAACCTAGTTTTGAGCCTTATACTGAGCATTTCAGAACATTAGAAATCTGAAAAATCGAAAAATGAAGTTTGAATTGTCTGAACTGAGTTGGTTGTTACAACTGAGAAACCAATAGTTTGTTAAAAATATTCTTTCATACCGACAGCTAAATCTTGACCAAAGTATTAAAGTGACTCAGATATAAATAAATGAGCATAAATTTTGATTTTGAGTCTGTTGTGAGGTTTCTAACTATATGTATAAAGCACAATGACTGAATGACTTAGAGATGTTCACAATGTTAAAAGGTGTCTTTTGGAGAAATAGTAATTTAAAATACACTTACACCTGCATTGTAAAGGAATGTGTCTGTATGAGAAGATACTCCTCTGATCACCACATGTATGCTGTGGAGGTTTGCCACAGGAGCAAGGTGCTGTTTGGGGAAATAATTCTGATTATTTATTTTTGATATTGGTTCCGTTTGGTTTTCCTCCCTACTTGGGAGAGAAGATATTTAGTTTTTGTGCTTTTTTTTTAGTAGCACTATTCATAAGAGAATTGGAGTGGCCTCTCTCCCACATAGTTGATCAATGCTGGACTTGTTACTAAACTTATGCCAGCATCCTTGTTTGAGGAGATTTGGCTTGGCTGAGCCAGTAGAGCAATAAACAGACCATGAGGTTGTGTTACATGACAATGCACTTCATGGAATTGTGATGGGACACTGCAAATGCAGTCAGGTGCAACCAGGGGTAATGTTTTTCTGAAGCAGCAGATTTTTGGGGGCTGCTCTTTCCATTTGACTGACTTCTTACATTTATTTGTACACACACAAGTTAGGAGAAAGTAGCAGTAGGAATTGATATAGGTTGCCTAAATTCCTACCGCTGACCCCACTGTCTACATTAAGCATTAAATGGAAGGAATCTGAAATTTTAAGTAGAGTAACTTGGTATTGAGAGTAGAGAGGGGAAAAAAAAACTAGAAGAAAAGAATTTATTAGCCCAAATAGATGGTCTTTCTAGTAACTGTTACTGGAATTTCTGCTTCCCAGATTGAGCCTTCTGCCATCATCATTGTGGGAAGCAACCAGAAAGAGACAGTCATGTAGAGCTTAGAAGATAGCAGGAAGTGAGTGTTGAGAGTTGCCTTCTATGAACTTTGGAGATGCTGGATGTGCCTGAAGGACTCTGAATCTTGTTACCATTTAATTCTTGGGCTTGGGATGTTTGCATTTGGCTCTGGAACCCAGTTTTTGTGCAACAAGCTGTACTCAACTGGTCAGTTTAGATTTAGTGGTTAAAAAGGTTGAGTGAGACTATGTAGTCTGAATCTTTTGAGGTGGAGATCCAAACATGAAAGTAAGTTTAATTTCACCACTCTCAGGGTAACCTTGCACCATGGTGATTATTGCAGTGAAGGTTTGCCTTGTCTTAGTGTGAGAGCTTAATACAAAATCTAGATTTAATAGCTGGTTTTGGCTTAATGTAACCAATGCTGACACTTCAAAACTATTCTGTACTATTGTTTTTGCAATAAATTAGGACTGGACAGCACTTTTTTACTAAAATTTTGATTGTGAGGGCAAATGATACCTCCTCTTTTTTATGAACTCTTCTCTGGGAAGTTCATGTGTTCAGCATGTTTTCTTAGCAGTCCTGCTGTTTGTATGGGTTCCCCTTTCTGTTGTTGCAGAAGCGCTTCTTAAGCAGTCTGTATCAAAGGGAGAAATCCTGGGTTGTGTTCTGATTAAAATGATTTTAATAGTGAGAAGTAATTAGGTTTCTGGCTGTTATTCAGTGATTCGTTAGTTGGCAGTAAAACTGCCTATTGATTTTTTTCTTTTTTTTTTTTCTTTTAAGACAGTGACTTGAATTATAAGATGTAATTTCACCCTAGCTGAGTAATAACATTCACCACCTGTACTTCCACACCACCTGTTCAGGAGAAGGACTGAAATAGCAAGGCAGCTTGTCGTCAGCTCTTCATTATCTGGGACAAAGTCTGGAATACAACAAAAGAGACTGGAAAAATCCAGATAATTTGCTTACCTAAGATGTCATAGAAAAGCTGCAATGAGAAATTTTTGCTATCAGCTTGTACAGTTACTGAGTTATGGTTGAGTACCACTCAAGGTTGTTTCTGAAGAATAAGAAAGCTGTCTCCATTGTACTCTTTAATGTCCTGGATTGCTGAAGGTGCAGCCCTCTTTTCCTTGTTCCACTGAGGGAGTAGCACTTGGGTAAGAGATGGCTTAGTGCTGGAGACCAGTGGTATTCACAAGTACATGCACAATCCATTGGAGTGCAGGAGAACGCCCACAGAAACCCCCACTTTTGGTACCACTAGTAAAGAAAAGAAAGCAACAGTTCACCTAATGTCCTGAGCCCTCCTATGTGGACTCCAGTCCTCCTTGGTGTTCTACCTCCTGGTGGAACTTGAGGCCTAAATATGAAGATATGTTGACTAGAACAATAATGGTTATCTGTTTTTTGGATTGGCACATTAAATTTAACAGAAGTATTCTCTTCCCTTCCTATCATCCTTTTCTCTGAGATTTAACTAGTTCATGTGTTGGCTGAATGCATGAGCAACATGTCTTTTGACATTGTGTGCCGAGATGTCATTGTCAAAATCCTTACTTAAAGAAAAACAATCATGAATACAATTAATGATACATTTTAAAGTATTAAGGTTATTGATGCTGGGGCTTTTACATGTTTTTCAGTGGGAAGCTTTTTATCATGTGTCAATTATTAGTGAAATTTTTTTGTTATTACATATTACCTGTAATAGGCAGCCCCTCCCCCCCCCCCCCCCNCCCCCCCCCCCCCCCCCAAATGTGGAATGCACTCAACTGTTTTAATGCTTGATTTGAACTGTTGTCTAGTATATCTTGTATCCATTTGTATTTGGTAAGAGCTCTTTGCCTGAGAGCATCCTTTTGTGTTACTTCCTCTTTACTGTAGCTATTTATTCCTGCCTTTTTGTTATTCCCAAAAGTTAAAACATATGTAACTTCTATCATGCTGATTTTCTTTTGTGTAGTTCAGTACTTTGTCTTCAGTAGGAACTAAGTACCTGACAGTGTTTCTGTAAAAGTTTCAAAAGACTGTTGCTTGTGTGTATTATTAGATAAAAGGAGAACTGAGCACATGATAAGTTACCTTTTAAGATCGAGTATTCCAAAGAGAATCAGGTCACTAAAAACTGATGTCAGGCAAACCAGTTTTTTTTCGATTACTTTTTTTCTTTCTAAGAAGAGTTTCTGCATGGTTGTTCTTTGTAAAATGATACCTCTTTTCCTTTCACTCTTCTTTTTTTGTTCCTGACTTCTCACACAATTACTGTGCTACCTTTACTATTGTTAGGAACAAGTGAAAGCTGGTAGGTCTGTGGGTAGAATTAAAGTTGGTTTTATTTTTAAAGGAGGTGGTGATGTAAGCAGCAGTTTCTCTCTAAGCACAAGTCAAATTGGCTTTATGACCTCAATAAAATCTTCACATACAAAAATGACTCCAAATTAAATACATTAATTGATGTTGTAAGTGTTCTGGAAGTCTTGTGTATTTCTTCAGATGGGTTAAGTTGATCTGACTGGCGATGGAGATTACCTAGTCCAAACACTTATTGATTTGTTATCCATCATCCCACTTTTTAGGCCATCTAAGTAAATTCCATGTGTAGATCTTTACCATGTTGTTTGTTACACACTCTTATTTAAAGTTGGTTATAACCAAATGGTTACAGAATAAAACAAGGTGTGTGTAGCGCACATGGACTAAAGCTAAACACAGAGATAATTAGGGGAATTTTACTAGAATTACTAACTGTTGTATGTGACTAATGCTGTGACAAATACCTGCAATAGTATTATGGGCTCAGTTGAGTAGCTGCTGTCTATGTGTACAGGTCTTATTGACAGGGATCATATTGCACTAAAGCATCTACTTAAGTGTTCTTAGCCACTTTGAACATCATATCCAGAGAAGGGGAACAGAGCTGGTGAAGGGTCTAGAGAGTAAATCATATGAGGAGTGGCTGAGAGAGTTGGGGGTGTTTAGTCTGAAGAACAGGAGGCTCAAGGGTGATCAGATCACTCCCTACATCTATCTGAAAGGAGATTGTGGCCAGGTGGGGGGTCAGCCTCTTTTTCCAGGCAACCAGTAATGGGACAAGAGAAAATGGCCTTAAGCTGTGCCAGAGGGGGTTCAAGTTGCATATAATTTCAGTGAATTTCTTCACTGAAAGTATGGTTAAATATTAGAATGAGCTGCCCAGGGAGGTGGTACAGTCACTGTCCCTGGAGATGTTCAAGAAATGACTGGATGTGGCACTTAGTTCTGTGGTTTAGTTGACAAGGTGGTGTTTGGCCAGAGGTTGGACTCGTTGATGCTGGAGGTCTTTTCCAACTATACTGGTTCTATGATTCTGTCTTTCTATAATGGTGTGTGTGTGGTCTGCTTTACATGATGAACAGTATTCCCTGAACCATGAAGTATAGGGAATTAAAGAAGGCAATATAAGAATGTCCTCGAACTAGTTTTTGTATTCTGAAAACTCATTTTTGAAGCTGAAACTGCAAAGTTCAGAAAGACACAGTGAACTGCATCTGTTGCTTGTGCTGCACTGCATAAAGCTCAGTTGTGTATTTTTATGAAGGGTTCCTTATTCTGATAAACAGACTCTCTTTCCCTCAAAGTTGTTTCCATGTTTTTTTTGTGAGCAACTTGACGTATGTGAATAACAGAGTATCTTTAACATTGAATATATTTAACACAGAGTTGAATTTTAAAGGAGGTGGTCATGTGTGTCAGTACAATTTTCACACAAATACCATTAATTTATTTTGTGAAGTACTTGGCATGAAAGTGATGTTGGAAGACAACATTTTCTAAACTGTTACCTAAATCGCGATAACAGAACACACTCATCACATTGGCCTCCTAAAAATTCCTGTGTTACCTCTGACTTGTTCTGTGCAGGGCTGTTCTTTGTTCATGCTTGACCACTACCCTGTAGCTCAGCCTGCACA
Source organism: Campylorhamphus procurvoides (assembly GCA_013396655.1). Lineage (NCBI taxonomy): Eukaryota > Metazoa > Chordata > Aves > Passeriformes > Dendrocolaptidae > Campylorhamphus > Campylorhamphus procurvoides. The sequence goes on from WBMV01004981.1 coordinate 1,964,047, forward strand.
CATACATACTTACTGTGTGTGTAGGCACATCAGGGTGCACCCACCCACCTACACACTTGCCTCTGCTTGGAACATGAATGGCCCACATACCTGGTGTGTGCCAGCTAGCTAGCAGCCTCCTGAGGCTCTCTTCCTACCTTTTTTCTCTTAAAGACTTTGAACAGGCCTAAAATGCAGCAGATGTGCCCTGTTTCATGGTGTGCTTTGGCCTGTGGCCATCAGTGCTTGCACATGTTATAAGTTCTCTGCCAATCACTCCTTGGGGTCCAGAGGCTCTTAAAAGGGCATCTAAAGTGGCTCCAACCAATTCCTGTCCCCCTTTCCACTATACTAGGAGCAGTTTTTGCATCTTAACATCAGTACTGATGGTGATCCCAGCTTTGAGGAAGTAATTGATACACTGCTGTGTGGATCTGAGTAACTATGAAGATGGAGGTCATGTCTTGATGTCATAGATGTCATTTTAGAATGTGCTGGCAGTGTAAGCTTCAACACTTGGTGTGTTCCATTGTTCCCAGAACCTGTCATGTCTCATGATTCTTGCTTAGAAACTACAGACAGCAGCCATCGCAGAGGAGAGGTTAAGTTCTCTCTAAAGTCAAATCAAAGCAAATCTGCTAATGGGGAAATGGTGGCTGCAATTGTATCTCTGTTCAGTGCCTGCAGTGTCACTGGAGGCAGCTGAATGAGTGGCTGAGTGTGATGTACCTGGTTCTCCCTTGGCACTTCAGTACTTTGCAAAGTTCCTTCAGCATGTGTGAAGGCTCTAAATCTGTTCAGGCTGTATTATGACAGAGTTTCTTGGACTGATTTTCCAAGCAAAAAAATACAGTCTCCAAGACTGAGTATACATGCTACTATCTACCCAGAAGTAATTATGTGCCATCAAAACCCATCCAAAGGGGTTATGAGGCCTTGTCTGAATAATAGTCCTGAGGGCTAAAAAAACATGGTAAAAGATCTAGCAGCTAAAAATCAAGATCTCCATAGATGTTAATATGCTAATCATTAAGACACTTGAAAGCTATCTTTTGGTTAGTTGTGTGTATTTGTATGTCTGCGTGTATAGCGAGTTGAGTACACAGCTTCTGCCTGCTGATCAAATACTAGAGTGTGCACAGTGTGTGAACAGTTAAATGGTTATGTAGATAACGCTCACACACAACACTGACTTGAGTATGTTAAGAATGCATACAGAAATGTCTGTTGCATAGTTGTGAGAAGAAAAAATACTGCTTAAAGAGAAAATACTCTTGTCTGTCCCAGGACTTTTTAAAATTCTAACTTCCCTAAACATGTTAAAGGAAACACTTGTTGTTGCAATTGTTGCAATATTAAAGGTAATTGTTTTCTATATAATTTTCTGGATATTTATTTTTGAAGGTATTCTGTAAAAATATTTGGAGTTTCACGGCTATTGCTGTGGAACTCAACAGTCAGCCTACAGATCATGGGATGATGAACAGTCTATATTCTTCAACAGCTTCAATATATGGCTTATTTTTTTAGCGTATTTTCAATACATATTCCTTTTTCTCATTTTGTTCTTTCTTCTGCTCTCAAGTGCCATGCAGGGAGTCTGAAAAACTCTTCAAATTCTATTCCTCTTGTTGTTTTGTATTGGAGAGAAACTATTCACTTAGTCTCTTCAAAAAATATGGAAATAAATGTGAGTTCTGTTACAGATATTGTTCTGCTCTGTAGGCAGAATTTTGGTTCATGTTCTTGAAAGAATTGTTTTGATTCAGAAGTTGTTCCTGATGAAAAGCTTAATATAAAAGAGCAATATCTATATCTCCCCAAAAGATAATTCTGAACTCTTTTCAGTTTTTCTCTCATCTTGTAAAACATGTATTGTGTTAGCTTTTCACAGTTCAAACTTTGATTAACCTATTATGGCATATTGAAAAGCAACCACTTTGTTTTAGTAACATTCCTCCTCTTGCCCTAGGGGAAACTTTGCTTATTCTGTTTCTGTGGAACAAATTCTCTTTCTATTTGATGGAAAATAAGAATAATATAAATTACTGTTTTGGTTTGTTTTTTTTTTCCCTTTCAAGAAGCCTTAATAAGGATCTCATTTTTATTGTTTTTGCACAAAAATATATGAAAGTGTTGTCACTGTTGACAGGTGATAAATGAAATTCAGAGCTTGGGAAGGAGGGTATAGTAAGATTAAGTGCAAACAAAAAAAATCTGTTTATGTCATTGGGGATGTATAATACTATCATATCTTGCTACCCCCTGGTCCCCTCCTCTCTTTGCCTCTAGCTACCTTTGCTAGATTGGACTTCCATTTAACTGCCTTACTTTGTTAATGTAGAATGTATGAAGATTTTAAAGTATTGTTTTATTCTATGGTATTATGTCTATGTTGCATGTGTTACAGAAAAAGTTATAAACTTGGGACACTGCACATACATTGCTACTTTGACTCTTCCCTACCTACCCTAGAAGTTAAGGCCAAAGAAATATAATTAAGGTATTGCTTTGCATATTAAGAGCTAAGAGTAGTTCTTTTGATGCTTTCTGAAGTTGATCACATCGCTCAGTTATGTAATAGGAACTTATTATAATGAGTTATGTGTAATGTACAGATTTTCATGGAAATCTGGGATGATATATATAATCACCAGCAGGTCTGTCTTCTGAATTAGTCATATGTAAAAGCCGAATTTTCTTTGTGCCTTTGCTGGGCACAGACCTTTTTATATCTTTTTTCTGAATATGGTGAATATAGTTTTGAAGGTTGGAACAAAATCAGAGGATCTTGCATTGTCCAGGTGTTTGAAGATGGTCATTGCCTCAATGCTTTTTACTTGAAATATGCCTGTAAAATATACAAATGGGTGCACTGACAATCTAAAGTCTTCTGTTGGCAATAGGCTAGTGACTTTCACTGTCACTGGACAAAGGCTCCAGAATACTCTCCTAGTCTGTTGTGGTTGGTGGTGAGTGTTTTTGTTTTGGGGTTTTGTTTGTTGATTTTTTGTTTGTGTTTTGGTTTTTTATTTGTTTGGGTTTTAATAGCTTAGACAAGTTTTAGTCCAAAAAAACCTGCATCCGGTTGCTTTTTAAACAAATGAAACTTCCCGGGTCTGTTGCAGATACTTAAGCAAGAACAAAAAATAGTGAGGAGTGCCTTCTTTGAACTTGACAATATTAGCTTAATTTAATATTCCTTGGTTACTAAATTGGAAGGTGCACTGAACAGTTGTTCTGTCTCCATTTTCATGCTATTCATTATCTTAGAAATTGCTGTCATATCTCAGTTACCTCAGCTTCTGGACTGAGGAGTCCAGGTGTCTTAATGGTTCCCCAGATTAATAAGTGCCACGTGTTTCAAGGTGCTTGCTGTCCTTCTCACTAGCCTTCCCATTTACATCCTTTTTGTGATAAGAGGAATCAGAATTGCCCAGAGTATTGCAGATGTGGTTATTCCATGAATTTATGCCAAGGCATGATGTCCTCTGCTGTTGCTGCTGAATAGTTAGATTGTCTGTAGATAGCAGAGTACAGTGGATCTGAGCAGATTCCCACAAGTACTGCTAGGCAATATGTTTCCAGAGTAATTGCTACCCTTGTCATTACTTTGGTTTTCTGCCCTTCATAAAGTTATTTATCCAAGCAAGTAGTTACTCTTATACTGTAGCAGCTTTGTGTTTTTAAGAGCTTTGATTTTTTGTTAATAGCGCCTGATGGGTTTTGGTTTTATTGCATGTGGAACCTTCTTTTAAGGTTTGTTGATCATACAAAAGCTTTGTTATGTCTTTCACAATATGTCTATTTGTCTGTGTAGTCAGTAATACTGTTTTTCAGAATAGTTCCTGCTACAAGTACATTCATATCAGTGCAAAAGGTTAGAGGAATGGTCTTTGCTATCAATAGTATGTTTTACAGTAGTGTAATTACATTTGTGTAGCTTGTATCTCTAGACACGATTTCTAAAATGATTCTGCTAATAGCATTATAAACAGTGAAGTGACAAGTCTTTAGTGACGTTCTGAGGGTCACTGAAGAAAAAGGATCATTAATACCATAATTGCTAAAGCTCAGTTGCCCTTGGATTTACGTCCTTCACTTTCCAAAGAGATGATCTTCCTCTTCACTCTGAGTTTCTTTTCTAACATCCCTGTTTGATACCATTTGATGTTGCTTCTCTAAGCCATGCATACAAGATCACCCCACCCCACCCCACCCCAAAATTTTGTAGGCTGGACAGGAAAGATCATTTAGTTCAATGCCTTTCCTCAAGCAAGCCTGTCTAGATCAGGCTGTCCAGTAAAGTTTTGAATATATACAATGTGTATGTACTCAAATATACATACACACACAATATATACTCAGATACACACACATGCAGGCTGAGTGCTTCTATTTCAATTATTACGTCAAAACTCCTTTGCTTTCACCTGTGAGCATTATGTAGGTGTCTCTTTTGTACTCAGATTCTAGTTTTTGTAGAATTCATAGGAACTTGATTATCTTTGAGTGTCCAAGCTCTTTATCAAATTCACTTGAAATTTGCCAGCAAGTTTAGAATTTAAATGTGACAAGTTAACAGATGAGGGACTGCCTAAGCCTCATTTCCTTGGAGGCTTAGATAGTCCAGGTTAAAAATTTCTCTATTTTTGGGTTCTTTAAGCATTGCCAGGCTAATGTAGCATGAAGCTGTTCAACTGTGCTGGGAAATTAAGGGTTGAAGTCTGCTGTTTAATGAGTATTGTATGAGTGGTGCCATTCCTTTCCAGTGATGAAAGCGGTGTGTGTAAAGTCTGTCCTGGAAATTGTTAAAATACACCTTTCTTAAGCAATAATGACAATATTAACAGACAGTATATTTTCTAAATCTTGTTGCTGATGCAGGAATTCTTTCCCACTGTCAAAGAAGTCTCTTTTATTTAAATTAAATATGTTGGGTCCCTTTTTTACTCGTGAACCTTATTTTCTGTTTTAGCCTTGTAAGAACTCACTGAAGTCAGTGAGAGCATTTCCTATCAGATTCAATTTCCTGAGAGCCCATCTGTTACATCTCAGAGGAGAACATAAGAGGTAGAAGTAACTTCCTAGCAAGTACATCAACGTCAACTCAATAGAACAGCAACTCCACAAGGGTTTGTGTCTTAAACAGTAAATGAAGTTGTTAGGTACAGCGAAAAGATTAATGTTGTGACTACTAATCATCCTGTCCTTAGCTTCTCTTAACTCTTAATTAAAAAAGCCCCAAACCTTACTGTAATTAAGGCAGCTTCAAAGAAAACCTTGTAAATCCAGAGATTTTTGTGAAGTGCCTGGGTATGTTTAAGCAAAAAGTGGCAATCTGTGGAATAGTATAAGTTGTAGTAAACTGTACCACGAAAGGAAAACTTTCCCAGAGGATTAGAAGTACTTTTATATGTACAGCAAATAATAGCATAGTGTGCATGTAAAGTGTCATTGTGATGAGTGACAGTTTAGAATCTGAAAATTCTTTCTTGCTAGTACAACGTGGTTTAAGCTTTGGATTGTGAGCACTGCTTGGGTGGGGGAGGATGTTCCCCTCATTGCAGCAGTGAAACAGGAGGAGCAGCCCTGCAGTAGATAATGTCACTGGACATGTGTGCAGGCTAAAACTTCAGGTAAGAAAACCCTACATTGCCTGCTGTGGTGAGCTGTTAGACTGCTTTCTGTGAGTGAACTTCACATGACATTCATAGCATTTATTAATTTTGAAACAGTTCTCAAATAACGTGACTGGCTTTGCAAGATGACTGTTTATGGGGGTAAAGAACCCGACAAGTAGTAAAAGCAGTTAGATGTGCATCTGCCAGAAGTGTACAGTACAAGGGAAACTGCATTTAAAAATTACTGATTTCAGGAGTAAAAGTGTGTTTACTAGTGGACTCAAACCAGACTATGAAATGCTGTGTTGCCATGTTATGAAGAAGTAGAGGTCTGTTACAGTACTGCCCCTTTTTATTTCTGCTCTCTCTTGTTTTCATCTTTCTCTTCTTCCCCTTCCTCTTCCTCATACCCTGCTGCCCATGTCAGGTGAATGCAAGTGAGATGAGGTATTAAACTGCTAATTTTAAGTATATGTAATGACAGGAATGCAGCCTGGATGGAGGTAATAAACTTGTAACAATATTTTATATTTAACAATGTTTTATATTTAACAATATTTTATATTTACCTTACAACAATATTTTAAACTGATAGCGAATTAGAAATGCTACTCAGCTATTAATGAGAAAAACAAATGAGATGTGTGTTAATTGTGTGGTGGTTTAAGTGTGATTTGAATTAAGTTTAAGAAGGTATTTCAGGTACCAGACAGAGTCTACGTATCGCTCACTGGAATAGGTGTTAAGCTTTCACACCCAGAAGTCTAGCAGCAAAGGCTTCTTGCAATCTACCTTTAGCATCTCTACTTTATTCGTCATTGTGATGTGGTTTGGATATATCTGTCCTGGAAGATACACTGCTCTTACTGAACAAAAAATGAAAATTGAGTAGAACAAATTCACATTTGGATTACGTGAATTTTATCCACAATGGCATTTCATCCTGGTTTTCAGACATGGTGAGGTAGAGGTCAAAGGCTTGCTGTCTTGATTGTCAGGTGACTTGTCAAATGCATCTTACTTTCCCTAAAATAGTTCCTGAAGGTATTGGCCAATTGTTAGATTGGAAAGAAAAATAAGGTTCCCAAAGGTGCTAGATTTCCTGTTCTGTGACTGCTGAAACTAGGAATTGAAACAGTACTTTCTCCCTGTCTCTAACCTCTCCCCTCCTCTATCTTGTTTGGTATAGTGTCAGCCAGCTGGCTGGTCATTGCACACCTGCTAGATCCCCTATAGCATGTGTGGTGTCAGACTATCCTGTCCAGTGGGGATGTCAGAGGCTGCGGTGCTTACATTATAAATGGATGGCTTGTAATGTGAATTGGGTAGAAAACACTGTGTTTTATGATACAACACACTTTTTCCTGTAATATGGAGCAGTGTAGTTATTTCAGGTGAGATATTTATTTTAAGAGGGCTGATGGGCTACTTAAAGCACAGGACACTGAATAGATATCTTTTAATTATTTACATATATATATAAAATAATGTGTCATTATTAATGCAGATGGTATTAGCTGTTCTGGATGTAAGCAATAAAGTCTGTTGGAGGTGAGGCAAATAATTTCTGTGGAGGATTGGTCATAGGAAAAATACTGTTCTAAAGGTAGTTGATTTACTCTTCATAATTGGACATCCTTTAATACGTTGCATTTTGACTGTTCAGTGCTGAAGATGGATTCTATTAATGTCCCCAAATGCCTTTTTTTTTCATTTTGAACTAAAGTGTTATGTCATGTTTCTGTTGGTAGCAAACCTTACAAAAGTGATACCCTGTGTCATGTTTCGTAGGTCCCTTTTGGATTTTTTTTTCTTTTTAGAATATCAGGTTTTTCAGAGGTTCTGCAGGCTGCTTTTTCCTGTTTGTATTTCTGAGACAATATTGTTCTGTTCTAGATAGACTCACAGGCTCACAGTTACACACATAGTAGGACAAAGAATTGTATTTAACCACATCAGAACGCATTGATATGATTATCAAAAGATGCAAAATTAAGAGTAAAATAAACATTGAGGTATTGAATAACAACTCTCATCCTTTAAATTTCTTACTGGGGTGATTTCCTTGCCGCTCTTTGCTCGGGGACAGTAACAGCAATGGGCTTCACAGTGTTGTCAACAATTATTAAAATAATTGAAGTTGTTTCAGCTTACTCCAGTAACAAATGTAGTTCTTCTTTATCTTTTTGAAGGATTATTGCATGTTATGCAGAAAAAGAATTGTTTGAGATCCTAGAATTATCTGCTAGCCTCTTTTAAACTGCATGATAGAATCTGTGAAGATATTCTCTTTATTCTTACAAGCATGATAATACTGTTACTCTTTGTGGGGTTTTTTTCAAAGCAATTGGATCATCTATGGGCCTTGAAGTATATTTGTGACATTTTGTAATTTTTATTTTCTCATAGGGCATGTATGTAATGTTAAGATATATTCAGTGGGTATCTTTAACTCATTTAACGAAGTTTGACTTAAACCTTAATAAAAATTTGTCTTCAGATTAAGTATCACATGTCATATATAATATGCTTTAATTTGCACTTAGCAATTACAGCTCTGCCTGGAAAGGGAAGGTTGATTTGATTAATCACACTTAAAGACTGTTATAGTAAATGAAAAATGAAAATGGTTTGACTTGATTTGTGACATAATTGCTTCATTTGGATCGGCATCACCTTCCACCAGTTGTTGAGAAAGGGGGACTGATTTCATGTAGCAGAATTGTGAAAGTGATTAACCAATGCTGAAGTTGATAGCATTTAAATAGATCTTTATGTGAAGATCAGTGAAAAAAGAAGAAAAAACTCACTCTACACTACCACTAGTGTAGTGCATACTTTTTTAAATCATAACCCCTGAATTACTTCTGAAATATTGCAATAAGCTTATCCTTATTTTTGTGCACCATGCACATAATAGAAATAAAATAAATGATGTTGGGAGGAAGGCGAAAAGGGAAAATAATTCTTTGCTTAAATAAATTTCAACATTTTAGAGCAGCTGGTTTTTGTGGGTCTGTAAGAATTTCTTTCTTCTTAATGGTTCGTGAATAAAATTAGACTTGTCCAACTACAGCATTTGTGGGGCAGAGTTGTGATCTGAAGTTCTGAAGTCTCTCTTCTCTTTAGGGCTCTCTGGCAACATCTGTCTCCAGCTTCTGTGTTCTTTTCATCCCTTGGCACTTGAAAGTTCCTTTACGCTCACAGTATGTTAACCTCTTGCTAGCCAAGTGAGAGGTCCCTTTTCTGGTACTAACCAAATAACACTGCTACTTGTGTTGAAATATTGTCTTATAATTTCAGTTTTAAAAGAAAGCAGCATTGTGTTTTGGGATTAATAAAATAATTGCACTCCAAATGTCTTTAAGCTTCTTAGATTTTGATAATGGGGGCTTTTCCGTATCCTTGCTTATGAAAAAGGAGTCTTCTTATGCTTACGTGATCAACTTGTTTTGCTGTTTAAACCTGAATTCTTCCTCATTATTGTATGTATTTCCACAACTGAGGAGCACTGGTCTTGCAGGTGTGCACTGCAGGCAGGCAGCTTTGGAATAACCCTTTGATCATGACCTACCAGTAAAAGCCAATTTGGCAGAGTTCTGACTTCCCAGGCACCCAAAATCCACACTGTAAGTACTTTTGAGTAATGTGTCTCGCTACTTAGGCTTCCTTCTTAGTAATAAAAACCTCACCTGTGTTAATTCTGTTCTAATGCACTTTCAGTTAGATGTTCTCTGCATCTAACTGCCTTCACTTTTTAAAGTGAGAGGTGGCAACTTTTTAGTTTGAGGCTTAATATGAATTTTCTGAATTGTACTGCATTTTTTTTAGGTCTCCTGTAAGTTGTGAACAATAGTTGTTATCTTTTTTCAGTTTTCCAATTTTTCGTATTTCAACAGTAGTTGTCGTGTGGAGGCAGCATCAGAGCCAGAGTCACTCTCTTGTAATAATATTTGGAACAGCTGCACAGCCAGCTGGTAGTTGCAGAGTTGGATATGGAAACATCCTGGGAACTGCTTTTAAGGCCAGTGCCCTGTGGCCTTAGAGTCAGCTGAATTTCTGTTGCTTTGGAGGAGAAATTCCTGTTATTCTGTTTCAGACTATTACTTTGTAGGGAAGAGTTTGAATCTGGGTTAGGTATTTTTCCTTGTTCCTCTCATGAGACCACTCTTTGTTTCCAAATCTTCAAATTCTGCTGCCCAGCAAAGGAAGCTTCCTCCTTTGTGGCCCTTGCTTGACCACCCATGGCCTCTGTCGGGCTATGAGCTGTCAACTCTTGATGACAAATAAGATAAGTATGTGAATCCATTGGACATGGTGGTTTTTTTTTTTTTGGCTTGAGCATGGCTGTGTTATTATGGAGTGTGCTGCTCTATGTGACTTAATCATGGCAGGTGTTCACCAAAAACTGTAGCAGATCTAACAGTGATGGTCTCTCTCATCTATGTGTGTATTCACAAAGTGGACATTCTTCTCACCTCTATCAAAGGAAGACGGGTTTTGCCATAAGCTGTAGCTGTGTGGCACAGTCATATCTTGTATATTTTTGTTCTGCTGTAAAGCATAGGTTGGACAGTAACTGCAGTGCAGTACATACTGTGAATACTCCAAGAACTTTGTTGCTTTGTACTCTATTCTTCAGTGTCTTTAAGATGCAGACAAATTAACTGTAATACTAGAGGCATTTCAATATGGTTGCCAGAAAACCCAAACGTAGAAGTCAAGATGCTGCTGCTAGTTTTGCACTCATGCTCCAGCATTTATAGCCTTGACAAAGTTGTAATGAACTTGAGAGGGGGGGACAAGATTAAAAAAGAATCTTTGGCAGTAGAAACTCTTTCTCATGAAGGGAGGAAAAGATATAGGCCACAGGACACTTGTTTCCATTTAACCACTTTGACATCATCAGTACCCATGGTCCAATAGGTCTTTCTCAACATGCTTGACCTCGCAGACACAAGGTCTAATTGCTCCTAAGGAGGATGTTTTGCCATCCAGTGGATGTATTGTCAACTTCATTTTCGATGGAAAAGTGATTGATTTATGTCCTGTCTCTGTAAAAGATTTAAATTATTCATTATTGGATAGTTAAGCATGCTGTATCTTTCAAGTCTTGTCAAACAGTATTTTGGGGTAAGACTGAAGTGTTGGAGTGTAGCAATATTTCAGTTCCTAGTAATAACTAGGAGCTCTGTAATGCATGATAGCTGTCAGCAGAGACAGTGATATATGGTGTACATTGCTAAAAAATGTGGTTTCTGAATATCTGTAATGGTTTACCTTGCCCTCCCAAAAAATCTGTTAATGGGTATCTTTTAAGATGGTGGGAGGAGACATGTCTCCTGGGTGTTGGGAGAAAGCTCCTCCCCAACAATTTGATGAAGTAATTTGTAATAATGGCTTATGTATTGAAAAAATAACAAACTAAAACACCCAAAGCCCACCCCCCAAAAAAACCTCTCCAACAACCAAACAACAAAAAACCCCAACAAACCAAACCCAAATAATAATTAAAAAAACCAACCAAACAGCTGGAAACAAGTTTTACAAAAGTGATTAGCCTAATTCTGTTTCCAGCAAGATTAGTCCTGAAGTGGTTATCAACTCCTGCATATTACTGTTATTTAAAGAAAAAAATGCTAATATTTGGTAAAATTTCTAGAAATAAAAGATCTGAACAAGTGTGGGAGCAGAACATAAACAGAATATAGAGTGGGAAAGGCAAAGAAGAAAGGGAATCTCATTGTACCGGATTTGGCTTCGAACTAATAAGAACTAATGTGACATGTGGTCACATTCCTGTGATTGTGCAATTGTACGTGAAGGGATATGAAACATGAACATCAATAAACAGCTAAACAAAGACTGTACAGGTTTTAGCTGTTATGACCACTTTTTGTACCTCTTCGGAAGAGTGGGTAGTCTGTTGTCAGAACTGTTGTGTGGAGTGTGCTGCCAGTGGCAGAGCAGAGGTGTTGTTGAGGAGATTCTAATTGGTTTCTGGTGATTATAGACAGTGTGTGAGCCAGTGAAAATAGGTGTTATGTTTGCTTCTGGCATTTCAGTGTCTGTGTAAAAACCCAGCATTATAAAGAAGAGCTGTTAGTTGTGAATTTGCAACAGCATATAGCACAAAGAAAAATGTTTTAGCAAACTATGAAGAATTATAAATGTCAGTTTCGTGCCTGAGAAGTTTGTGGCTCTGATGGGGCAATTATAAGAAAGTGGAACCAACCCCACCAGAACCCTCAGGTGTTTTTAAAGAGATTGTTAATTTTCTTTCACAATGATTTTCATCTGTTTTTTCACATTATTTTCTCTACTGATTTGTAAATGCTGAAGAATTAAATAGGAACTTCAAAAGGTGCTTGCCATATCCTTTGTTCTATTGATATGCTGCTTTATTTTCCAGATGCAATTTAAATAAATGTTTAATAGAATTATGGCTTAATCACTGAATTGAAAATAAGGTGAAGTTTTGATACACTGGTCAAATTCAATTTTAGGGAGCTTTCAGATTTGGTTAGAATTACTGGGCTGGATAATTAGGTTTCTAAGTAGCATAAATAGAGGTGTAATTAATGTTAAATGTGAAGGCCATTGTCAGTCAGCAATAAAATGCCATGTCCAACTTCCTTGAAAAGATTATCTTGCAGTTCCTTTGAAATTTAAATGTTACTTGGAATGTCATGTTAGTCAGTTTGTGCTGGAACAATTATAGTATGCTCTATTCCTCACAATACAACTTTTTGGACAAGGCACATCAGAAGCCACTCCAATACATCATCAATAGCATAAACTGCTGCTCAGACTCAATACTGAGGTCTTTGGACTTTGTATTTTGCCTGGCTTTTTTAGTTCCTTTTTAATTAGTTTACACTGAAATGGTGAATGGAAACAATTTCCTACAGATTCTGGGAGGCAGTTATAAGTACAAGTGTCTATAGTTGGTTATTGAATAAGATAAATAGTAGTTGTAATAAAAATTTGGTCTATTGTCAAATATTTTTTAATTTAAGAACTTGGTAGCCTCACTATGTTCCTGAATAATCATCTCATGGGAACCTGGTTTAGTAGAATTTCATACTTAGAGACTTCAGTTTTATATTTTGGTGAAATGAGGAACAAACACAAATATTTTGAAACATCTGAAACATGGGAAACACTGGGATTTTTTTCTTAATATTGGTGTCCTTTTATGATTTTGAATTTATCTCTAAACTATTTAAAGAGAAATACATCATCCTTATTTATACTTATTGTTACATAACAATGGGAGCTAATTAATTCCTACCTAGTTGGTAGGTGACTATTTAAAAGGATGCACCTATTTAGCTTGCTATAGGAATTATGTACTTGTTTGTATAGTAAAAATGAAAAAAACCCACAAACCAGTGTTAGGAGTGAAAAGTGTTGAACCTGTAAATATTCTTGCTAGCATATTATACCTGTTTATCATTGCCATGGTCAGTGATGGGTAACAGATATCAATTCCTCAACAGATAAGTTTCTTCCTCTACTAAATTGAAACAAGTTATTTACACTTGTAAGTGTAAATGCATGTGGGTCTGAAAATGTTCAGGGCGGTAGTGGAGGTTTCCACTTAAAATTATTGAAATTTGGATTATTTTGGTGAATAATTTGAACATCTAAATTTAACCTACAGCCCTGTATAATGACCCTATGTTTTGTCCTTCCTGGTTTGAATAATATGCAGAAGATAACCTACTGTGCTACAGTCTTTTAGCTACCTAGATCCTGCTGTTTTCATTGACATAAAGGTCACAGGTACGTCACAAGTTTCAACACACATGTGAACAAAAGTTTTCAGTAAAATAGACTTCCTTGGTATTTAAGGAATCCTGTTGAAATTCCCTCCTTACTCACTTCTCCCTCACAAGAATCAGCAAGTACATACTTGTGCTAATCAAAAGGGACACAGTTTTTTTTAAATTGGGTCGTAGAATAAGTTAGAAAGTGAAAACCATGAATTTTTATCAACAGAAATCTGGACACTGAGCATCTTTACTGTAGGGGGAAAAGTAAAGAGCTAGTTCACCATGATGCTTTGAATATAGGTTACCCAGTCATCTCATTTCCTTAATTGCATGGTTTGTTGACCTGTCTTTATGGTCAGATATTTTGAAAAACAGTTTACAAGTAGCTAAACAGGAACTGTGTGAAATATCTGCTTTTGGGTTGACCAGACTTAATATGTTAATCTTGGCTTCATTTAATTAGTTCTAATGTTAGTGGTGAATTTTTAAATGGTTCATTTGGTGTTTAATTATTGTTTAAGGGATTTAATGTACTTTCAGAACACTCATAGTGTTGGCAAGTGCAAAACCCTTTCAACTGGGTACATTTTTTTTCTTTCCACTATATAGGAGATGAGAAACAGTAGGTGGGGAAATCTGGTGATTTGATTGTTAGGTTTCTTCTAAAAAGACTTTTAAGGTCATGATACATTTTATTTCCTGTGATGTAGTGTGAGAGGCATAGTCATTGTTCATGAATGCCTCAAGCTGGTGGTCTTTTACTGACCTCTTGGGAGGCTGTAGGAGATGCTGAATCAATGTCAAAGAAGAAGCTCAGAGGAGGTCGTATGTTCACACGAAACTCACATTTTTTTTGATAATTTGCATTTATCTGTTTAAAATGAGAATATTTGCATTTTTCTTCATGGAAAAGCTTTCCAGTTCTAAATGTGTTCAGTGGGGTTTAGGCAGCTTAGTTTATGGAATTCTTATTTGTTTGTAGAGCAGATACTATACAGAAGCTGCTATACTGCCCCTGCTAACGATGGTAAAAGCACATGTAAAGTAATGTGTTAACATGGTAAAGTCTGTGGAGAGTGATACGCATGTAAATTACACAGTTGATCTGAAATCACGTTTGCCATGCTTCTTTGAGAGCCTCACCTTCAGTGTTCCCATTAATCCATTTTTCCAGGGACTTGTTCTGAGCATAGACTACTCAAGGCAATCAAATAGTTGTTGTGAGGGAGAAAGGGAATGAATGATTAATCCTCAGTAAATCCTTTTTGTGCTATACTTGTGAATATTACATATACTTGTGAATAAAATTTTACAATTTTATTTGCGTTTTAAACATTTAGCATGTAGGAGCTTAAGACAGTATAAATTGTTGTGAGTTGCACTAAGAGTTACAGAGGTAGGGGACATAATTAATTTGCTTTAAAATTTATACAACTGCACCTTCAAAAATTATTCTGAGAATTCCTTTATTTCATATTGAGCCAACATGTCTGTCTCCCTTCCCCCATCTTCAGTCCTTACTCAGGGTCATCGAGTGTATCAGACAGATGCACATAGTACAATTGAAATACCATCTCCACAGCAAACCTCAGAACATTTTTATACTTGTTTGTATCTAGGAAAACTATCAGTTCATTTGGTGGCTCTCAGTTGGAAACACTTTGCCTCCAGGTGTAAATAGTAAGGTCATGGTGGGGAGTTGCTTCTTGTAAAGTGAAGATGAGATTTGAATGCAAACAGTAGGAGATAGGTTCATATTTTCTGCTGAAATTACCTTCAGGTTACGCTGTGACAGGATTACAAATTGAAAAGTGGCAGACCTGTCCAGCAACATGCTCGTGCAACGTGAGGGTAGCATACCTCATTAGTAAGACTTGTTCCTGGTAGTGGTAGTGGAATGAATTCAGCTCTCGCTGTGTTTCGTGGTGTGTTTTCAGTCATATCTCTGTAATGTGCTTCAGTCTTGTGACCTGACTGGAGCACCTACATTGTAGCTTGGCACACCTAACTGGAAGTCATCACTGGAAGTTCTTATCAAGAGCTTTCTACCTGCTAGGTAGGTAAGTCCTGAGCACTGGTTCCAGTGTTGCCTTTCTGTTGGTGCCTCCTTTTTCTTGTCTTCTTCTGGAAACGTGGTTAAAATATCTTTTGTTTGGAAAAGAAATGAAAGAAAAACTTGCCTCCAATACGTTTTTGAGAGGTTTTTGATTTTTTTTTTTTTTAGTTTTGTTGGTTTTTTTTAAATCTGGTGTGCTGCTAGTTCTTCTCTGGAAGTCTAGTGTATCTGTATTTATTTTCTTCCAATTAAGTCATAGATCCTTACAGTTTTTAGCGAGAAAGAGTCATCTTTTCCAACTTAGAGCTAGTAAGGCCTATAGGCAGTATTTACTCTTCATTCTTCTTACTTCAGAATCCAATAAGTCTCCTGATGTAAACAAGAGTCATTGGTGCATCTCCTGCATAATTTTATGTAACCACCATTAAAAAAAATAATATGCTCATTCCCCCCCACCACCCCCGGCTTACTTTGAGTTTGGGATGAGCAATATTTCAAACTGCATATAAGTTTGTTGATTTAATTCTAGTCGATGTTGCTGGTGTATAGCCTTCTAGAAATCAGTAGGCAAAGCTAGTGATTACAATACCTGTGTATGGGACATTTCAGGTTTTTCATCCCTCCCTGTCCACCTCTGAGAATCCTCTTGCCTCACCGTTCAAAACTGAGTCAACATGAAGAGCTGCTTAAGTGTTCAAACTTGTATTTTATCCCCAAAATACTTCTTCAGTAAGATTCTTTGAGCAGAGATATGCCTGGTTGGGCAAAATGACAACTGTTGTCAGCCAATGACCCTCTTAAGCTTGTTTCAGTGGGTAACTGTACCTGGGTACTTCTGTGATCATGTTATTCCTGTCTTATGGAGGGATAATCCCAGATGTGAGAGGGGAAATTGGAACAGGAAATTTTGATTAATTTCTTCTTATTTGCACTTTTCTCATTATTTTTTTTCCCTGTAAACCTGTCAGGAAGGCTAAGCTGCTGCCTGTTGCTTCAGCTGACCTTCTCTACATCTCTTAAATATCACTTCAGGCTCTTACATGCTTGGTCTCCACTGGTTCATCTCACATGACTAATGCAACAGGTTGCATCCACAGTTCACAGTGTTCTGAAAACCAAATGTTGGTTCACTTAGTTTCTTTTGTCTTAGGTTAGGAAAGAGCACCTCCTCCAATTTTACCCTGGTGAAATGCTGATATTGTAGACCCTTATTATTTCAGCTGTGGTAAATCTCTGCAGCTGAACAATTTCTTCCCTCTGTGAAAATTAGAATAAGGGATGGATACAGAAATCAGCAGTGCTGGATCTTACAATGTCCCACAGTTACTGTTTCTTCTCCCTTCAAATTTGATGGCGGTGAAGTATGTAAACATTAAGATTTTTGAGCTTTTGGGAATGAAACAAGATACAGGTCAATAGGTTGCTTTTTTTGCTAGTCTTCTACATAGTTGAGCAGAAAGTGTAATTATTAAAATATTCAAATTCTTGGAGTATTGTTAGCAGCTGCCTTATTGCTGCTGCAAGCCACATTTATCTGTGCTGTTGTACTATTAAAGTCTGTTCTGTTGTTATGGGGCAGGGAGTTGGTCTCTGGTGCATTTCCTGAGACCTAAATTTATTCCAGTCTTTAGGGTTGAAGTTTTTTTCCTGGTAACAACAAAGAAAAAATTACTGACATTTTTATTTTCTAGTTTGTGCCCCTTCTAGTTATTCCTGCCTCTTTGTTTGCTCCTTACTGTGGCCTCTGTCCTTTCTGCAGCAGCAGTGCAAAAAAAATTGGAGAATGGAGAGATTCTGAGCAAAGTGGTTTCATGTTGCTTCATTACACTTGAATGAGAATGAAATGGTGGGAGGACAAGAGGGATCACGAAGTCCCTTTTGAAGTGAAAAATATGGCACTAGCTTTTCAGAATCTGAAAATTGTGCTTGGAGACCACTTCTAAAAGGTATCTTTAATGTTTATTACTATTAAAGACTAAAAATAACATCTAATCTTACAGAGTGGTAATCCAGTCTGTTTGTGAAAAGAAGTAATCTATATTTATTTTTAAATTTAAAGTAGTATTTACTGTGTACAAAGCAGGTTGAATTCCAGAATATGCAAACACCATATAAAGTATACTCATATTGCTGTAAATGTCTCACAGCAGCAGACTAGTCAGCAAGAATTATTTTGATATCCAAACAGTAACAACACTGGCTTGTATTCCTGAGTCTATCAATTGTTTGGTAACAGCAAACAGCCCAGCAAGCTGGTTGTTAGCTTTCAAATTTACTAAGAACTATTAATATCCTGGAGAAAAAAATGGGCTTTAAAGGAGGGAATACTAACTGGGAAACAAGGTGGTATGACTTAAAAAAAGGGAACAGATTATTGAGAACTGTGTCCTTTCCTTAGATCTGTGAATATACTAGTTTTTAGTGCAGTGTAAAACATGAGATGTCTGTTATAAATCAAAATCTTAGTAACAGGTCTGCCTTTGAGCATTCCTCTAAAAAGAAAAAATCTGTTGTAGAAAATAAGAAATCTGTAGTATATAACTGAAACATTTTACTGCTTGCTTATTTTTCACCATGCTGCCAGTGTTCTGGCAGGGGGAGAGGGATGAATGGTATTTGCTTGCAAATATATGCAGGATTTTGGAGGTGGAAAAGTGGGAAAGCTGAAATGGTTCCTGTTCTTGGGGGTTGGGACTGGGGGCTGCCTTCCTCCCTGTGAATGCCACGCTTCCAATGGGTGCTCGTGTGTGGGGCAGTAAAAATTGCCTTGCAATTGTTGCTATATTTGAGGTGCTGTGTCTACGTGTGCTGTTCTACATTAGGCTCTTATGGTTTTGTAATAGTTGTCTCTGTGCAAAGCAGGGGTTTCCTGTAAATAAGAAATAGATGCTCAATGCTTATAAAAGACTTATTTCTTGATTGTGTGCAAATTAGAAGTCTAAAGACTCATATGTCTCCACCTGAAGTATTTAGGTGGTATAATATGGAGAATACTGTAGTTTAAGTTTCCGTGAGTTGCTAAACTTCATTTCTCTGACTTGCTATTGGAAAGTATAGATACTGTTTCAACAGTAAACCCTTTTTAAACTGATGCCTTTCCATCTCCATTACTTAATATTAAATTTAGTCATGTATATACATCTGTGCATACATACATTTTTTGAAAAGTGCCCCCATAATACCTTCAGGATCTGATTTTATTAATGAAGATTTGGTCTTTTAAACTGCAAGCTTGGTAGTCATTTGGTCTCTGTCTTGGGGACCATCAGTACTGTGTGCTACTTTGCAATGTAGTGAAGCTGGCAGAAATATGAAAGTATGCTGTTGTTTCCTAAGCTGGGCTGCACATCATGTTTTGGTAGTACTGCAAGTCTCCTGCTTTTGAGACTCCAACTACCTTTAACTTCTGTCTGTGGGCCACCACTAAATGCTGTGCAGACATGTGTTGGTAGCTAGAAAGGAATCAATCTGCATAAAATCTCTTGCACAATTTCAATATGGCTGTAATGGATAACTGTGAATTGTTCCTTGCGTCTTTCTCATAAAAGACGGTTTTACTTACCATCAGCCTGCTTGCTTTGTATGTACCATACAGGCAATGTCCGTTTGTGATGTCTGTATTTAGGAACTGGATTTGTGGATGAATGTGTCTTTGGCTGACTCTCTCGCTAATCATCCAGAGAGAATTAATGAAAACATGTTTAATTTCACAGTCTCCCCTGAAGTCCGTAAATTTAATGACCTGCATGTATGCCTCAAATGACCAACACCAGGATCAGCTCAAAGTCTTTATCCTGTGAGGTTTACGAGCCAGTATGTGTATTCAAAATTTGTGAGGGTCCACAAGAGCTCAGGAACATATCAGCTTTTAGCTGTGTGTCACTGTGGAAGTTCAGGGTGGCAATCACAGCTCCATCTCATTTGGCTGTACACTACTTCACAGGTAGGGCAAGCGACTGTTTATTGATACCGTAGAAGTCAGTACAGCCAGCAGCCAGAATTGGCTGTGGTGTGCACATGTGTGATCAAGCAGAATTAGACTTACAGGAAGAAATGGAGCCACAGTGATGTCAGCAGATTCAGGTGCTGAACATCAGCCTAGAGTCATGTCTGGGTTGGCTGCTCAGTCTGCAGACCTGTGAATACCCCTCTGAGATAGATTAACGCTACCTCAATTGGCTTAAAAAGCTTATTCCACCTAGCTGTTATGTGGATGTAAAACCCCTTATATACAAAAAATTACATACCAATTACATACCAAAAATGGTATTAGCCTGGATCATGATGACTTAAAAAAGAATTACATCCCTTTATACTCCCTATTTCCCCCACATCGGCTTCATTCTTCTGGGTTTGGTGCCTCCCCCTCGCCATTTCTAAAGCACTTATTGCATGATAAAAAGCTGTAGAACAAAAGCACAAATATGCATTCATGTTTTTAAGACATGAAATGGTCATTATGGTCATTATTCACAAATATTATATGTAGAAGTGCTGGCGAACCAAAGGACTACTTTGCACTAACTCTAAATACTTTGAAATTCCACAAGCCAAATGAGGGAAAGTATAAAAATTCCAACTCACTTGGCACAGGTAATTATAGCATAATCAAAATGTGAAACCAGTGTTATTGATTGTCCAGTAAGGGAAAGTACCTTGTACTGCAGCGTTTCACTGGTAAGTCATACTGGTTTGTGTTGTTTTTTTCTTCTTTTCAGAGTGTTGTTTCTATATTGCACTTGCAGTGTGAAAACAGTGTTTATGAAAATGTGTAGTATTCAGACTGAGTGGAAGCTGGATGAGACTGAATTCCTTGAGAGCAGGAGGTGTGCCCACTCTTGTTAGATCAGATGGAGATCAAACAACATGGGAAAGATTTTATGTAAAAATTAAAGAAGGGTCTAAATGACATTTATTTTTACATAGGCTTCAATGGTACCTCTTGGTTCATGACAACGCTTTTGTTTAGAAAATTGAACAATAAATTTTGGTATTTTGTGGTATTAGATTAGTATTTTGCCTTAAAGAGCTATATTTAGCAGAAATATTGCTGAGTATCAGGTGTTTTCAAAGCCCCTGTTGAGAAGACCAAAAATGTCTTAAGTCTCACTCTCCTATCCTTGTAGGAGGAAGCAGCAGCAGGCATTGGCAGATGATACTCCATGGGAAGAAGTATGTGCTGGTTAAGAGCCTGTTGCTTTATGCAACTGGCTGAAGATAAGACACAGCAAAGTGTTTTGTTGTATGCTTCTGTGTATACTTACAGTGTGCTTCATTTCTGGGATGTTATGGAGAACTGAGTGAGTTGGAGCAGAGGGATTTTAGTTTTGACTGCCTTGAGAAACGGAGGAGAAAGAAGCTGAGCATTGCCATTACTGCTGCCATAAACACCTTGAGAACCAACTGTGGGTAGCGCATGTAGGACACTGCTAAAGCCCCTTACATCTCCATTTAATTATGTCGTGAGTGTCACTTGTATTTCTTGTATGCCTTAAAGTACTTTACCTTAGGTTATTTAAGTTAATTAACTTTCTTTCGTGTATATTTGCAAGTAATTGCAAGCTTTCTGCCTTTGAGGTACTGCTCTCAAGCACCAAATTCGCCTTTTCAGTATAGGGCTTGACTGAGTTTTCTGTTCTTTACTTTTCTCAATCTACGTGTTGGTTACCTAGTTCCTTATTTGAGAGACAAAAATCATAATTTCTCTTCTGAGTCAATGGGAAACATGAACCATTTCTTTAATGTATAAGAATATACTGAAATGGGAAGAAGGCCCTTGGGTGAATTGCTTCGTTAGGCCTTAATGTGTTATTAGGCTACTTTTACAATCTGTAAGTGTATTATTCTGTGACATTAGTAGTCTGTAGTTGTAATACCAAAACACGTGACATTTTCACTATTGCAGAAGCAATAAAAGACCTGTCAAACAGTTGGAAGTTGGCACAATTTCTACATCTACTGCTTTTCCTCAAATAAATGCTGGAGAATATTAAACATTGCTGTTGCTTCAACACCATTATGGAGAACAATGCGAAGAGAGCTTCAACAGTGGTATTATCGGTCATCAGAATAACAGGACTGGATAAAATATGGTTATCTACAAGGAGATATAAAGGCAGAACAGGCTTTTAGGGATAGGTAAGGCAGTTGTCCAAAATGGACATATGAGCAAAATGGCCATGATTTTGCTGCCTGTGTTGCTTGGGAAGAAGCCTGGTCAGTTGGATTGCTGTTGCTACCATGGAGAGAAAGGGTGCGCTGGGGGATACACTTTTGTTTCTGCAAGGAAGCACAGTTGTTATTCAGGGAGTTGTTCACCCGTGGCTCTGTAGAGAAATCATGTGTGGTCAGCAGGGAGAGGAGAAGGGGCTCAGGTTTGCTTTGATTTTATTTTAGGATATCACTTCAGCAAGGCCAGTAATAAAGACATATATTAATCTGTAATTTTTTGACCAATTTATGTAATAGCTTGCTTCCTTTGGTATAACAGGCCTGCATAATTGGCTTTCAGTTAATTTAGTTTTCAGAAAATACATTGACAGATGTAGCTTTTCCATTTTTGAAGCATCTTTGCCTGGAAGAAACAAAAAATTAGAATAATTATAATCAGAGTAGAATATTACTTGGGAAAATCCCCATTTTTTCAAAAACCTATATTATTTGAAAAAAAAAAGTATTCTGGATTAAAATTTTCAAGTAGATCCAATTTTTGTACTGTAGTAAGACTGAAAACTTGGACCAACAAGGATTTTATCTGCCTTTACGTTATGCAGGTTTGGTAATGCTGTCACCACTTCATATTTTGTCAGCAAACAGTGTATCCAGCTTGGTCAGTTCAGGCTGGTCGGTTGGCCCAATGCATGAGCGAGCTGGTACTGGCAGAGCCTGGTTTGATCTAGCACCTTTGGCTGGCATTTCCACGGACATGAACATACTTGGATTCTTCTGAGGTGGTGTCTCACCAAAAAATCAGATATACCATTTAGGTTATTAAAGCTTGCTGTCCGTATCAGGTTCAGAGACTGCATGAAAATACCTGTAATTTAGTTAGCTGATAGACTCAGCTGATGTGCCCATTCAAAGAACCCTGTTTTTATCACTTTCTGTGCTAAAATGTGTGTCAAAGCATAGGGAAGGAGGACTTTTACTCCAGCACTTGGGATGGATTGATTTTCCTTGATAATTTTGGTGCTTTTGGTCTCCCCTCTGGCCCTATAAGTGTCTCTGTTTCCTTTTCGGAGGAACAGTATCCACACAGAGTCCTCCACTTTTTTTGTGTCCTCCAATACCCTGTAAAAGTGATTGATAATTCAGCCCCATTTGTTTGCGTCTTCTTTGCTTAAGTCTGGATCGGCTTTTTTTTTTTTTAATATGTAAAGTTAGATTTCTTTTTCTTCTGTGCTATGCACAAAGCACAATCTCTTAGACTTCAGTGTGGAATTAACTCTCAAATTCCTTGCCTGATACAGTCAATGTTCAAAGAAGCTTTGGCCAAGAGTCCAAACTATTCATGTCTGTTTTATCCAAGTACAGCTAAAACCTTTGAATGTTTTCTTTAATCATCTTATTCTTTGATCACTGGCAGAAGAACTTGTGAAAATTTATATGTGTCCAGGTGTTCTGTGCTTGGATTGTGAGGCAACAAGGGATTTTGACAGGTTTGGTTAAGCATTTAAAGCTTGGAGTGAGCATCAAAATAGAACCCTTGAAAGTCTGTCTTCCTACCTAAACATCTGCAATGCGCGATTTCCATTGTCTTTTAGAGTGCAATGGAGAGCAAGGGAAAACAGATATTTAGTATCTGGGGTATGCAAAGATGATTTGTTTCATGTGGATTGCACTGCAAGATTTTGAGAAGGATGACATGTAGTTTTATGATGCAAGATCCTCTGCTGGCTTCAATTTTCATAGCTTCATTGATGTTGATGGAAGTAGGGCAACATAGACCTACTGAGGGTTTGCCTGGATTTGGTTTGTAGATTTGCTAGAGATATTAAGGAGAGATTGTGCAAAATATGATTCTGTTGTATATGGCCTCTGCACATTTTTACTTAAGTCTGTTCATATTGGGGTCCAGCCACCATTTGTTTGGAGCATGTTATATGGAGATTATGGGTGCTGGTGGAGTACTAGAAAATAGCCCATGAGAGAGACCACTGTGTACCAAGGTTTTGCCCACTATGGAGTATATTTTCTGAGCAGGTCCTGGAAACAACTGAAGCCACTCTAAAGTTGAAGGGGACTCAGTGGTGGGCAAAATGAAATTATAGGGTCTGAACTAAACAGAAAGACTTGGAAACTCTTTGAAAGGGAGAGAGGGATGAAACCAGACTACATGCAGATTGCACAAAACACTTGGAGCTTTGAGTTGTAAACTCTTGTCAGATCACCATCAGTCTCAGGCTTAATAGCGGGGGGCATTAGTCCTGTATCTCTGTTTTGGTAAAGGGCAAGTTTATCTAAGGAGGTTTCAAATGCCTTCCAGAAAATGTTATAGATATTTCTCCTGTTTCTTGATGAATGTACAAAGTTAATGACTCTTTCTCTAAATCGTGAAGTTTGTCATGACAATTGTGGCTTCTGTTGCTCCAAAATCTGTGTCATCAGTTAGTTTCTAAGCTCTAAGGCCTCATTTTATGATTCTTAGGATCTGCCTTCCAGCTTTAGAAATCAACAGCCCCACACCTCTGACACCCCCTTCCAGGCTTTGCCTTCAGGTAAGATTATCCGGCCCTCAGGAAATAGATGAAGTGCTTTCAGTGTGGACCTTTCCTATTTCCAAGATCAACCTGATCTCTCTTGCAGATACTGTAGGGTCTATTCAGTGTTTGCAGAGAGAGACATACTGTTCTCTCCTTCCCAGACTGACAGAACAGCTTTTCTGTTGAGGAGCTTGTTCTTGAAGACTATTGCCCGTGTTAAAGCTCAGGGTGTGCTGCAGCATATGATTGCAGTTTTCCATGGATTCAATTTTATATCACCTGACATAGTGGTATAAGATCCCTTATTTTCCCTCAAGAGATTTGAATGCTAGAAATGTAATAATCCATATTTAATATACTTGATTTTGGCACGTCTCATAGACTTGCCAAATTTTTCAGCAGGTTGTCTTGGGAACTCTTCTCCTTGATCAGAGATTTCTGTCTCTTTTCCCTTGTCCTCTGCCCCCGTATCACTGGGAGCAATCTCTCTGTGTCTGTCTTAAGTCCCTTCCTGATGTTGTACTCAGCTCTTGGGATTTTTTGTTCTGAGTCACAAAATTCAGCTGTCTCTGCTGTTCCCTAAGTTTCCTTCTGTGGAACCAGGAGCTTGGACATGCTTGTCACACATGCCATTTGTGGAAGGCAGTCCTACCTGTCCAGGATCGAGCCCCTCAGATGGCCTTTCTGTGAATATGGAAAAACTAAAAAACCAAAAGTTTAGCAGTGTCCTTTCAGCAAATATTCAGTGAACCTTGTCCAAGACTGTGTAGAACCAGCCAAGCTGAAGTTACCTCTGATGATGAGAGTATCCTTCACAGGAGGTCCGGGTGTAGCAAAGACTATTAAAAAAGGACTGTCATTCCTGATATGTACAAAGCAGCCCTTTCTCTTAATCCTAGCCATTTGTAATGGAAACTAGTTCCAGTCACCCTGTAAAGTGTGTTAGTGTACTGAAGAGTGTTGTTCCACTTGAATAAGTTTTCTTAGTCATTGTTTCACCAAAAGGTTTTGAGATTTATATCCCTGTCTGAGAGTCTGAACGTGTCACTCATGAAGTCATCTGTAGAGAAAATGTGCACACAAACAAGACGGCAGGGGACAGTATGAAATGAAAATTAAAGTTGATTCATTACCTGTTGGAGTCTTACTGGCAGTCCTGATAGCCTGGGATGAGAGGGCATAAAGAGGGAAAACAGTTACTTTTGCTGTATTTGTAGAGCAAAAGGAAGAGCCAGATACATACCTTCACATGTTATAGATACTGTAAAGACAAGCTTCCTCCAGAGGTGCTTGCGGTATCTAGATCTACTGTATGGCCATATACATAGAGAAAGCCTCCAAAAATATGTGGTGTGATGAGTACCTTCCTTTACTGTCCTCTGGTGTCATTGCCTGTGTAAGGGCTTACAAACTGCAGTTTGATGCCCTTATTAGTTAACTTACTTGGTGTGTTTATTCAGAATTGCGACATCCAGTAATTCAGTCCGTAGATCAGATGTGTATTTTACTGAAATGTAGTTATGCTGCTTATATATTCTACTTGTACAAAAAAACCTTAATGCAGGCCTGAGTACAGCTTTAGCAAATAATCTTTGGGAATGAAATGCCTGAAACATGATCCTATTGTGAGGATTTGTGCTGTGTTGTGGTGCTCTGTCTACAGCTGTTATGACAGAATATCAAAAAGGCAAACTCATAATAAAGAATTAGTTTTTAGGACATAAAGAATGCCATGAAAATTGGATTGACTTGTTGCATAGCATCATTGTAGACATGAAACAGGCACAGTGTTGTTTCCTAGACATTTTTAAAAAATGTGTTTTCTCCTGCAGATGCACTTTGCAACAATGTGAAGGTTCTTCGAGTCTCCTTGATATAGAAATTGCTATGACTGTGTGAGCCTGCATTTTTTAACATACCTTCACTGAAGTTGGTTTTGAAGGTGATACCCTGTTGTGTCTTCATCTCTTCCCCGTAGCGATTCTGTGGGCTATTATGGGCAAGCTTCTCTGCCCTCTCTTGTACTCTGTCACCCTAATAGCTATCTTTCTGTATAGGGGAAAAAAGATGGAATGCAGATTAGATTTGTATTATAACCCTTATCTGGATTGAGCCCTCTGGTTTATGCTAAGCAGTAAGAAGTTGTGCTGAATTTGAGATGCATATTTGCAATTTGAGCTTGTGAATCAGAAGGAAAGTAACTCAGCAGTTACTGTGAGTTCTGTAGAATGCTGCTTATACAGATCCAGCTAAACAGTACCTGTATTTATGAGCATAATTTATAAATAACATGGTGTGACCAAAGAGAAGCAATCTGGATTGACGCTTGTTAAGTGTTGTGTTCATTTCCCCTTCTGCAGCTCCTCTTGCTCCAGCTTCAGGTGTCTGGAGGGTAGTGGCTGTGGCCAGGTGTGGTAGTGCTCTGTCACAGCAGTGCTGTTGTTCCTGTGTGGCTGAGAGTGATGCTAAAGCAAAGGAGACAGCAGTGCACTTTGCACAGCAGCCTCTCAGTGGTGGGTTTGAGATGTACATGATCGCCTCTCACCAAAGAACAAGTGCTGATAATGCCCCTTCTCTGCCCATCCACAGCTGGAGAGCAGGAGCGGGCAGGGGATGGAATGGAAGATGTAATCCCAGCATTGTTTTTTCTTCCCCAGTTGCTTGCGGGACATACTGTAATATGGGATGGCAAGCTGTCTTTCAGTTGGCCAGTTCTTCTTTAGCGTTTTCAGCAAATGAGAAAGTGCTTTTTGGCTGCTACAGAAGGGTGTGGGTTTTTTTAAGTAAAGCAGCTGTTACCAGCCTCTTTTTCTTCAAATCCCTTGTAATTGTGCCATAGAAATCCTCTGGTTACAGGCTGCTCATTATACAGTTACACTTTAAAAAGTGTGTCTTACTTAAGTAGTCTCTCACTGATTTTATTTAGTCTTGGAAAGAAAAATTAACCTTTTTATAATGATTAGTTTGCTAAAATTTAATTATTTGATTTGGCTTTCCTTACTGTACTTACTGTATGGTACAAGGGAAAAGTGAAGACTTCCATTACCTCAAATTTCACAGGTGACAGTTAAGAAATGATAATACATGCTAAGACTGCATTTATTAATGGGACTAATGCAGGTATGGGGACAAAGCTGTTTCATGTTCTGCAACCATAAGGCTTGTTAATCTCTCTAGTGGATAAATTCTTAAATGAGCAGATTGGGAGAATAACTGGGTTGCTCTCTTAATCCTTCCTTTAAAATATGAATGCAAAACACTTTGATATTTATTTGCATAAGATATAATGTCTTCTAATTGATTTATTTAAAATTTTTGTACTGGCAATTTTTTAGCATGCTTGTTCTCTATGCTTTGGAAAAAAAAATTACAGAAACAGAAGCTTACACTTTTGCTGCTTCTCACACAACTTTTCAACTGCCTAAGCCGAGGAGGCAATGAAATCGTAGTATTTCCATTTTTGCTAGCTGTCACATTTCTTGTGTGAAAGCCCACAGCTACTACCTGACATTGTTGCTGGGGAGGAAGATGCACAGAGATGTCATGCTTATCTTTCCCAATGCCCTTTTACACTTGTATTCATGCAGTCCTCTTACATTTATTTATGTTATTAAATTCTTCACATGGGATGTTTGCTGATTTTTGCTATGGTAAGCAGGCACAGAGTGGAGACTGCACACTGGACAAGGAATTGTAGGTTTGATATTACATTCCATGTTTATCTTCAGTCTTGCTGAAACTATGCATTGAAAGATGTCAACGTTTTTCCCCCGTTTTGTTTTTGTTTTGGGTGTCTTGTTTTTTTAAAAAGAGGCCTTATCAGTGTCTGATTTTCCATAATGAATGAAAGTCATGTAAAATTTGTAATGAAAAAATAACCAGTGATGGGATGACCAACATGGGTAGGATGAGACTTCTCCCTATACTACCAAAACATAAAGGTTAGCACTCCTGGTCACTAGTGGATTGTTCTGAGTTTAAGGTTTGCAGAAGCAGGGTTTAGCAAGTGAGAACATAACTGTCCCCAAATGTACTGTACACAGATCTAGAACAATGACAAACTTTCTTCTGAAAGTTTTATACAAGTGTTTTTTATTACAAAAAAAGAAATGTGCTTGGAGCTTCAGGAAGGCTGTGGCTTTTGTCATGATTCATACCAGTCTAAAAGCAACTTAATGCTTAAGTTAATTCAATCCCCATGTAATCAGCCCTATTGCTGCTCTTTTTCTGTGCTGTATTTGGTAGTTTTAGTTTTATTTTCTTTTGTCCATTTTTGGCAGTGTTTCGCTATTTGTTTCTAATGGAATTAATTTTTAAAATTAATTTACACTAACTGCTGAGCTATTTAGCATTCATTTTCAAAATGCTGTAAACAGCATTAGAATTAAAATTTTATATGTAAATAGCAAAAATTTTACAATTTTCTGAAAGGCTATTTCAGAGTGTCTTATCCAGCTCCAGTGCTTCTTGGAGTTCTCCATTTTCACGATACAAAAGATTGTGCTCTTGTGTGAGAGCAGTAATACTGGATTAGTCTTGTTTTCAGTTTTCCAGTTTCTGCATTTCAGTCTCAGAACAACTCTTAAGTCCTTCATGTTTGCTGTAAAACTGTAGATTTTGAAGTCCTGGAGCTATAGAACGGAGAAAAAAAAATGAAATGTTCTGGGAAAAGGGACTTTGTGCACATATTACAGTCTCTTCTCTTATTATTGCCTGGATAGACTGATACTAGTTGCTGTCAAGGCTTTCCTCTGTGTATTGTGGTTTTATTAGATTCTTCCTCAGAATCTGTCCCCTATCAAAATTAATCTACTTCCATTTTTTTGTTTTTCTTTAGGTACGGATGGGAATGATCAGTAAAATCCAACATAATGCTGATAATACTTATACCATTGCACTAATATGACTTGTTCATAATTCATAAAGCCAGGCTTTTCTTCTGATATTTTTACCACAATGGATTTATAAGTTCATAATACCATAAGCTATTCCAGTTTATTCTGTATCCTCTGGGATGCTGTATGTTGAAGACTTGTTTTGTTGGTTTTTTCCCTGGAGTTGCTACAATCCTAGTATTCCTCAGCTTGGTAAAACTTAGGAATAAGCCTGACTTTGCTCTGCCTATTAAGCTGTGGTACATAAGCATACATTGTTTTCCTGGTAATCAGTCTCCCATTGCTCTATGTGAAATCTAAGGATTTTCTTTTGTAGTGCTGTGGTTTATTTTAGTTTTTTTTGTCCCTTGAGTTAGCCAGATAAAAAGATGTTTAGTTTTGTTTTGGTCTCCATTTTTATTATTCATAATTGTTGGTGCTTATTAGCACAGTTTCTCTTGGTTATTTAAGTCCTCTGAGAAGAAAACAAATACAACGTTGTTATGTGGCCATGGGCATCTATGTGAGCATCACATTGTCTTTGTAAAATAAATACACAGTGAATACTGTGGTCTTTTGTGCAGTGGGGGTGAATTATGAAGAAGCGTTTAAGTTGCTTCCTACTGAGTTAGTAACAAGGGTATTTATTCATTGCAGGGGCAGCCTCAAACTGCCTGTGTGCTCTCCCATTTTGTCACAGGACAGATGTGGCACTGGAGCACTGGGATCGATCTGGAGCTTTCGATACCTTCAGTGGCTCTTGCCTGCACGCTGTGCCCTGAGCTCTGTCACGGCAGGGCTGTGACAGCCCATTGATTAATGTGCATGTGGCAAAGCCAGGAAAATAGACAAACCCTTGCTTAATTGAAATACTTGTTTTATTAGCTGATTAAAGTGCCTGAAGTTAGTAAAGCTAAAGAAAAAGCTGCATAAAGCAGTAACAAATAGTAACACTTGCTAAGACCCATTCCACTTGCCTACTCTCTGCGGCCCACACTGTGGCTATCCAGAGGGGTCTTGCCTTTGCTTATCCATCCCATCAGTGGGTGGCTGATGGAGGCTACTTGTGTTGGGCTTTGATCACTGATCAGGATGGTGTTGTTCTGACCTAGTCCAGGTCAGGGACCAACATGGAGTTTTGTTCCAGATCCAGCAATGGGGAAAAGGGCTCCAGTGCTTCTGCACTGTTGTCGGTTGTGTTGGCTGATGTTCTTCCAGGTCTTTGGAGGATCTTCCCTCTTTCCCTTGAAAAAATGTCCCTACCATGCCAGGAGATGTCACCAGTCTCTTGGCCTGACCATTACACAAGTCTCTGAATCTCACACTACTTTGAATGATGTAGTCTCATGTCCCATTTTCTGTTCTTTTTGGTTATTTCTCCATTTTACTTTTCGGCGCTGGTCTTTAGGGTTATTTCTTCATGTTACTTTTTGGGATGCTAACATCAGTAATTTCCAGGCAAATACTTACTCCACTTTCATCAATCATGTGCCAACTCTATCTTAGCTCCCCTTTCGTTACAACTCAGAGCTATATAATTTGTCTGCAACAAGCTCACAGTGTCAAAGGAGGTCTGTGTGGATGCATCAACAGTTACTCAAGTTTAGGAATTTTTTTGGAAAGGCTTCATGAGGTAATGTAAAATACTACATTTCCAGCAGAGTGAATGAAGGAAGTAGAACGGGCAAGTACCAGAAGTGGTGTTGCAAGGTTTTCAAAATGGATTGTAGCAGTGAAAGCCTTCCAGCTTTTCAGGTCTGTCCAGACAGGACCAGACTATCACAGGTTCCTCTGATTAGATTTAGACTCATTAAGTAGGCTGTGCAGACTCATGTCTGTTATAACTAGTATAATTTAATTTCATTAGTAAAGTGGCTATATACACTTCAATGTCATGGAAAATGGTGTTGCAGCATGTTTGAACTGTAATAGATGTTTTTATTGGTTTATTTTCATTAGTAGTATATTTTCCACTTTTTGCTCTTGAAGAGATTAGACCCTCTTCTTTTAGCATTTTCCAGCATGTCTCAGGCTCTTGGCTTACCCTTTGGGCTTAATTATGAATGCACATCATGTTTGCAATTACATTAAGCATAAGCAACAAAATGCTACATGAGTTAAGATGGACAATAGCCAACTTCCTTTCAGGGAACACTGAAGTCAAGGAGATAAAAGGTGAAAATTAAGCTAGATACTTTGTTATCAAAACTGGGGACAACCGTATTTTGAACTTTTACAAAATCTGTAGCACTAGTTTGCAAGAATTAAGATGACAAAATAATGGATGTTAAGCAGTATTTCACTTTTAAATAATACCATGTAACATAGTTTTATATAGAAGGTAGGATTTATTTGCATTGTAACACTCAGTTTAAATATAGGGGAGGACTAATATATCAGAAAACCTATGCCTTTTAATGAATTTCTGTATTACAACTTGATTTTGATCTATCTGTTCTTTTAAATGAGCATGATCTGTTTCAGTTAGGAAGCAAGAGCATTACTGATCTTTTGTCACTGATGCTTGATGAAGTCAAAGGTATGCACCATGCATATTCTTAATAGTTCCCAAAGGGATTGTCCTAGAAAGACAAATGTATTTCTTTGTATAAGGAAAAGAGAAAAAAAAAGAAAAAACACAACAACCCCTCCCCCCATCATCCTGTGAGTATTCGATATTGTTTGGAGCTCTTTGTGCATTCCCTCTTTTGTGGCTCCAGAAAGTGGTGGAAGTTAGTCAGGAGGTTCTCCCATGGAGATAAAGGTGAAAGTCTGTTTTTGTGGAACTCTGCATTGCATCTGTAGTCAAGGAAGCTACAGAAACAAGGTCTGAAAGAAGGTGGTTAATGGTCTTGATCAAAAACTTCATACAAATAGTCAGGAAGGTTTTCAATTACCATTGTCATAAGAAGTTGATAAGGAAGGGAAATACATCCAGACTACCAGTTGGTGCATCTAAAACAACTGCAGTGAAGCTCCATATAATATGGAGAATATATCTTTTGGTTCCTTTTTCAGTAATGGTAGATATCTGAAATAACAAGTGAAAGGCATGATAAGAAGTTTTATATAACTGGCAGAATGATTTGAACTGAATTAGACTCACTGTGTGAAGGATAGAGAATATAACAAGTCAGGTAGCACTCTGTATTTTAAGGACTTCATTACCTTTCTTAGTGTTACTGAGAATGTAACCATGAGGTTTTGAATGCATGTGGATCGATATGCTGCCGGAGGGATCTGTTACTAACCATCAGATGATACTAGAGAAAAGAAAAGTTGCCTTAAGTACTGCTGTAATTCACAGTTAATAAAATGGTGGTGTTATGGGGGAACTTCAATTTAAGAGACATTTAGTATAAGATCTGTGCAGTTGGACATAAAACAAGCTATTGTTGCTAGAAAATAGAGGATAATTTGCTAAAGCAAAAAGGTATTGCATTGAATATATGATAAGTCAATTCTGGGTCTCATTTTGATGGATAAAGATGAAATAATCACTGGACTAGAAGCTGATGGTTGCCTAGAGGCCAGTAATTCTGACCTGACTATATTTAGTATAGGAAAACAGCTCACAAGTTCAATCATAAGCTTATATCAAAAGGGCTAATTTCCTAGAACTGATGGAAACTGTAGTTGAAATTGTCTGGGAGGAAGATATATACAGAAAATCAGGAGTTCCTTTAGAAAGAGTAAGGGAAGAACACCAAGGAAAATATCTACAGCTAGAAAATAGAGGGAAGTAGTGAGTTTTTTTATTCTAAAAGACATTTCAATGAAGAGAAATTAATACAGTGTTACAGGGCTTATGACTAGAAATAAGTGGAAAAGTCTTAATGTTGATTTAGGGGGAAAAAGGCACAAGAATGATAAATAATTTTCTTTCTGCATTCTGAAGTGTGTATCACAGGATGTCCCAACGAGATTGCAGAAATCCCTCATCTTTTCAGATCTTTTAGGAACAAAGGACAGCAGTGATAAATAACGTAGACCTGGACTGAGAACTGCTGTTACACCTGCACCACAAGAGACTGAGCAAACCTACAGAAAATTGTTGCAGCTGTTTTGGACTTGCAAGAGCCATTTAATCACTCAAAAGGTTGTACCTGGATGCCTTACCTATCTTTAAAAACTACACTACTTACTGAGGAAAAAAAATTGCAAAGGCAACACTGTGTGCTGAAAGTTTTTATGGGACTCACAGGACCCCTATCTTGAAGGTCTACAGCAACACTATGGTTTAAAAATATTGATATTAGCATAAAAAGAAATCACTGCTAGTATTTTGTTGAATCAACACAGCTTGGCCAGCGATGAACAAATGCAGTCTGCTGAGCTTTTACTCAAAATAAATCCCCAAAGGATTAAATTCAGTTAGAAGACAACTCAGAATAACTTCAGTGTAGCTCTGCAGGTATCTTCCAAATGTAATACATTCTGGAATCATAAATGTTTTATACCCGCACCAGCTAGGTCCTGTAGGTAGCCTGGAATCAGAGGCAGAGCATGTTCTATTCTCAGGCAGGTATGATATGTCCGCTTCTGCAATGTTTGGAATCCTTTCTCATTTGCTGGGCAACACAGACCCATCCTGAAACTCACAGTAGCTCAAGGTGGTAGTCCCTTCACCAGAAGAAAAAAAAAATTGCCAAGGGTCTCCTTATAATATGTTAGTTAGTGACAGCTGTAGTGGCAGTAATAAGATGCCTGGTCTGGTGGGATAGTTACAAATTAAATTGCAATGTGTGCTTCCTAGGAAAATAGAGGACAACCTCTGTACTTTTGCAAACAATTTAATCAGCTGTTACGTGGAAGTATTGGGAGGATTACTTACCACTAATCCATCTCAGACCTGCTGTTTGTGCTATTTTAAATGATCTATTTTTTGTTCAAATAAAACTATGTCAGATCTGTTTGCATGTAATTACCAATGCTAGTTTTTCTTATCCTTTCCAAGCTTCAAAATTAATGCAGGGAAAGAATACGTATAATCTTTATATGAAGTTTTATCAAACTTGCTCAAATAAAAAAAGCCTCAAAACCTGGAAGAGATATGTGTCATGACTGTTGTTTCCAAGGGATCCAGTAAATGGCCATAGTGCTTGACTGACCTCATGCATATTTAAATCTTGCTTGTCTGCAATACTATTAGTGCATTTTAGGCCCTTTTATGTTCTTAGGACTAGGTTGTTCGAAGTATGATGATGCAATGATAGGACAATACTGCAGTGATACAAGTTATATTATGCTAAACTTATCAACAAAATAAAGTTACTCTGGCCCAAGTTGGTAAAAAGCTTCCCTTGACTGTTCCTTCTGTAACACAGAAGAAAATCTTCTCTCCTGTGTACACTTTTTCTCTTTCCCTGGGTAGATTATCTAAGGATGGAAGCTTATTCAAATACTTTGAGGGACAGTATTTTTATAGGTTAGCTGAGAAGTATGTGTACGTAGTGATGACTTGGTTCCTACATAGTTTGAATGCAGCATATTTACAAAAGTGACTGTGATACCTGTGAACAGAAATGTTTAATTCTGCAATATGTGGTAGGAGTTCATCCTTTCTTTTTTAGCTTCTTGTAGGATAAACAATCTCAATTCGTCGTATTGGCCAATTAATGCAAACCATGGAAGTTAAAAGGTAACATACAGGCTAATCTTATTGCTTTGTGGCACTTTGTTCATTGCGTTTTTTTGAAAATATAGGACTGCTAATCTCAAAAGCTAATATCAGCTTCTGTTTTATGAATGCTTTTTTTGAACTGTGGTAGAAATTTGGATTAAATCGTTCTTTATTCCTTGTGTACAAGTCATATATTTGCTCCTTATAGAAACAAGTAAAAGTGACAAAAAGTTGAGAAAGGATCCAAAAGAATTGCAGTTTTGGCATGATTGGATAACCTTTCAAGATGTTTGTGGATGCTTTTGAGTTTTATGCAGGATTATTGTAGCTGGTCTCAATCCTAAAGGTCTTTTCCAAACAAAATAATTCTATGATTCTATTCTTTGTAAAATTTCAGTTTTGGTTTCTGATTATTTTTTTCTGTTAGAGCAGTAAACTAGATTTGATTCAATACTGTTGGTTTAGTCATCATAAAGAAGTGATCCCTAGGTTACAGGGAAATGGTTTCCTACTTCACTGGCCTTGCTGTCTTTTCAGGCTTCGTGAACTATCTGTCTTGCTTATGGAGATTCATGTATAGGAGTTATCCTGTTGGACATGAGCAGTTCCTAGCTTTTTATATTTCACTGTAGTTGAGTATGAGAATACTGTGAACACTTAAGCCCCACCACTTGTTACCATTTGGTTAATGCTACATCTATTTCCTATCATCTGTGCATTACACTTACACTGCATAGGAACCAGGGAGGACTATTTAATTATTGATGTCAAGTACATTTTACTGATTTATCAACAAGAGAGATACTTGGAAATGTCTGCCAAGCAAGCTGAGCATTCCTCCCCACAGTCCAGTGTGTGTAATGGTTCTAGGTCACTCTCAAGCCTTGGGCAGGAGGTGGGACAGATGCTGTAGTGCCACTTCAAATGGCGGGCAGCATCTTTATTAATTCATGTATATTTAACCATGCACCTGTTGTGCATACATCTAAATCTCAATTAGGAAGAGTGTCAGGCAGAGATGATCTAATTCTGCTTTCTCACTGTTCTTCCAGAGCTCGGGTCCACCAATCCTCCTGATTTTATTTTCTCTTCCTGCAGTCTGCCCTTGGATGGTACCACATGTCTGTTTGCCTTCTGCCAAGTTTTGTATCTATTGAAACCTTTGGCCATCTACCCCCGCCAGTTGCTACAGTTGACTTGGAGTTACTGACCAGTTCATTATGAAAGTAAAAAAGCACTTTGATCTCTTTTACTTTGGACTACAAGGCAAATTAGTTTCTGATCTTGCTAATATGAGCAATAGGATGCTGCATTTTTGTGTCACTGACTATTGCAACTGGGTAGAGAGTACAGATAGCTGGGTGCAATTTGTGTTCCACTTTGTCTGGATGGGATGGCCCTGGTTCATGTAAGTCCAGGCTTTGAAATTATTCTGCTGTCCAAGCCACCCTGTCACGTCCCTTCCTGGGAAGGAGGGAGCCAAGGCAGTTGAGATTAATTTTCATTGTTGTAGTGGCTGTTCCTGGGAGAGGGACACCTACAGATATCATTTGTCCTTCTTGTTTCATATACTTGTTTACCTTCCTTATATTCCTTCAGTAACATCTATGTAGTTCTCAGTTTTGATCTCCTATAAAAACCAACCTTATATTGGCATTTTTGTTTACTCTTCCACCCTGCCATGATGCTGTTTCTGTTGAAGGACCTTAAGAGTTTTGTGTTTGTCCAATAGTGAGCTTGGCCATGTTACTGTTATCTTCTGGTTAAGCAATACACAGTCCCTTTGCATGTGATGAGTTCCCGGCATCACAGGTCATGATGAGAGGTAAAGAAAACTGTTGTGATCTCTGCAATATCAATGAAGCTCAGTTGTTGACCATATCTGCCAAAGGATGAACCAGTCATTAGAAGACTTGGATATATCAGGAAGACAGCCTCCATGTCTTCCTTTCTTTATGCAAGAGAAATGGGGAACAAAGCCTGTCTCTAATATTGATAACAGAAAATGAAAACACAAAATGCCAGTATAATTCAAGAGAGCTGTAAACCAAGTATTTTATTTGGTTTCCTGCAATATATAGAAAAAAATTGCTGGATTTTGACTCTGAAGGATCATCCTATGGGTAAAGAAGGTCAATCTGTTAACTGGAGTAAAATTATTAAATTATTAAAATAGTGGTGTAGCTTATCCCTGACGGTAATAGGTCCAAAAGATCACAACTGATGAGAATTGTTCTGTCAGGTACAAACTTTATCATGAACTCCTCACAACTCATTAATACTCTGTGTTACTGTTCAACTCTGTCATGTTTGCAGAAAGTTACATCATTGTTCATTTGCTAGAAAGAAGTTAAGTTCACGAAGTTGTCCTCCCAAGTAAACCCCTGGTAGCTTTCCACACTTCTTATTTTAGATAGTAAAGTTTTTTAATTTAGTTAATAATA
Organism: Campylorhamphus procurvoides; assembly: GCA_013396655.1. Taxonomy (NCBI): domain Eukaryota; kingdom Metazoa; phylum Chordata; class Aves; order Passeriformes; family Dendrocolaptidae; genus Campylorhamphus; species Campylorhamphus procurvoides. The sequence goes on from WBMV01004981.1 coordinate 2,001,127, forward strand.
TTTTGTCATTTTATAGGTGAAGCAGGCAATTATTTTTGTCTCTCACCTTCCCTAATGTCTGTTGCAAGGAGTTGGGAAATTTTTTTCATTTTTTCTGGGGAAATTCAGTGGAAAGTAGGTAAGTGTCAAAGAACTGTTTTTCTCTAACTTTTCTACATACATAGGTGAACATAATATAGGGAACCAAGTGTTCCCCATATCTCTCCAGATTAAATGCGTCCTAAACCCCTGATGGTCAGGGTTTTAGCTACCTACTGCAAATTTAAAGTGTGTAGAAGAAGTGAATAGTTTGTACTTCCAACAAATCTGCATAAACACAGATGAGAGACAACTTAATATGCTTCACTTTTATTTTGAACCCTTCTGCTTATTGTGGACAAAACAGTTGTTGTAGGTATTGGAGGAAAACACTGAACAACCCCATAGAAGGTGGATTGAATAATGTGTGCATGAAGTTGTAGCATAAAGGAAGCTAAGTTCCACATAGCTATGAGCATGAAAAGCTGAATTAGATGCCATTTCACCCCATGTGGAATACTTCAGGAGGGGTGTAATTTGGAAATGTCAACTACTAAGTAAGAGTTTCAGATACCTTCGAAAATACTTATAAATGGCTTCCAGGCATTATACTTTAAAATGAAATTACTACTGTGCACCTAAATGAGATGCTTATTTCAGTCCCTGAGCAGCTTAATTTCAAGACAGCAAAGGTCAGGGAGGCTCTACTAATAATCTAATAACAATTGACTGCACGTTTCTAGGAGATTTATCTGCATCAGAGGCTGGTTGCTGAGAGCAGGATGAATTAGTGATTACTTAAGTGGCATACCTTGAAGCAGTGTCAGCCATTGAATGTGGCTAATACAATGTCATGGAGTAGCCAAAGGCAACTAATGCTTGGACAACTGCACTAGAAGGTTGGGGCACAGTCACTGGGGTTTTGAGCAGATTTGTCTGTGTCCCACCTAATAAGGATGAGATTAAGTTGGGCCTGGGGTATCTGAGGCATGGGTTTAGCTGATAAAGAACAGACCATGGTTCTGGAACAGAATTAGATGTTGAATGCATTCACTCAAGTGAAAAAATTACTACTTCTAGCAGCCTTAATCACTCCAAAGCTTGCCTCGCTCTAAATCTTACTATGATCTGGTTGTATGATCAGTGTAAATTCACTTTGAGATGCACAGATCTTAGGTACTAAGTAAGTGCCAAGAATTTTTATAATATTGTTAGAAAAATAATATTCTGATCACAACACCTTGTAACAGTTTCCCTGGAACACTGAATGGACATTTACTTATGTCTTGAGACCAGAGGGTTGTTTATAGTTTAGTATGCTAATAGTGATATTATTAGTATTTGGTATCATTGGGAATCTACAGGCAGTTAATCTTCATATTTCCTAGAGGAATAAATGATAATTTGGGGATGACTAATTTGACGTAGTAATTCTAAATATAATCTTTATGTTTATTAATACTATTTAAAAAACATTTCACATTTATTTTTTGTAATCTACTGAAGGCTCAGCTTTAAAAGGAAACTTTTGGGTTTGAGTATATTTGTTGTTTGAGTTGGAGGTTAAAACTTGTATGTCATGGGACGTGGAGAGACAGCCTTGCTGTTGCAACCTGCTCTATCCCTTGCCCTGATGGTGTGGAGCTGTGTGAGATGGGAGGAACTCGTGCCAAAGGAAGTAGTAATTGTGCTCAGTGTCTCTGATGTTCACCATACTGCTTTGCCTAGGAGTTAAACTCAGTAGCCTGGAAAGAAACTAGGCCAGTGAATTAATGGAATAAATGCCATTTCTTTCTGGCTAGTGAGTTGAATCAGTGTATGAAAAGACGTGCCAGAATGCCCGTGCTGATACCAGAGCATTGTGTGAGTAGGGGAGGAGGCAAATTGTTGCTCTTGATGCTGTGTTAGCTTCTAGTCCTGGCATTCCTGTTTAACCAAAGTATTTCAGCATGAAGATTGACACCTTCTCGAAGCTTATTCAGTTGTTCACAGTGGTGCTGTCTGGATTATTAAATCCTGTTTGAGAAAGCACTTAGAGAAAGCGGGAGGATCAGCTGAGAGCTCTGAGGGATCGTGGCAGTCCCTGGAATACAGTCATCTCTTGTCTTCCTTATCGCTTTTCAGGGATCGTGGTTTCCATTTTTCCAGTCATTACTTTGAGACTTTGGGATCTTGGAAATAGCATAATTATTTTGTTGGGCGGGAGCATGTAGAGCTGAATTTTATTAGCAAACTCAATTTGGGAATAACACAAGACAGTGTATAGAGTTTCCATGATACTTTTTTGTTGTGGGTAGGTTAGCACAAATGACAGGAGATTATGGTTGGGATCTAACTGAAATCTCTTGGAATATATGCTATTCAACATATTTCTGAATCTTGAAAAATGAAAAATAGTGAAAAGAGGTAATTCTGTAGCATCAAATAATTAAAGCATTAAATTAAACCTAAAGAATTACAGAGTAATCTCATGATACTCAGTGACTGGGCAATAATGCAACAAATGAAATTGTAGCAATAAATCCCAAGTACTGTATAGGGGTTAAAACTATTGCTGCTAACATGGTGATGGGCTGTAAATTATCCATTAGCACTCAGAAAAGAGTTCTGGATATCATTGCAATAGGAGGCTGAAAGTGCTTAGTACCAGTCAGAACAATGTTAACAATGATTAGAAGAGGAGGTGAGGACAAAATGTAAAGTGGTTTATAAATGTACTGTGCACTTGCATCTTGAATAGGAAAGAGCTCCTGTATGAGGAGAGATTAAGTAGACTAGGGCTCTCCAGTTTACAAAAGTGGTGTTGAAGAGAAACAGATTTTATTATACAAATATTTAAAAATATATATATTATAAAAAAATCATAAATGTCTTGAAGAATACTAGACTAGGGTATATTCAGTAAAATGAACAGGAAGCATCTCTAAATTAATAGAAATTATTTTCATACTTTACCAAGTTATTCTGTGGGCCTCTTTGCACAGGAAAAACATTGACATGTCCACCAAATGGATTAGTCATGGAGGGTAAACACAAGGATGTGTACAGACTCTTCAGCTTTAGAAATCTCTAAAATACATATTGCTGAATATTGGGAGAGTTAATTTCATACTTTCCCCACTTTTTAATGGCATTTTCTAGAGCTGCTAATGGACAGAGGGGGTTGATTAGACTGATGTGTTTGTATCCAGTAAAGGTGGTCTTAAACACAGATAACTTTTAACCCCAAGAGGTGTACGTATAGAAATGACTGCCTGAGAAGTCTCCTTGTAGCACTTAGGCAGAATAGATGCAGGAAACAGCAATTGTATGTCTCTGGTGGTCCTCTGTCCAGATCGGTAAGTCCATATGATCTGTAGTCCTGAAGGCATAGCAGAGTTGAAGGGCAGTTGTGGAGGAGAGACAGTGACAGGAGCTGGACACTAATATGGGGGGTGTGTGTATAAAAAGCTTTGATTGTCATCAGAAGTGATTGTGACAATTAAAACCAGTGAAAAAACAATAACTTTAGGAGCAACTTGAGAGCTTGTAGCTTTATTGCTAACTGTGCTTGACTGTTGACAAGGCAAGTTCCTTGATGTTTCTGGAGTTTAATATTGTTTTGCTTTTGTAAACGTGTTGTGGCTTTCCTATTCCAGCTGTCGGATTAGAAGAAAAGCATTTAGGCACCTATACTCTGATGGGAATTGAAAACTGAGGGCTAGAAATTGAAGGATTGCTGAGATATTTGTCAGGGTTTAAGAAGCAGATTTTCCTGAATATAAGGGGAGACCTAAAATTTATGGAGGTGAATCTTCAGCTTCTTTACCCAAATATATTGGAAAAGAAAATTGTGTGGAAAATAATGCTTTAAAATTGCATAAATAAACCTAGAAGTGGAAGACTATGGAAAAAGTGTGGAAAGGAACAGAGTGCTTCTTGATAGAAATGTTAAACCAGGAGGTGAAGAGCTTTGAATTTTCATTATACTGAATTCCTATTTTTCAACTTGTCTTGAAAGGATAAAATTGGAAGACCACCTGTTGAGGACTGTAGCTGAGTGGAAAATTTTGTGTATGACTTGTTATGTGGAAGGTTATGGGTCCCTGTGGATCCTTATGGATCTTAAACGGTAATTCACTTCTGGTGCCCAGAAGCTGAGGAATTGATATCCTCAGTACTTTTCATGGAACAGCACAGTAAATTCCTCTGACACTCTTGCACAGGTTAGTTGCTGTATTTCTTACAAAAGTATGTAATTTAAATGAAAAGACTTACAAGCATATTCAAATTGCTTCAGAAATAGATGGCATTTTTAGCAATAATTTTGTGTTGTGACTCCATAACTTTAATGCCATCCATCAAAGCCTTTAAGAAAGTTTTGTCCTTATCTTACATGTTTATACAGTTTTGCAAGCACAGAAGCTGAACAGCATCCAAAGTGCAGATGCACACACTAAAGGAAAGCCTTTGCCTCTTCATCGTGAGCAAAACTAGACATGAACTTAATTCTACTTAAGCTAGTTTACTGTTGATTTATATTAGCTTGCAATTTCTGATTCCAGTATCTAGAAATAAGATGAATAGCTATGGTAAGTGGCAGGTCTGTTTTGTCTGCTGCTGATATGGCTGTGACCAACACAAGGCAGTTCCTGAGCTTCACTTTCTGGTAGGTCTCACCCTGCACAGGCCCATTATGCCCAATATACCCCCATGCCCCATATCTCTTGGCTTTGTTAGCCACACTTCAAGAGTACTGGGAAAAGGTGACCTCTCTAGTCTAAGTTGTGGGGTGTGCAGAGCTCTTCCGAGTGGTAAGATGCATGAGTTTAAATTCTGCAGCCTGTCAGTAGAGATGAGCATGAGAGGCTAATAAGTGAGAAAACTTTTGTTCTAGCAGCTTAGTTTTAAAAAGAAAATTATTAGTTTGGGTTTGGGGATGGTCATGTGAATTCAGTACTTAGTACTGAAGATAACTAGGTGTGAAGATAACTAGCATCCAGCTTTTCAGGAAACTCTTGGATTGCTTTCTGTAGTTTCCTGGCTTCAGATCTAGTGGTAATCAGATGGGCAGCCAGTTGCTCAGTTTTGGAGACCATTCAACCTGTGCACAGCATACCCTAAAGTTACTTAGGAAGCTGATATGTTGAAAGAACAATCAGTTTAGGAACTGTGTTACTCGGAGAAGATGAAGAGTGAATGTGGCATTACACTTCTGATTTGTGCACCAAAAATCCACTAACTGCTTCTTTGGATGTTCCAGCGGTAGAATTTTGTATTATTTTCCTGTTCTGCATATATTACATTTAATGTTCATAGAATCCTATTAAATGCTGAGCTGGAGTGGACCCATCAGGATCATCAAGTCCAACTTCAGGACCTGTGCAAGACACCCCAAGAATCACATTGTGTGCCTGAGAGCATTGTCCAAATGCTTCTCAAACTCTGTCAGGCTTGGTGCTGTGACTACTTCCCTGGGGACCCTCTTCCAGTGCTCAACCACCCTTTGGGTGAAAAGCCTTTTTCTAATAGTCAACATAAACCTCCGCTGACTCAGCTTCATGCTGTTTCCTCAGGTCCTATTACTGGTCACCACAGAGAAGACATCAGGATACCTTCAGTTAGAAGATCTAAAAATAAATTGACCAAATAAGAATAAATGAAGAAATGGATATTGGTATGGATATGTGCTGAGCTCAAAGTCCTTCATGTATTCAAAAGTGAATTACTGTGCCTTAGTGATGCCAGATGGTGTAGTACATTGTGGAAACTGGAAAGAAATAGATTAAGGAAAAAAAAGTCTGGCAAGCCAATTTTTCTGGTCTTTGGTATAATTCTGTTCTGTGAAGTGCTAAACCAGGATCACCTCATATTTACAGAGGAATAAATCAGGATGATTGGCACGTTCTATATGACGTAAAACAGATTGTCTGACATTGATTAAAATATTTTAAAGTAAAATCAACAAGGTAGTTATGAAATGTAAGGAATACTCTTTGAAGTTTTCTGAGGTTACTTTTCTTTTACAATCATTTATCCCAAATGTTTCTGGAGCCTTTCACAATCTCAGTGGTAAATTTGTGAGTTACTTTATCCAAATCAACACACAAGCCATGACTAAGATTATCTTTTAAAATGTCCCATGAGTAACACTGAATCACTCTACATCATCCAGCTATTAGAGAAAGCATTGGTATTCTTGGGTGAGAATTTATCGTCTTGTTCTGTGTGCCATAGAATCTATTCAGGTCAGTAAGCTGAAGCAGAATTCAATCATAACCAACCACCTGACCTAGCTACATGTGGCAGGAGTGCTTAGAGTCATTTTATTTCATTATGAAGTAGTGGAGGCAATATACACTTCCAAATGGGAAGCATGATACGAAATTTGGGCAGTGTGTTCTCTTACAGCGTGTGAATGATGTATAACCTGGGTATGAGAAAGATCATGACACTTCTCAAAATGGGATAGTAGAAGGTAACAATATTCAGACGGTCTGTTTTCAAGTACTGTTTGTTACATGTAATGTTACACAGCATTCATACATACATGATATTTAAGGTCTCTGGTCTAGGATCAGTCATTGCTTACACTTTTGCTGCCCTAAGAGACACAGATTTATGTGACTACTTTTATATCCCAGTCAGAGCACTGGAATTATTAATGTTTTTCAAAATACAGTGTATATGCTTCTGTGATTACCTACTTGCAGACACTTGGAAATAGCTTTTGAAAAACCAGAAAACTCGACGCACTTTCATAGTAACTCAAAATCGTAAAAATTTATAAACAGAATGTATTCCTTTTGACGTTTCTAGCACTAATGACTCAGGCATCTCATCAGACTTGATTTATAGAATAACCCTGAAGAATTAAATGGAACTAATTTGTTGCTCAGATGATTCACTGTGTTCCATATTCACTCTTTTTGAGTTTTGCATTTCTAGTTTTCAGAAAGTAGTAGAAAGTCTGTGTTCACTGAAGCAATTATTTATTTTCATCAAATGTGGGTACTTGAGCAATGCAGTGTTTTATTTAATGAGCTATTCATAGGGCATTTATTATTATAACATACCTTCATTTCACTGGGGGATGACTTCCATTGGCTGGGGAGTTATGAAATCAGTCTCAATTGCTAATGTTTATAAATACTTTTTTTTTTTTTGCCCCTCTGCAAGTAGGCTAGAAATTGTATTTCTATTATGATAAAAAAATGAAATACTGGTGAAATTTTGGCTTTTAACCTTGTTCTTAGAGGGTGTTTAAAAGCATAAATGTGGTTCTTTGTATTCTTTTTGATCCCAAAAAATTTGGAAACATTTTAAGAAAACATTCTTGAAAATATGAAGACTCTTCAAACACCTTGTCATCAGCAAAAATCCCTGTCTCATTCATCCCAGAGGGTTAGTCTTGTCGAGTGAACACGCACTTGCTGTTACTCATGTTCATTGTGCATTCTTGTGCGTCATTTATGTACGACAGGCGCATCCTACAGCAGATACAATCTTTTCATTTCCCTGAGCTGTTCTTTGTAGCCCTCGCTGTAAGATGTCAGGTTATCAAAGGCACATTAGGAAAAACACCATCTCCTCCCTGATTACAGCAATCTCTTAGATCTTTGCAAACAATCTTTAGAGCAACCTTGTGCAGTGAGGTGGTGCTGCAATTGCTACTCACATATGAGGAAATAAGGAACAGAGATTATAATAAATATTTTTGACCAGAGGAATTTAGGTGTTTGGAGCTGGACATTTTTATTTAGTACTATTTTAATTTAGTACTATTATAACTGGTAGTTATAGCAATTTGGATTTACTAAATAATGTATAAGACCTCAAGCTGTCATACTGGGTGTAGAAAAGATGCAGAAAGGCATCTGATGTAGACTACTGGATGCCCAGTGTCCTCTCTCTAGTTTATAGAGGAGCAAACCTCTACAAGAGAGCAGTCAGTCCATGAGTACCTCTAACATCTGATGTAGAGACCTGACTTAAATACTTCCAGCTAGAGGAGAAGAATTTGGATCTTTGTGATTATCTTTAAAGAGGAGTCTTGATCAATATCACACAGGGATTGCACAGCAATGTTAGAGATGACATACAGTTTTCCAGGTCTGGAGAGCATAAATCATCCCAAATCTGCTTCTCGAGTCCCCTGTCTGAGTCATTACACACTATCTAACTTTTGTGACAGCAGAAATAAAGAGATCCATATGGCTGATTTTGTAGACAAGTATCACTGACATTCTCATATTCGTCTGTCCTTTATGTAATTTAGTGGAAAAAAGAGTACATGATCATGAAATTACATATTGCATTCTAACAAATAGATGACAACATTGCTTAAGTAGGGTTGTTTCCTCATCTCCTGATTTTTGAATGGTGGACTTGAAACTTCAGCATCCTTTTTGTATTTTAACATTCTAGATGTCCAAGTCTGAAAGCCTGAATATGTTGAAACTCTATGGATTATCCTTCCCCTTGATGGACTGTCTGGTATTTCAGGTTTTTTACAGCAGGCTTTTCTTAGGATGAGCAGAATGTCATCTCTATATATCCTAGAAGATGGTGGAGACCTAAACTGACAAGAGAGTGGTATTTACAGTGACTTTGCTCAAGCATTTACTTATTGTAGCCAAGTTAGAACAATCTCCCTCATTTAGATAGCATTGCTGGAACATGATATACTGTTCTGGAGAGATCAACAAAGAATGCAAACCTTCCAGTAGAATAGAGCTCGCTTTATGAAGAATTGCTCTCCAGTCATCATAATCCCCTTTTTTCAGGGTTCATAATGACTTTCTTTTTTATCCTTGATTCTCCTTTTTTTCCTGTTCTCTATAGGTTTTTTTGCAAGCTTGTCATCTTATGTCCCATCCTTCTCTGCTCTGGTTCTGTTCATACTCTCTTCGCATTACCATTTTGCATTCCCTTCCATTCCATCTTTGTTCTTTCTGTCCTGCATATTTATTGTGTTCACATTTCTTGTTCTTCTGAGTTCTTGTTTGAAGTGCTTACTTATTTCTCCTGCTGTCTCAAGGGGCACTACAGTCTTCCTTCTATGGCATGAGAAAAGGAAAGTGCTGGAGACTCCAAAGAAGCAGGAGGAGTTCACAACTTTCTCGTGAGGAGAAGGGGAGGGGCAGACACTGATCTCATCCCTGTGGTGATCAGTGATAGGACCCATGGGAATGGCCTGAAGTCCTGTCAGGGGAGGTTTAGGTTAGAAAAAGGTTTTTCATCCAGAGACTGGTTGGGCACTGGAACAGGCTTCCCAGGGAAGTGGTCACAGCACCAAGCCTGACAGAATTTGAGAAGGGTTTGGATGATTCTCTTACGTGGTGTGACTCTTGAGGATGTCCTGTGCAGGGCTAAGGGTTGGACCTGATGATCCTGATGAGTCCCTTCCAACTCAGCATAATCTGTGATTCTGTGAGTGCTTGCAGAATAGGGTGGTCTATCTGTGTTTAGCGTAGAGCTTCTGTGAAGATGGTGACTGCAGTTTGCCATGACCTCACAGGAGTCTTGAGGAACAGAATACATGGAATCTTCAGAGGATGAAGCTGCTCACATATTCTCTGGACCTGGCTTGATCAAGGTCAGAAGGAATGTTTCCAAGGTCTATAGTCAAGCCATCTGGAGGAAGTGGTTAAAGCAGTGTCCATGGATGTGGAAGATATTGCCCGCTAGAGAGATCCATTCCAAAATATGAAGGTTCTGGCATTTGGTACAGCAGAGAAAGACTGGAGCTTTACAGAAAAGAAAAATAATTCTAACACTCACTACCTGAGTTTGCCCACAGAGAACAATATTCCATAGATGAGTACTGATGAAATAGTACTACATTGCTTTAGCTGTAGTGTGTGTTGTTGCAGTACTGGTTTTGTCATCTAGATAGCAGTTTCTTTGAGTGTGGCAGACTGGCAAAGTCAAGAGGCTGAGGAGAGCTAGGCTTGTGTGGCAAAGCTAATGGCTGGCTTTCAGACTGCATGAGCAATACCTTAAAACGTGCTATCTGCCATTGCACCTTTAGTGGTAATAAATGGTCCAACACACAGAGAGATGTTTTTCCAAGCTGGTATTTGCTTTTTACTAGCTTCTGCAATCCTTTTGGCTGATATTTGTCATAGCAATGTCTTCAGTCTGTTTTGAGATTTGTTTAAAAAGTTATCTATCGATTGGGATGAAATTCATATATGTTATCTCTCTCTTTTGACCTGGCTGTTTCTCATATCAACAGATTTCTATTTTCATGAAGAAAGAGTTTAGATTTTAAGATCTAGGATAAAAATAGAATAGTGCAGGTAGTATCAGCCTTTGAAAAAAAACAAAAAACAAACCCCACTGTGCATGGCATCTACATGGATGCAATTCTTGTCTCCTACCCTCTGGAAGGGTGTAGTAGCATTATGTAAAGGATGGAACAGATTCTGCAGATTAAATTGCATTCTTCAGCTTGAAAAGGAGCAGTTGTAGGAGGCTTTTGATAATATTAGGAATGATCAAGAGAGGAGAAGAAAGTAGAAGTGAAAAACATCATGCTCTTGTATGAGTCCAAGTGATCTTGCATCATAGTGAAGAAGCAATTTCAGTATGAAGAGACTTTAAAGAATTTTTCAGTTTAGAAAAGGAATGGCTGAGGAGAATTAAGAGTGAAGTATAGAAACTCATGAATATCATGGAGAAGGTGAAAAAGGAATAATTATTTGGTTTTTCTCATGGTACAAAAGTAAGGCCGTATCCAGTGAAAAATGATCAAGCTGTAGCTTTAAGACAAATGAAAGGAAGTAGTTCTTCATGATGTGCATAATTAAAATGCAGGGTTCATTCCTGCTGAGTGTTGTGGAGGCTTAAAGTCTGAATGGGTTCAAAAGCCATTAGTCAAATTCATGATGGTTACTTCCATCTGGGGCTGTTAAGCACGATCATGGGAACTGGGAATTCCTAAACCACAATTTATGGGAAGATGAAAGGTTGCTGGAGGGTTGGGCAGTAGGAAAGCATTACTCTGTGAAGCAGGATGGCATATTCTTTTTCTAAGCATCCAGTGCCAGGGATGGAAGTAGTAGGGAAGGAGTGATGGCTCCCTCCTATTTGCACCTTCCCCTTATTTATATTAATTGATGAGATCCCTCTCTTCTCCAGAGCTGAATGGTCCCAGCTTTCTCAGCCTCTCACCAGAGAAGAACTGTGCCAGGCCCTTCGTCTTTGCTGCTCTCTCTCCAGTACTGGACCCAGTACGACAGGTGTGGCTGGACCAGTCTGAGTGGATGGAGTTCATATTGTGTTTTGAGGGCTTGGATTGTAGCAGAGCTCAAGGTGGGTTAAGCAGCTAGCTTTCAAAATACATCTGACCATGTCTGGGTAGCAGTCAAGGAACATATCAGCAAACCAGACCTACTGTGTGGTTTTTTTGGTTGGTTGTTTTGGGTTTTTTGTTTGCTTTTTTTGGTTTTGTTTTGGTTTGTTTTTTTCTTTCTTTACCTGATTGCATTTCTTTGGTTGAGCCTTTAGAAGAATGAATGCTTGTGCATTGAGTGTTAGGTGTTGCCTGAAACTCTTAGACAATCAGAATTTACTTAATATTCTGAAGCTGTTTCAGGAGCATCTGTATGCTCGTTTGTAATCTATAGTACATGCTAAAGTTCTTTGTTTAACAATTTTACTGTACAAAATTATCTACATGTTTAGAGACATCAAACAAGTTACTAGCAGGATGAGAGTGGAAAACAAAAGCAAAATTTTTCAGGTGAAAGGTTAAACTGGGTTCTAATTGCCTTTCTTTTCCAAAATAAGAATTTGAGAAATCTAGACAGTGCTGTGTTTCTTCCTGTAATAGGAACATAGGCGTTTGCATATATACGGTATGATGGTGTAAGGTATTTATGTGATGTTGCAATAGATGAATCAGTGTGCTGGATTCACTTTGCCACCTTCAAATAGAAAATATATGGTGCAGAGAGGAATATTTAATTTAAATATGTTTGAGAAATGAATTCCTTGACTTGTACTTGTTTTTAGTTCTTAATGTATCTAAAAGGATTCTTGACATTTTGAAACGCTGCAAAAGTCTGCCATTTGCATAATGCTTTTCATTATTGAGGGTGGCTCATGGGCATTTTTACATGTGTTTTTTGTGTTTTTACATTGTTTATCAAGTGACGAAAAATGCATAATATTTCTGGGTAAGAGAAGGGGGAAAAAAAGCTATGATTCACATTTGAGAACTTTAAAGCCATCAGAAATTTGAGTTTATGATTGTCTACTAGAGAGAGAATGTGTATGTTGTTTTACATTGCATTTTTATTATAAGTTTTTAGTGTTTTTTTATACAATGAGAACAAAAAAGCAAATTGCCATATGAAATTGCAAGCAGAAAACAATCATAGTAACTACTTAACACTTGGCTGTGGTTTTCCTGTAACATATAGTGTAGGATTCCTGACTAATGCTGGTTTTGTAGCCTCTTGAAATTTGGAAGTTAAATACAAAGATACCACTGAACTAACCTGATAACTTCAACAAAGTCCATGAGTTTTCTAAAGCCTGTATTTTCTGTCTTTAAAAAAAAAAGTCTCACAAGTTACTGTAAATATAAATACAGTTCAAGCAAGGAGACTTGGCTACCTTTTTGCTTGTACTGAAAAATTAAAAATTAATTGGTGGCATCCATGGCATGCTTTCTCTCCTTTCCTGCAAGCTCCCCTGGATCCTTATCTCTCTGATGGGAGTTTTGGGGCTGCTCATGCTGTGGATGTCCTATTCTTTTGCTTACTGCTTGCAGAATGGTAAATCGTATAGAATTAAGATGTAGCTAATAATATGTGTGTAAGTTTTAGCATGACAACTCTCAAATTAATATGCAAGAAACAGTTGGGATTTTGTTCCAAGCAATCAACTAGAATAAGTCAGGAGAAAAAAGGAAATCTATATATATGATATTACTTCTACTGTTCCTTGTCTTGCACCATTTTTTTTGTCCAGGTTTTCAAGGAAAAAGAATCTTCTGAGCTTTTGTAAAACCATGAGACATGGTTTTACATGAGATATGATTTATGAGACATGATTGTCATTACCTTTTGTAATATAAAATCTAAGAGTTATGAAATGTCAGCAGGTGACAGGTTCAACATAAACATATTAAGATAGCTTGTTGCATGAATTAGAGAAATGGTGAAACTTTTTGCCGGAGGATGCTTCTGTATGCTCAAAGTTTTCATGTGTTGAAAAAAACAAGTTGATAGAAGAAAAAACTCACTGTATCAGGAAATCCTGGAACTGAAATCTCCACTGTGCTAACGAAAAAGCATTACAAGCTTGGCCTATTTTTATGGTCTTTTGGTCTCCCTTACTGGATACTGTCAGAAACAGAAAAGCAGGTTAAAAACCTTTGGTCTTACACAGCATCTTTCTTTGGCTGAGGAATAGCTGCATTAGATTTCAATGGGGAAAGGATTAGCCAGCATTATGGCTAATAATTTATTTTCTTGGATTTTTCATATTGATTTACTGATGTATTTTTCCATACCAGACAGTTGCACATGGAACATTCTCAGTCTAGAGTCCTTGGTTCTACCTCACATACTGGCTTTAAAGTTTCATCATCACTATTTGAGCTTCCTTTTACTTATTTCAAATAGAGAGTTTAAAGGGAAAAGTAAAATTTCACCTTATTCTAAGAATATCTGATTTCTTCTTCTCTACTTTTATCCATTTCTTTATGATGTTTGGGTCTGCTGGGTTACTCTAAAAATATTTCCCTTTCTTGAATGCAAGTAGTTCATGAACTCTCCTCCCCAGGGCTCAGTAGCATCTTCCTATATTGAGTAAAGGGTTCTTTTTCACTCCTAGTTATCCTGCTAAGCTTGCAATAAAGGTTGCCTTCTCCTCCATACAGCCATTGGACTTTAATCATAACCTAATTTAAGTTGATTCTCTTCTTCTCTTTAAAGAGCTAAGAGCTCAGTTCAAGCAAAGCTGATATATGTGATGTGGGGCTTGTCAGAAATTTTAGTGTTAAGAGTGTAGTTGTGTCATCCTGATCTTTGCCAAATTTCCATCAAGCCCCAAATCCATAAGCACTTTTAGCTAATGTAGCTCCAATTAAATTTCCTTGGTGCCTGAAAGTCTGCTTGTGCACATTTGTAGCAGTGCAAGCAGTCTTAGCAGAGATGTCTGCACATCGTACATGAATTTTGAATATTTTTGAGCATCCCACTCTCTGAAGAACCTTTGAAGTGGGTATAGATCACCCTGTGTACACATGATGGAGTGAATGATGTACAGAATACCTTCTTCATGACTTCCTTAAACACTGCCTTAAGTGTCTCAACACAGTAGTCGCACTCAGAAGTATAATGTTTAGGATTTGTAAAATGAAAGGGAGCATTGCATATTCACATTTCCTGGTCCAGATCATTCATATTCTTCCCTGATAAGGTAGCCATTGACCTACCCCTCTGGTTTTTAAGTCTGGCATACCTTGCTGCCTTAGGAGCAGAGGGTACCTCATTTTCTCCCCTGTGCCTGTATATATCTTAGCGGTTTCTGTGGCTTGTATGTGTATGTGTTTTGGAGATAAAATGCTGTTGGTCCTCTATTAAAGTACCTTTGACATGCAAGGTAGAGGAAGTCACATCTCTCTGTGTCTGCATTAGCATCACATCATCAGCTCCTGGGGGGCTCTGTCTAATCTTATGCCAAGTTTCTGATCCTGGATTTACGTATAAAGTAAGCATTACACCAAGAAGAGAACCAAGTTTCCAACATGTTTTTCTCTAAGATCTGTACCTTTGGTATTATCCTGAAATTACTGCAATGTACACTCTTGGTCTAAGAAACTCAGTATGTATTGATTGCTCTGTTCACCCCATTGAGTAAAAGAACTGTTGCATTACTTTAGTTAGCTTAGATTAATTCCTAACCAAATCATAGTATTAAATGATCATTAGGCCTGGTATTAACCATAAGTACTGTTTTAGGTTAATTTCTTTCTAATCACTGCTTTTCTTTGCTATTACTTCGCTATGGGCCTGCCTTGAAGCTTATTGAATGTTGATGTGGAACAGTAGTCACTAAGACTGAATGCAGAGGAACTTTGTCTTCTGATATCTAACCTTCCCTTTGCCCTGTTTATCTTACCTGATAAATGGTAAACATCTCACACAGGCCTTATGCAATTTCATGATGCTCAATCTGCTTTCTTAAAGAACATTTCCACATTTTACCATTTCTGTCTTACAGCTGAAATAGCTTTTAAAGCACCATCTAACTTGAGCAATTGCTTTTTATTCAAAACCCCTTTTCTTTTTATAAAGTTGGTGATGTTCCTTGAAGGAGCTGCTGGACTTCAGGAACCACACATTATTCAAATGCTTGGTGAGAAGCAGCAGGTCTGTGGGGCATTGAAGTATTAGGAAAAAAAAGGCGAAATTACAGTGCTTCTTCTTCCAAGCTACTGTGCTCTATCACTCATTCTGATAAGTGTTGTCTGTGTACCCTTCCAGGTTCTGAGATAACACAACAGAAATGCGTTGGGTTTACAGGTAAATTTATCCACTTTTACATATATTTATATATATATTTAATTTAGCTAATAATACGAAAACAGCTTCTCAGCAAGGAGCACATAAGCCAAAATCGTTTGCAAATCATTTGCAAGTTACTGTGTTTGCAACTAAACAATTCAATTATGAGAGTTACTAAATAATCAATATCTTTGCCAAGACAAGTGGTAGTTCTAATAAATAACTCATGTGCATGAAGTAATTTATTCACACATTTGCCATACAGTTGCTTTCAAACACTGTACATCATTTTACCTTATTATTTAGCATTATTTACCTTATTGTTTAGCTGAACGCTGTTTTACCTTACTCTTGTTCTACCATAATGCTTATTTCTAATACAATGACTTGTTACTCCAAATTCTGATAAATTTGGAGGCAACTTGTAAAACAGTTCATGTTTCATATGGACAAAATAGATCTAAAAAGGAAAAAAAAAAACTTGTGATAAGGCATTTCAATTAATAAATTTTCTTTTAGAAATTCAAGGTAAACTTTTTGATTCTTCTTTTGGTTATTAACTATTTCTGCCTCTTACTTTAATTTGAATTTCAGGAGTTTTTTGCTTTTTGATTTCTTATGAATTCTAGGCACAGGGAAAACTGTTTCCCTCCTTGATATAAATACAGAGAGTGAGGACATGTGATGAGGCCACACACTTCATGTCCTGCAAACTTCAGATCTGGGGAAGGGAGGTCTGTGATGGGATCACGGATGAAACAGGTGAAATCAGTAAATATACTTTTGAAGTGTGTTGAGGCGGGATCTCTTGGGTCAAAACATCCCTGTGGTTATTAGACAAATCTATAACCATTATTATCTCTGTAGATTAGAGTGATTTTCCTATAGTTCTACAATGTAGCTAGGTTTTCCTAGATATCGAGGTTATTACAAAACTTACATCTCAGAGTAATTTGGCTATATGCAATTTATCTAATATGTCCTGAGTTCTTCAAGATGACGTCTGTTTATGCCTTGAGTTCTTCATGATGACATTGCATAAATATGAAAGAAATCATGTAAAAATTTAAATCGCATAAAAATACTCATTGAACCAGTAAATAAAAATATAGTTTCAATGAAGCCTTTTATATACACTTGAGGACCTGCTTGGGTGATAACATTATTCAAACCCATGAGGCAAGGAGGAAACTGTGTCTCTGAGAGCTGTCTTAGACACTCATTCTTGTGTACTGTGGTGGACAGTTTAAGGGAATTGCTTCTTAATTACAGAGTTGTCCTTGATAACAGTGAGAAAAAATTGGTTTGGACAGTATCGATTCCAAGCACTTCTGTTCCTCTTTCGGGACATTCCCAGCCAGGAGAACATTCACTGACGGTCAGATAAAACAGCTTAAGTTCACCCCATGCTTAATTTAATCAATAGAAGCCAATTTACATTGCAGAATGTTGGCCATGTTAATTTAGCTGTGGAAGTACCATCATCATCATGTGCCTCTGAGACAGAATAGAAAACAAGTTTTGGTTAAATATGTACAAGGCTATCCAAGTCTCTTGAATTTATCACAGGTTTTGTTTTTTTTTAAAGACTATAGTTTTTTTCATAATGTTTTTAATTTTGGAATGTTTTATCTATCTTTCTTTGCCTGCATATAGTGATTCTCTCTTTGTAAACATTTTGTTTGAAACACATTTGTTTTTAGCAAGAGCTTTTCATCATCCCTCATGTATACTGGGGAGAACTGAAGACAGTCATTGTGGGCTAACACTGGCTTTGTGTTTAGAAGACCTTTGATGGAAAATTTCACCTTCACGATATTTACCAACACTGCTCACAGAGTCTGTGAGATAAAAGAGTAATAGTGAAATTTCTTAGAGAGAAATTGGGACAAAGTGAGATTAATTGCTTTGCCTAGAGCCACTGTTCAGCTCAGTCATGTGGTCCAAAAGCAATGCTCCGCAATGGATAGGACTCAAGTGCTTTGCATAGGGAGTCTGTCGGTGTAATTATAAAAGGTCATCTGTATGATGTATTTTCTCATTATTATTAACATTCAGAATAAACAATAATGCAGCATAGATTGTTTCTTTCTAAACAAACACCTCAACTACCAGTGGGTTAAGATTCCCACACAGACATGTCTGATGTCCTATCTACAGTGTCAAATTTTGTCTTTTGCATTTCTTTATTGCCTCTGGGCATTTTCTCAGCTATGAACGTTTGACTTGCTATAGTAACAACACAGTATAGAAAGCAAAACATCTTGAAATTGTGTTTTGGGGACTTGAATTTCCCCAATCGTATTAATTTTACTTTTGTGTATGCTGTGGCAGCAAGTCCATTAGCAAAACAAACGGGCTAGAGTGAGAGCTGGTGAAATGAATACAGAATATAGGTAGAAGCAGGTAAGATGGCAGCACAGGCTGTGCCTTAAGAGTGCTTGAGCAAGGCTCTGTTATTGCCTGGGAAAACCAAGGAGCTAATAATAATCCCAACTATAAGCATAATAGAATTTTCTTTGAAAAGCATGGCAGAAAAAGGTCTGTGGCTAGGTGGGGAGTATTGCAAGCTGTGGAACATAAGTAGTACTTGATTTCAGCAGTATTGCTGTAGTGACCGGTGGAGCTCCAAGTGATGTGGATCAATGTCAAGAATCAAATGAAGGTTGACTTGGCTGCAGAGCAGATCACATCATCCATGTCAGAATGTGGCACATGCTGCCATTCAGGATGTGGCACATGCTGGCATTCATGGGACTTCCTTCATAACTATTTCCAGCATCTGATGGGATCAGGAAAGATATACAGACCGCAACCGGCTTGGTTGTTTTATAGGCTTGTGTCTATAAAAGAGAATGGTAGAATAAAATTGGTTTTAAAAAGAAGGGGAAGTAAAATACTCCATCAGTTATGGTCTTCTTCTACATCTGTTTTTCTAGCTACATACAGGATTTGTAGACCAACGGGCAATAGAGTTGATAAATAATTTTGAAATTCATACAATGAAATATGTCTTGCATGTCAGTAATGGTTGTTAAAGAAGTAATAATTGAGTAGTGTCATATTTTGCCACTTTTTTACCATTTAATTTCACAATGTGTATGAAATGAAAATGAACCAATTTATTTCCATTTCAGCTTTTCTTTTTAACTATGAAAATTAAATGAATACTCCTTTCTGGCTGTGGTTGACAAATACAGTGTTGCATCTGAGTTATGCTACATCTAGTAGCATAACATTTAATAATAGCTAAACCTCAGTATTACAGAAAAGTGATAGAATTTAAATAATTTGAATTTAAATTTCCTTTCTCTGCACAAAGGACTTGCTTCCCCAATTACAAGGTGAATGAATGAAAGAAAAATATTATATTTAAAATGTTCTTTATGTATAATTTTTGTAATGAAGTTTGGCATTGCAAACATAAATAAGTATTAACCAGAAATTTGGATTTTGAATGGCGCTGTTATGCCTTAATTTGTGGAAAGTTTCTGCATTTCTTTTCTGTTGCTCTTAGCACTTTTTTCCTGTTATAATTCTGCCTTTTGAAAAAAATAAACAAAGCTACACTTCCATTTGAAGTACTTATGTACTAACATTTTGATTCTTGATAGATTGGGGTTTTTTAACCTGGTAGTATATGCAGTATCTGTCTAGGATCTCAAGGGATATTTTCTGGTACTCTGTGTTTTAGTCAAAAGTTAATGTCCTTGTTTCAGGATCTCAGGTATTGTTAAAACATTGAATATTCTGTGCTTGGAGAAGCACAGATTTGAAAACCTGGATATTCCATTTGTGGTAACATTAAGCTGTGGTTCCTGAAAACATTTTTCTGCAGTGGGGAGTGTGTAACTGTCCTCCATTTCTCACTCTCTGAATGTATGTATGTATATTGTCGTATGTAAAAGCAAAATCACAATTTTGCATTTGTTCTAAGTAACTTCTCGTAGGCAGGTATTAGGGATTCACATTTAGACAGTTGCCTTTTTTATTTAAAATGTTATTTCCAGTTTTTCTCTCCATCCTCTTTTTCTGTGTTCTCTAGGAGGAAAACAGAAATTCTAGATGATGGAAAAGCAACAGTGCCTTCTATTCTGTCTTAAAAATAAAACCCAAACCAATACACCGAAGAAAGGAATAAATATTCTTCTCAGAAAATTGTTTACATAAAATACCACAGTCAGGAAGTGATAAAGAGTAACTGTTTTTTTTAGCAGCTGGAGGACATCGGAATATAGTCTTCAATTCCCTCACGTGTTTTGTAATGCAGATTCCCTTTAAAGTAGCCTTGCCAATGTACCTTAAATATATTTTAGAATTATTTTACCATGAAATTAGTTTTTCTCCATCATTGGCTTAGTTGAATCCTTCTTTTTGATCAATGCTGGGACATTAGAAGTGAAGTCGTGGCCGCACATACTGTTTTAGTAGGTTTCTATCAGAGAGTGTTCTGCAGCAGACCATACGCATTGAGAGTAAAAGTTATTAGCGTAGCCTGGCTGCTCCTCCAGCAATCACCATGAGTCTTACTTAATTCCCACACTCTATACTGCTGCCACCAGGTTGTATTTATATAATTATTAACTGGAGGAAAAGCAGAGAAGGGAATTTTTGTCTCGGGAAGTGCAGAATGGCAAGAAGCTCTTCAGGTTGTCCTTTTGCCCTGCTAGTCATTGCTCAGCCTGATTTAAACTCCTGTCTCCAGATTTCCTCTCTAGGAATCAACTTGCAAAATATTGCCTGTCTTTTAACCTTATTTTGCTTGTTTGTTTATTTTTTGTTTTGTTTGGGGTTTTTTGTTTGTTTTTTTGAGGAGGAGGGTTAAACGAAAGAAGAAATAAATTGGTCTGGGTAGACAATTTTGGCTTACTAATGTTTCACTATCATTGTCCCATTAACGGCTATTTTCCCTATTCACAGGCAGGTAGTTTATTTTCTTGACTTTTTTATTTTTAAAGTGTTACCTGATAATAGCAGTGAGGGAAATTTTTTTCTTGTTTTTGATTTACACAGCTTGTTAAGGAACAACTATACTTAAATCAAGGTGCACTTTAATATTTTTACGAGGTCACTTTGAAGCAGTTGACCCTTGTATCAGGGAAAACTGTTTTTCCTAGATCTTCATGGTATTCACTTCCCATTTTGTCTGTGGATATCCCACTTTTAGGTGAAATGCTTTTTTCTTTTTCCTTGTTTTTTCTGTTTAAACAATAGTTTATTGCCTATTGTGAGCAAGAGGTTACACAAATCCATAAAAGATGTGGTAGCTGGATTTCAGGGCATGGAGGGCAGTGTTGCAATTTTTGTAACTAGGCTCCCTCTGAAGTGGAGCACAAGTGACCTTCTGAAGTAAGAGTGTATATCTATTGCTGCCCTAATCTAGGTTTTGTGAGAACCAGGAATTCCAAGCATAGAAAGAACATGGAAGATTTCTTAAAAGGTAGTCCACAGCAGAATCCGATCTATGCATCTAGGAGTCCAATCTGTTTTATTCTCATATAGCCAACATTGCCTGTGTGAGTACAGTCACTGAATATCCATGAGGGCTGTTTTCCATGACTAGTGTTTGAAGATCAGGAAAAATAAGCTTATATTTTTTATGATGTTATGTTTCATTGTATCTGTTGTAGTCACTAACATCTGGGCAGCACATACAGAAATTGCCACGGATCTGGGAACGTATTTTGCTCTGCTTGTCAACACTTCCATCTACCACTGTAGGCAGAGACACTAAACAAATTCAGCATCCATTAACAGCCTTGGTTCAGACATGCCTCAAAATTAGTTTGGTTTAAATGTTTGCAACTGAGCATCTCCAGACACCAAATCAGTACTTAATACCTAGGTTAGAGGCCTTCCCAGATCTTCGTTCATGAAGCCTAGCCATGATGATGATGATGACTGTGCTGTATGAAGAAAGCAAAACTGGTTAGAAAGTGATGCTGATTTGCCTTTTCATATCTATTCTTGGCATAGGAACACAAATTGACATAAAAATAGGATAAACATTGTAATCTCTACTTATGAATAAAAATTCTGTTAGTGACAAACACATCCTAGCGTCAGCTATCTAGTTTTCACCTGCACTTCAGATGTCTTAGTTCACCAGGATCTACTTGGTACCATTGCCTGTGTTGTGAGTACAGGCATTTCGTTTTATATCATATTGTATGTATTATGACATATATTACATTCATTTTATATGCAGACTTTTTGGTTACAGCCAGAGACCCTCACAGGGTGTGCCTGCCCACACAGGCCCTCTCTAGGGTCTTGCTTCCTTTTTGTTGCCTCAAAAGCTGGACCACATGCAGCAAACTAGACCTGTTTTGTACCCTGGGGTGTTACCTAGCACATGGGGGTGTTACCTAGCACATGGATTCAGGAATGAAGAAGTGCAGAAGGCCGGTTAGAGAGATGTAAATTCATTCCTTAAGTGTGGCAGCCTGCATCTTAGGCTGAACTTAAAGGTACATATCTTTGTACCCTACAGTTTTCTGACCCTTTAATATTTTGGACAGTGTACATCCTGCATGGCTTAACACTTCAATAGTTTGTAAAATAGATTTCCATTTTAACACAGCCTGCTAGCAGCAGGGCAGTTTGGCTTTTGTCCAGCAACCAAAATGTGATGCATGAATGTACAATTTTTTTAAGGAGAACTCCACTGATATTTTTAGAGGATGTGCACATTGAGCTGAAGAGCTGGCCAGGTGCCAGCTAGGTGCTGGCTGTCGGGTGCTTATTTCTAGACACTTCTGCCTGTCACATATCTTTGTGTTGCAGTGCTGAGTGGGGGAATGGCAAAGAACCGTGGTGGCTCCTGTTCGGTTTCTGTGTTTGGTGCCTGAGCAGGCTCAGCCTGTGACTGCACGTTCCTGGAGCCTCTCTTAGAGAAGTAGTTGTGTCTGCCTGTGGGAACTGGCTTGCAGGCTTGAGATGGTGAATGCTCTGCTGCAATCATGTAGTGCCCAGTTTGGGCATCCAGGAACAACAAGTGTGGATTCATTTTGTCGGGACTTTGACTTACTTGGGCAGGTGAATCAATCCTCCACATAAATCAGCACTCTTCTTCCTAGGTTAATTTATCACTGAATGCAAATTAATTGTCTTTCCTAACCTACTCAGGACTGAGTTCTCTTACTATTTTGTGCTTCTCTGCTTTCACTTTGCTGTTTGCTTCAGCAGCTCTGTGGGTCTAACTGCCCCTTGGTAGCTGGGCTTTTGATTTAGGTTTTTAAGGTTTTTCCCACCTGTTCCATGGAAAACTTCTGTAGTGGCAGGAGCTGCCCTGCTTTCTCCTGAAAATGTAATGTTTTCTGGAGTTCATGGCTCTTGCTTGCTGTTCCTGGGCAAAGGGGCAGAGGGTCATATACCAGCCCAGGAAAGAATGGGCTCTCTGTTCAACCTTCTCCAACTGAAGAGGGCCACATTTCTATGCAAGGAACAGTCAGTGACCAAGTGATATGTGCATTGCTGCAGTCCCAATTCATTAGTCTGGGTCTAGTGTTATTCATGTCGTAAGCTCAGAAGCAGTGGGGCAGCATTTGAGATGCGTCTTTGGGTGCCCAGCTGCTCCTTCACCCCACTGCATTGCCACGGCACCCAGCCCAGCCTGACAGTTTGCATCCAGTTTGCATCCTAGTGGCTGATAGCTTGGTCTTGTGATGCCAACATCTTAGGCTTGGTCCTTTTATTTTAAAACTTGCAATATTCCCAGAAGTTTCCAGGTGTGGAGAAGTAAATAAACAAGCAAGTAAATAAAGCCCTCATCCTCGCATCTTTTGGGGCAGGGAAAAGCAGGGGAAAAGGAATTGTGAAAAAAGTTTAAATTTCATTAGCAAACTAGTAAAAATTCTGTCCAGTCACATATGCTTTAGATACCTTTTTATTTCTCTAGAAGGGTAAATATTTCTTTTTAGAGGATCATAAAAGGGAAAACTGCGTGTTAACTCACTTCACCTATCTTCTCACAGTGTATTATTTTGTTACCTGTACATGCTGGCTCTTCACTGTATCTTCTGGTGTGTCAGCTGCTGACGTGTATTGCAGGCAGAGAGTCGGCTTAAACTGATTACAAGGAAAACAAAGCATCTATGAATACTTGAAATCATTCCCATGTATGCTTCTTAGCTTAGCTGGATAATATAAAAATAATATGCTGTTAGTGTTGTTTTGAGCCTGTCTGAAGAAATTTACCTGGAGGGAAGAAAGGAAAATCTACCTGGATTGCACCCAGGCAGAATGCAATGGACAGAATGGTATTAGAGTGCTGTGTAATAGAAGTGTGTGAGTAATAAATCAGCTGAGTAAACTTATACTGGAGGGGACAATAATGCTACTTGAGCTAACATGCATTTGTTATTTGTTTTGAAAGCTTATTTTCTGCTTAATATAACCAAAGATATGGAAACTCGCTAAAGGACACTGCCATGTAAGAAGGACGCTTATTCAACTTAATGCTAATTTGAAATATTAGATTAAAAGTATTGAGTGGCTGGGAGATAGATGGCAGATGAAATATTAAGGAGTGTATTGAAGAGGAAGAATTATCCTATCTTTATATGTGTGGCAGTGAGCTCTTCAACATTCTATTTCAATTCAAGAAAAAAAATCTTAGAATTATAACAGGTAGTTCCATAAGAGCATTATCTGTGTGCTTAATGGTGGTCAAGAAGCAGAATATTGGGGATGATTGTGTGGAGAATAAAAAACAAAGCAGGCAGCGCTGCAGAAACCTATAACTTGTATGGTTCTGTCCCCTCCTCTGTCCTGAAAAGGAATGAATAGAACTGTAGAAAGTACAGTGCAGAGTCATAAATTAAAAAAAGGTATGAAAGCAATTCTACACAAGTAAATGATTAAATAAACCAGGACTTATTATCCTTGGAATGAGAGGTTTGAGCAGTGGAAATACTAAGCACAAACAGAAAAGGTGAACTGTGAATGGTTCTGATTCAGGATGTTTGTCTCCCACCAGATCTCAGATGCAACAAATGAAGCTAACAGATGGCAGGTTCAGAACAAAGGGAGATGCTTTGTGTGTTGTGTGATTGAGGATATTGTGTATTACAGGCATTTACATGGGTTCAGAAAACAAAGTGAAATTGAGTAAAATGGAGTAAAAATGTGTCACAAAACACAGAAAAATCTCTGTCAAAGCACACGGGTAGCATGCCAGCAATTCAGGACAGTGCTGGCCTGCATACAGCTGGAAGCCTATCTCTAGAATGTCTCTGTGTGATCACTTTGTCCTTTTGCTGAAGATCCTGAGCTAAAAGACCCTTTGGTCTGACTCAGTATGACTGCTCTTGCATTTCTTTTGCTGCATGTGGGAGGCTAGAGTTCAAAAGAGCAGTGCAGTTAGGTTCACTCAGTTGTAAAAGACATCTGAACAGATCTTTACAGTGCATCAGCCCATCAAGGATTATTGGTTGGAGCTTTTCATCTCCTGCTTCTCTTCTGTTCATTACCAGAAATTAATCTAAGTTTCCTTTCCTTGTTCTCAGTAATCTAGTATAAGAGGTTGCAGAGTATAGCCAATTTTTATTTTATTTGTTTTATTTTCCATGGATTTTAGTCTCAGAAAACCTTGTGTAGGCCTAAATAACATAGGTACAGAAATAAATAGAAATAGCTGTGTGTGTGCAGAGGAGCTTATCGTATAGGTGAATAGAAGGAAGGAAAACAAGAAGGAAGGAGGGGGAGAAAAGTCTACTGAAATCTAAAATGAGATGGAAAGTGATTAAAGCAGAGGGGAAATGGATGTCTGATTAAAGATAAGGAATTCTGATGATGTGACCTTTCATGCCTGCTGCATCTTCTGTGGTCGATGCTAAGTCAAGAGAAGGGCTGATTCAAAAGGCTGCATAATCTGAGGTTGGTTGCCACACACCAGAAAATGAGTTAAGAAATAAGGAAAAAGGCAATATTAAGTTGTACATTAAAACACAGGAGGAACAAATGTACATGTGAGGGATTGGTAGTGTGGTAACCCTTGCCTTTGTCAAAGTGTTGCAGAGCTGGAGAGCTGTGACATGTGAGACAAAGCTGTAAGCAGACCCTTTCACTACGGCTGAAAATGGAGGCAGGGGCTCGTGTAGAGGGTATTATAGAGCAGCAGTGAAATAGGGGCAATTTGCTGTCCTTGCTGTAAATGTTGGAGACTGAAGCTGTAATTCAGCACTGGAGGGTAATAAATGTTGGGTTCCCAAATAAAACATTAGATTTGTCTACACTGGCTTGGCTGAGGAGCTGCACCTCTCACCTGTTAAATGACATATTGGCCACTCCTGGTGGATGTGCAACCACTGCGTGAATTCAGAGAAAGGGATGGAGAGCTATACAGCTGAGTGACAGCTGAAGTGTTTGCTAGAGTGTGTTTAGGATGTTTTAACACTCACACCCCAACGCAGACAGATGGAAGGTCTTTCTTCTCCCAAGGCTCTCTTTCTGAGCTGGAAGAACAATTGCTGTTAAAGGTTGCAATTTCATGCAACCATGGTGTCCCTGTCATTTCTGTCCCCAGGCTCCTTTGGGTGACCTGCAGGTGTTTTCCTGACCCAAGGGCAGAGTCAGCCAGCGCTGGAGGGGAAGAACATACATCTTCCCTGACCTGTGGGGGCTTCGGGTGGGAGCACCAGCTGCATTTCCTTTTCAGTGAACTTCTGGAGGGGAAATAACAAAACTGAAATTGTCTCACTACCATCACATTTTCCTCAACTCATGGCACGGGCCTTCTGTAAATAAGCTACCTCGTGTGGCAGGGATCCGTGACTGAAGGGGCTTTTTAAAGGCTGACTTGGAACCTTCCTTGCACAACAGCCTCCCATTGTCTTCTGGGTCCTTTACCTCTGTCCTCAGCCTGGGCTGGGAGTAGGCAGGATTCCTGGGATGATAATACTGGCCTGATTGCTGGTGGCATTGGAGGAAATGGGGTGGTGGTGGTGGTGGTGAATTTTGGACAGTTGTCCTCTGCTGCTGATACCTCTAAACAGCCATTCTTGAGAGGGAAGAGTTTCTTTCAGCCTTTAGTGGACTGTCATCAATCCTTTGTTATCCCTTCAGGCTTACTATTAATTAGCAGATTTTCAGTTGTAAATAGCTGGCTTAAAAGCCTTTCTCCTGTTATCCTCGAACATCCGTAGCATTCATATGAGCTATTGTCCTTTTCCCTGTAACTCTGGAGTTGATACTTGTGATAACTAAAGAATTTCTTCTATGTAGATCTTCTTCCTGTTGCCTAAAAAAGTGTTATATTTGAGTGCTTCAGCACAGTATTACCCTTCCTTCCCTTTGTTCATTTCAAAATCTTTTTCAGATTTGGGATGTTCCCTGAATAGGTCAGGTTTTTCCAGAAAGTAAGGAACAGCTTTATCAGAACAAACCACTAACATCTTCTTTCCAATATCCCACATCTGGTGGTGCTGCACAGCGAGCATCTGTCATGGGTTAGTTTGTGAAGCACCACAGGGGTTTATGCTTTTTTTATCTTATCTGTTGCAATTGTGTATTCCCATTATCTTATGTGAGTATGTAATCTCATTTCATGGGTAATGGGTGCACATATGTCAGTATCTTTTCTGTGTGTATACATATGATAATTATGCATGGTTTAGAAATAAAAGCAACACATTTATTAATTTACTAAAGTAAAAAAATATTAAAATTAGATCTTTATTAATTTTTAATATACTACTTTTGCCTTTCAGTTTCATTCTTTATTCCCTTGCTCTTTGAGATTATAAACAGAAAGCGGTCAATGTATTATCTCTGCACTGGTTTATTATGTACCTTATATACTTTGCTTATTTCTATCCTTTCTATCTTAGGTTCCTGCACCTTATGAGGTACCTTAAATATCTCTGTGTTTTCTCATTGCCTACTTTTAAATTTTACATTTTGCCTGCTATACCTTTGGTTTTTGAGATAGATGGCAAGAAGTACCAATCGTTTATTCCATGTTGACGTGTTTTATAGCATGATAAAACTGGATACATGATTAGCTTTTGTTAATTTGTCAAGTACGATCAAGTTCTTGGTAAACATGTTGTTCTAAGGGGACAGAAATTGTGTTCTGCATTGCACAGAAGCTCTTGGGAAAAGGGAACAACAAACTAGATAGTTTCCTGTGGAATTTTAGGTTCTTTATTCAGATATTTTAAAAGTTGTTTGGAGAGCTCTGTTTTCAAGGTGAGTTGGAAACCACAGGCAGGTTCTGTATCAAAAAGAATGATAACACATTGCACAAATCTTGATCAGTTTAGAAAATCTATTGCTTTGAGGGGTGGAGACTCTTTTATCCCACCTACTAGGTAGTCACTCCCAGTAACAGAGTGGTCTTACTCAGCCTCCTCTATGCACTTTTAAGACTACTACTCATCAGGAACGAGTGTTGCTTCGTCTCATAAGCATTCTCAAGGACTTTAGACAGCACATAAGGTACTACTCTAGCGTTGCACACACCTTTTTCTACCTTAATTGCAAGTCTGGTTTTGCACTCCTAGGACAAGAAGTTTACTGTTCATATTGCTTGTGTGCCTCCTTGTTTTGTCAGGACACACAGGATATAAACTCTGCCTATTGCCTTTGGTCATGACTTGTGCTGATTGCATCAAGCAGTACCTGGGGAGGATTGCAGCTTTCAGAAGAGAGGTAGTGGCAACTTGCTGTGTCAAAGAAAAGCGAATCCTTAAATTAGACCTTAAGTGTACAGAATGAAAGGAAAACTACACTACCATCAGCTTCTTCAATGCCTTTCCTGTCATGTTTCTATAAAGCGCTGATAAAAATCTAAATTTATTTTCCTCATCTCATTAAAAATCAGCATATCTTTTTACCACAGAA
Source organism: Campylorhamphus procurvoides (assembly GCA_013396655.1). Lineage (NCBI taxonomy): Eukaryota > Metazoa > Chordata > Aves > Passeriformes > Dendrocolaptidae > Campylorhamphus > Campylorhamphus procurvoides. Next base: position 2,029,497 of record WBMV01004981.1, read on the forward strand.
AATTGTAAAAACACCTGGTAAATTATACCCTCAAATAGGTTAATTGTTAGCTTTTTTCAATTATAATCAAGTGTTTTTATATTTACTAAAGAAAAGTACTATATGGGAGTGTAGATAGTATTATTGAATATAAAACTCTTGATTTAATTTCATCTGGTTTTCCCTTTGATCTGACTATTCTGAATAACAAATCTGGTACACTGACTTTTGCTTGGTGTGTATTCAGTTCTAACAGGTAAGAAACTTGCTTGTAAATATTTCTGCAGCATAATTTTCACCTATGCCCTACTTTAAGCAGGTGACAATATTTTCATCTTGCACTATGTAAGATGTTTTTAATTAATTCAGTGTATTTGGCTATGAATCATTTGCTGTCCTTGAATGCCAGAACTGATGACTGTCATTACGATACTCTGAAGAGGTGTGAAAGAATCCAGTTAATGAAATAGCCGTTTGGGCATCCTTATTCCTTCCATTTCTGTTTTTATTTCAGTGGCAGCAATTAAAAAGGTTTGTGGTTCACAATTATGTTTGTGTTTAGATCAAACAGCTCGTTTTAGATGTGGTTTGTATGGAAGTCATGCAGACAGTGAGATGCCTGCTGTGAAAAAGGTTATACAGTTGTTTTAAGAAAGTAAAGATCACACAGAGTGGTGATTCTCTGATGTATGAGGTTGTAGAGAGCTTCTGACTGTTAATACTGGAGCTTGAACTGGTAGTAAGGGGTCTAACTTTTTGAGTGTTACTCAGATATGTTTTTCCTCAGTTTATATGGTTTTCTTCCAAATATAATTTATCCAGGTGTCTTCACCTATCTAAAAATGCTCAATGTAATATACAAGCATTAGAGTCAAAGAGTTGGTGTGAGCTCCTAAAATGGTACAGCTTTTAAATACAAGAAAAACACACTCATTTTCATCTCACACTTCCAAATCACGTATTTTAAACCTCTGTTTTGTGTCCAGTCATGTGAACATTGTAAAATACTGCATTGATAAGGCTACAGGTAGTTATACAACAGTATGGACCCTGAATTAAACTCTGGGTCTTTTGAGAATACATTAAAATACATTTGCTTTGTCATCAGTTTTTTAATTTGAATTACTCTCAGAAAAGTGTCTGAATATAAATTTCAGAAAGACAAATGTGATCAGATTCACTAAATGTTGTATTTTCTTCTTTATGAGGAAAATCACTTTTCCTGTTGATTCTATTATTTGATTAATGGACTCAAAGTATTTAGGGAAAGAAGAAAACAGAAAGGCGGGGAGTCAAATAATTATGAGATATATATTTGATTAGAAGTGTTAGTATGTAAGAGACAGATAAAAATTGACTTTTTTTCCCCCTACATTTTACTGTTAGGAAGTCATAAAAAAGCTGCATCTAACTCAAATACAGCCTGTTTTTTCCAGGCTATACACAATGGAAGCAGGTATGAAGGGGGCTATAGCCCTTTCCCTTCCATCTTTTCAACTCTCTTCCAGCAGCATTTGATGGTGCTTCTCTGTGGCTTAGTTTACTTATTTGTTATATATTTATATCTGCTGAATTTAAAGAGGAGAAAGGAAATTTGAGTGATGTTTATATTCTCTGTGTTTTCTTAAACATATATTTGGATAACCAAACAGAGCAGGAAAAAATTGAGCTCCAAATGTGATGGTATTGGGCAAAATGGTGTATGGGCACCAAATTACTCCATGCTTGATGCCTTTTAAAATAACTGGCAGTATCTGCATCTGAAAATGTTTGGGAGAAATTATTAGGAAACCAGCAAGAGCCTGCTCTAGAGTGATCTCAAAGTCTAATATTTTACAGAAATGGCTTGCCTACTCTGAATTAATAATTTGGTGGGTTGGAACCGGCGATGTTCCGGGCAGTATAGAGTATTGTGAAATTTTTAGCAGAAAGTCTCAGTTCTCTGTACTCCAACAGACAAAGCTATGCAGGTGTGGATGCAAACTGAGTCTGACCTTCACTGAAAACTCAATGTACACCACAAGGCAGATGCCAAAGCTACCACAGGGTACATTTTTCCATGTCATTCTCCCCAGTATTTCCTGCTATCTCATTTCCTTTTTTGAGTATAGGGTGTGTAGGAGGTGATGCAGATTCAGGAATATCCATGGACACTTGAAGATGACAGAATATAGTTACACTTGACATTACCCCACCTGAGCTCTTTGTGTGACTCTCTTGAAAGTTCTCACTGGTGCTGACCTGGGCCTGAGTGAACAAGGAGTATGCTTGGCTGATGTCGGCTGGTTGGTGTTGCTCCATTGCTGTTTCAGTAACAGTCATTGGTACATAACCAGAATCATAGACTTGTAGAATGATTCGGGTTGGAAGGGACCTTTACTTGAAAATTACCTAGTTCCAACCTCCCCACCATGGCCAGGGGCACCTTCCACTAGACCAGGTTGCTCAAAGTCTCGTCCAAATTAGTCATGAACGCTTCCAGGGATGAGGCATCTGCAGATTTTCTGGGCAACCTGTTCCAGTGTCTCACCACCCTCAGTAAAGAATTTCCTCCTAATACCTGTTATAAACCTGCCCTCTTTCAGTTTGAATCCACTGCAGCTTGTCCTGTTGCTACATGGCCTTCTACAAGTTGCTCTCCATCTTTACTGTAGGCCTCCTTTTGGTACTAGAAGGCTGCTGGAATGTCTTCCCAGAGCCTTCTCTTCTTCAGGCTGAACCTGGAGAAGTAAATAATTTGGAATATTTTCAGCCAACTCAGCAATTTATTGCTGAAAAACTAATCATCTCATATTGATATGTGCAGGCTAACACAGTAATACCTTTATCCATATTAGGAGAATGGGGGTTTGTCTACACAGGGTCATTCAGGAAAACTAATCCAAATTGATTTTTAAAGTAGATTAAATAAATTGCATTCTATCTCTTTGAATTCACTAAATGCTCAAATTCAAGTTAGTTAAATTAGATCAAATCCTTGTTTAACCTTTCTTCTTCAGAATTGTGATGGCCTTAATTTGATTAAGTCACTTAAAAATTGAGACAAACTTAAGTCTGTTCACTTATATTCCAAATCAGACTTTTATAAATTTAACTAAAGAACTTTAAATCCAAATGTTTTTGTTTTTTTAACTGGAATTCAAGTTTGAGTGTTCTGAGTGAACAAGTGTGTGGAAGAGAAAGTGTTGTGCAAATGATTTGGCATTTTTTTAAATGCACATTTGTAAATCTTTAATAGTGTCTCTTGGAATTAACATACTCTTGCTACGACTCTAAGTTTTGCTTGTGCCTTCAGTAAGTATTCCACGCATGAATTTCATGCATGTAGTGAAAAATGAAAGAGAGAGCTAATATTTGACAAGGAAAGAATTAATTTTATCTGCTGATAAAAATTGTACTATTAATGCACTGTAATTTGAAACTGTATGCAAAATACCTGATGATAGAGCTATCAGAGCTTGTCCAACACTAACAGCCAAGCACTATCCATCTGTATCTTATGTATAAATGTGTCCCTGTGTGTATCAGTTGCTACATAAGCTTTATGCAGTAGATTGTTTAACCTTATGATGCTTTTAGTGTAAAAGATAATGATGTGTGCAACAAGCAGATTATACAGCGGCTGGTAATAATATGTTTGTGACAATTCCCTCATTCCTTTGCCTCTGGCACTGTCAGTGACCAGGGGAGATGGCCTGACCTTGACAGGAGCTTGCAGAGTAGAAGGACTAAATATTTGGTTATGAACACTGGGGGTGAAGTGAGGTCTGTGATGTGGGCTGTTAACTAAGGTATTAGTCAGACTAACATTGTCTCAGCCAGTTCTTTCCTGATTTATGTAGCAAGACTCAGTGGCATATTGCGTATTTATCACTGATAAACTGTTCTTGGACAAAACTTTTTTTTTAATTTTTTTTATATTCATTCTCTGACTGCTGTGGGCTTTTGATAACATTGTGATTTATATTTACCCATGTTTTTGCCTAGCAGTAGTTGAATAACAATAAAATTCCTGTTGATTTTGGGTGGTCAGGTGAAAACTTAGAGCTACAACCAATGTATTAATCAAAGCCACCCATCAAAATGCTATCAGTCAAAAAAAAATTGATGCAAAAGTTACTTTATTTTGTTATCTTAGTGAATGGCATAAAGTATTTCCTAGGTTTCCTTATCACTGGTAATGCAGTAACGTTGGCTCATCCTCCTTCACAGTCTGTTGCTAATCGATAAATTATTTTGATTTGTGTTTTTTTTTTTTTTCAAGGAGTCTATAACCTAGAATCAAATTAATCTTTGTGGAAGAGTGAACCTGTGTGTTTTCTGGATTCAATTATTTTTATTTCTTCAAATGTCTGATTTTCTTTGGCTGGAAAACTGCTTTATGAATTTATAGATGATTTCAAAACGTTGTTTTACCATTGCATAATGACAAAAGCAATTTAAATGTACAGATTATTTTTGACATGGGAAGTCACTCATGTTGGTAAATTGTATATAGTCTTCCCAGCTGAGCAGGTAGGTTGCTTGCAGAATCAAAAAATGGAAACAAAACAAGTGTACTACACAATGCAGTAAGTTTTTTATTGTCCAAGAGAAACACATCATATTCTCTAGAAGCAAGATAATAAGAAATTTTTTGCACTGTTCAATGCCTTAATGTTACAGAATGATGTAAGAATAGCATCACCTACTCATGACATTATTTCTGTGTTGAAAAGTGTAAAAAACTCTGAAGATGTTTGCTTGAAAATTATACTGGTCCTTTCTCAAGACAAAAAAATTGGATGGTCTGTTTCCCACTCCATCTTTTTTCTGAATTTCAACTCCAAGCTACTTTGGTGTTGCTGGCTTTCTAAAATCTTGACTAATCAATTAGCAGCAGTAGGATATGAATTGGTGACAAATCACACATAATTTTCAATGGAAAAAATGAACATGCCAAAAATTTTGAGGTGTAGTCTACATGCTAAAGCTCATTTCATTGGTATTGGAGCATCCTTAGCTATGAAAATATCAAAATGAAAATTTTCATAACTTAAAATTAAAAAAAATTAAAAAATAAAAGCAATATTCAGTGGCTGACTGCATGTCAATACTAGTGAACATCATGTCAGTTCACTTTTGAGTCTTTCAGTACCCTGCTTTATGTTGTTCTCCAAGTAGGTTGTGATCACCCTCAAGTACCATTGTTGATGTCCTGTGTTAGAAAAATGCCTTTTTCTGTCTTCTGGTGTTTGTTGCTGTTACACCTACTGGGTGCAACTTTTCCATGTTTCCCTTACAGTGAAAGTGTGAAAATTGTTGTGCCTTACGAGAATTCTAAAGCATGGGGTATGAACAGCAGGATTTCCATAGCTGTGTGCTGCCAGGGGTAGTCATTGTAGCATGAGGCCCAGAACTGTTCTGAGTGAGACTCAAGAGATTCCAGCCAGTTGTGAAGCACCTCATAGTGTGGCAAAACTTCAGCCAACCGGGAGAGTGTATGATACCTCTGCTTAGACACAGTCAAGAAAAAGCTTTAACTGCTAGGAGACAGAGAAGGAGATACATGAGGAGATAGGTATGTCCTAAATACTCTTTGATCAGTGAAGCTCAAATTTGTGAATCTGGGGGAAATTCAAAAACTGTAAGAAGTTCTAAATTCTGAATGAGCATCAGAATTTTCAAGTCTTTCAGGGAAGGATAATTCTGCTTAGTTTGGGACTAAGTAAAAGATGACCAATAGCTATCTCATTTTCTGCAAAAATTTGGCTATGCTGCCACAAAAAAGAATTAAATAGCAAGGAATAATGAAACATTACTTATGCAAACAGCTATCACCTGATATTGCAGGTACTGCTGGCATGGTTACTATATCAGTTTTCTTATCAACAAAATACTATTTCAACCCTACTCAAAATTTATTTTTTACAGTGCCTTTTTTTTCTGTTGACAAATGAGGAGATGCTCTTACTTTGCATGTCTTATATTCATAGGTTTACTTCTTAGTGAGTTTATTCCTACAAAGTTTCCTTAAGGAAAATGTTTGAGGTTGACCTATTTGGATTTTTTAGTATCATAAATTTTTGTTTTTGCTATAGGCTTTTCACATCTTGGTTTTCTTCTTTCTGTACCTTCCATCTGCTACTGGTGATAGTGTTTTGCTCTGCTTTCATTAAATATTACCTTGTTTTTTCTTTAATTACGAGAGGTGTTTCTGTTTTGTCAAAGATAAATTTGCTACTTCTGTTTGTGTTGGTGTTGAGAGAAACACTACTACTTCATGTCTTCTGGTTAATTTATCTCTTAGTTTTAATGCTAATCTGGTTAAGACATGATTAACAGCTACTCTGTGGACCTAATTTTTTTTTCGGTCCAGAATCTATTTTGACACTCAAATTATCGCTTTTCTATTTGCTGTATATTTACACAGAGCTTTTTCTATACTTTATACACACACCAGTGTGTTTGGTTCTTCAAAAATTATTTTGAATAATTGAAAATTTTCATAGAAATGTAGGCAGATGGAGTAATTAGTTACTAAAGTGTTCTTGAAACTGCTAAAATTAATGACACAAGAGTTTAAGAATCATTTTTGAAGCACTTGAGAGTGAAGCTTTTTTATTAGAATTTTTAATTGGGTATCATTGCATAAGTGCTGGTGAAGACGTCTCTTCTAGTTTATTGGGACAAAATCATAGACCTTTTTTGTAAAATCACAGAATATCCTGAGTTCCTGGAAGGGATCCACAAGGATCATTGAGTCCAACTCCTGGCCCTGCACAGGACCATCCCCAGAGTCACACCACGTGCCTGAGAGTATCATCCAAACACATCTTGAACTCTGTCAGGCTTGGTGCTGTGACCACTTTCCTGGGGAGCCTCTTCCAGTGCCCAACCACCCTCTGGGTGAAGAACCTCTTTCTAAAATCCAACCTAAACCTTCTCTTTAATAATTAATAGTCCAGGCCAAACCAATGTGAAGCCAGTCTAATATTTTAATAGTGACACAGAATTATGCACTCTCATGCCAGCTCGAGCTTCTTGCTGTACCACATTGGGTCATGCCATTTCTTTGTACTTGGAAACTATATAACAGTGTTGGTAATGTCTGATAATGAAAAGTTTCAATCTCAGGTACCATTAAAATTATACAACACATTCAAAGGCTCTGGGACTTCTGATTTTAGACCTTTGGACATGTTGTATCTCTTCCATGTGACACTGAGGTGGACTGCACCAGGAAACTGCCCCTTCTGTGTTCTTCCTTGTGGAAACTTTCCAAATACCTTATGTGATATTTCTACTTATTTTCCTGGTCTATCACTTAGCCACTATGGTAACATTCACCTCAAATACTTAATGTAACCGTTACTCAGATTACTCAGTTTTCACTGACACCAAAAAACACAGATAGGAATGAGCTGCTGGTACAGTGCTTCTTGTAAGTTGTCCCTTATCAGCAGCTTGAGTAGATGGATAGTGATTTTGAGTTCTTTCTTCAAAGCAGTAAGACTTCCTGATTCCAGGAAGGAAAAAGAGAATTCTGGTAAAAGACAGGAGTTCTCAGGTTTGCCTTCAAGCCATTATTTCTGAGTTGCATTTATTCTGTTATCCTGTCTAGCATGAGGCCTCCATGACCGTCTTGGAGCCAAATAACTTGCACCAACTCAGCATTACCAGGAGTCCTTTCCTTCATCCTGTTAAGCAGAGGGAAGAGGGTCAGCATCCTCAGCCAGCTGCCACTCCAGAGCAGTTAATGGCTGATGTTCCTTGCCTTATTGAGGGAGCCCATGGACCTTGTCACGTTTCTTCCAGTTACATATTTGTTCCTTTGGTCCAGACAAGCTGGTGAATGTACACAGGTACAAAATGTAAACTTCAGGGGATGGATGTCCTTCAGGTTGAAATGAACCTTATTTTATGTAAGTGAGGAAGACTGGAAGACTTTAACTCCAACTGAAATAGCAAGCTGTTGATTTTACCAACTCAAGAGATGATGCCTTATCTAACATGGAACTTGTACATATCTGAGGAAGCAGGAAGAGGAGTGGCAAGACTCCCTCGTGAATAAATGAGAAGTAATGAAATTATGGAGACAGGAGGAGGCATAAATACATTTCAAGGGGCGTAATTCTGTCTGAACCCCCCAGGAGAGCGCAAAAAGGGCCAGTGAAAGGGAAGACATGCTGCTAAGAGTGGTCTCTCTGTAGTTAGGACTGTTCCTTAGGATAGGGCATACAAAAAATCTCATAGTCTGTGTCGAAGTCACCTGGACAAAAGGAAAAGAAAGATTTCAGTTTTGATCTTGATGTAGGTAGGCTAAATCCTTTATCCTTTAGTTCTTCACTTTTGCTTCTTACAGCTTTTTGTAGCTCCATTAGCTGCTTTGGATGTGCTGAATTACTTACTTTGAATAAAGATGGATTTCTGTAGAACTAGCTGAAAACAAAGCAACTTTCCTGATCAAAATATATAGAAAAATTGCAATGTGACAAGAGTCATGCTTATCCACCTCATTTTTCAAAGTGGATGGAAAAGATACCACCTTCATAGAAGCCATATGCCCAGAGCCAGGACAGGAAGAAATGAATTCCAGTTGCAAATAATCACAGGAGAAGCTACTGACTGAACTTTCAACTCCTCACAACTTCATCCAGAGAAAAAGGTCTGTTTCACCAGTTTCTGTCTGAAAACAGATTAATAGTCCAGAGACAAATATGTATTAGAATATAAGTGTGAGTATGTAAGATGGTTTTGGGGCACCTGGTGTGTTCTTACTGAAGTGAAAATAAAATGTCTTCTGATGAAACTGGGCAGATCCACCCAAGGCTGCTTTAGAATTAAGAACAGTGCAATTACGAAGAGATAGAGCTCATCAACTTCATTTCACATATTTGCACAACTGTGTTCTTTTTGACCCTGATTACTGTGTTTTACCAGCATAAGTGCTTTGAATATATTAGTTTGGGTCAGACCTGCCTTGAGCTTCTGCATCCTGTAGTGTCTTACTTGATGTGGATGTGCCTTCAGCAGCTTTAGAGAAGTTTGATATAAATTCTGTAAATATAGCTAATTTTTCAACAATTCACAAAACATAATCTGCAAATTTAAAATGAATTGTTATAACTTACAATCCATGTTTTCATTAATGAGGGTATTTACAGCAATCTCTCTGTTTTGGGTTTGGGCATAAATCTCAGGCTCATCTGTTCATCTTTTTGAACCAGCACACTAAGGTCTGAAAGTAATTTTTTATGTCACAATTAAGCTTGCTTTAGAGAATCTTTTAAAACTTTTCTGTAAGGTTTGTATTAATATGTACAATTTTTCTCTTGCACTGTCCTTGTTAGAGACTTGTTGAGTAGGTGGACTCTGGATGTAGTCTGGCAGGGAATTTCATGTTTCAGCTCCAGAGTAACATGACACTAGTCAAACCACAAGCAAACAGGAAAGCAGGTCTTTCAAAATTATGCAAACATGGATGTACTGCTTAGAAACATGCTGAACCTACCATATTTCAAGCCTGAACTAGTTTCCTGAAAGGTGCAAGATACTACTCAGGTTCAGGACTTACTCATTTTGTTCTGTGTCTGAATGCTACTGTATAAGCAGACTGGCAGATCTGTGATCTTCATGTAATTTGAAATGCTAACTAATGTCCTGTTCAGTTGGTGTCATTTTTCAGTGTTCTTTGGTGCCTTAAACTTTCTATTAATGATGAATGTAGCAGTTCCAGGTATGATAAACTGTCTCAGTATAGTTACACTTTGGGACTGGGGAGAAATATTGGTGAGAAGGGCAGCACTGTCATGCTGTCTTACATTGACAGCATAAGTCCTTGCATAAACTTGGAGTATATTTTAATTATAAAGCATTATTCCACTATTGTTTTCTGACAAAGTTGAGCACTGGATGCAACTCCTGTCATATTATGTGACCATGAACCAAGGGCTTTCAGCTTTCTCTTGGTATAATTTGAATTAATTCTTCTCCTTTCTTCTTAGGAGGAGATTATATTAGATGAGCTTTTTTTTTTCCAAGTTCTGAAGGTCCAAATAGTAGAGGATTAGAAAGAATAGGAAGTGGTTTCTAGTGCTTGTTGGCACGTTTTATCTTTCCATTGTGATTCAATTAAGCTTAAAACAACTCTGATTACTGCCCTGTTTGACACTATCAAAGAACTAGGGGTTGTTTTAAAATTTAGCAACCATACTGTGATTCTAAACACCCCTTTTGGGGGAGAAAAACCCCAAAACAAAACCAAAATAATCATTACACTGGTGTTTTAGAGGGTTTTTTTCAGAGGATATATTCAGTATATACTTGCCATGTTGATTTGCTCTGTGTTGAGGAGCTTCATGCTGAGAGGAGAGATTATATTGGGAGCATCACACATGTGTGGTTATGACAGCTGGCAGGAGAGCTCAGGCACTGCGGAGAGGGCAGGAATGTCCACAGAACTGCTGCCGAAAAAGATTAGTGGGTAATATCCTAATTTCTTCCAAATGAAGGGTAAATCTTAAAGGTTATGCAAGGGTGCCTGAGGTCAGTGCAGTCAAAAATATCCTGTCCCTGTGTTTTGCCAACTCTTATTCCCTGTCAGTCCAGGTAAGAAAGTTGTCTCTTTTTAAAGGCAGTGTAGGTGCAGTTTTTTCAACTACTGGGGTAACAGCATTTAGATAAGCTGTATTCTGAATGTGATTTTCTGCTTCCTTCTCTTCAAGCAATAACACAGGCAGTGAGGGTTTTGGTACATTCTACCTTCATTCTGTGGTGTAATTGGATGGTGAGAAGTTTGAGAGGAAGCAAGCGTGCTGAAGCAAGAATCTTCTACTGACCTTTTACTGGGGCTGACAGAACCTGTTGGGAGGGCGTGAAGAAATAACTTTATGACACATTTGGCTTTCGCATTGTTTACTTCTAAACAGCTTCCCATTTCCATGCAATTTCCAAGCTGAACCTACTTGATATTGACAGGTAATATTTTAATGGATAGATTGATTGGACTGGCAGAATGAATTAGCCATCAGCTTGACAACCATATAGCATTATGTTGTGTATCTGTTTACTCAGCACTGGGTGAAATGCAAGAGTCTATTGAAAATCAGATTTCCATGCTGCTTTGTCAAAGCAAATTTAATCACAGCTAGAACATGTGGCATCCATCATTTCCACTTCAGAAGGCATCAGCAGCCACAGATCAGCAACAACAAGCAGTGCTGCCACTGCTGTCTTTGACTCACATGGAAAATTAAATTTTAGCATAGATTTTTGATAAATGATGCAGTTTTGCCCATCAGACATGATTACTTAAGTGTTCTCTATTAAAGTAATCCCCAATAGCTTTTTATCTAGAAGCAAGGTGTTACTCCATTTGGCTTTGAGTAACTCCTGATGTGGGTAGGCTTTTGGATATTGCCTTTGCAGATTAGACACTACTTTCCATTTGTTGTTCTTCGAAATCTCAGATTTGCCTGACTGCCTATTTTTACCTGCATTTTAATGGCCAGCTCCACTACCTAATGCAATTTATTCTGTGTTTTTCTCTGAAATTTCAGAATAATGTGTCTCTTTCTACCCTCATGAATACCAGGGTAGCAAATTGTATTGTAAGAACTCTCAAGGTAATTCGAGGAATAAAACAATACAGAGAATGTGGAAAGTTGCAAACAGTTGCTTTGTTCATGCTTCAAGTGAAGTAGTGAGCATTTAAAATGTTCACGTTAATAAGTCTTGATAAACCTTGTAAATACTAATTCTGCATATTTTACTTTAAAAAGTTTTCAGCTCCTTTAGTTTATCACAAAAACTGAAACTATCCCATTTTAAAAGCTAATTAATACTTCTTTTGGAGGAGATCTTTTTTAACGATTTCTGCTTCCATTTAGAACGGCCAAGCCTTTGTTTTGTAACACCACCGTCTATTCTTATTATTCTTGTTCAGTTTTAATCTGATGTGTTAATGCCTCCATAGCTGTGAGCCCAAAGCCTTTTTCTTTCAGACATGAAGATAACAGTGCAATTTTTCTAATTCCTGCTAAGTGAGCTCTGATTCTTTAGGATAGTCTCCTGTCTTGTGCTGGCTCTTCTAATGTCCTCAAAATTTATGTCATTAACTGAAAGGAGCTCATAGTCACTAATAGGTCTTCTGAAAATTGCTTTACATTTTCAGCACTGCTCAAAAATATCTTGCTGGTAGGCTACATGAATTGAATTAATAATGCTTCTTGTGTTTCTACTTTTTCTCAGTATATTCAGCTATTTATAAATATTTTGTACTTACAGTAAGATTCCAAAATTGCTTTCCTTTATAGTGTTATTATAGTGGTATCAATATTTTGAATCAGATTCCTGAATATGCTTTTTTGCCTCTTTCCTTGAAAGAAGCTGTTTCATTTACAAACCCAGTGATAAAAAATTTATAGGTATATAGTGATAACCTATAGATGCTGATTACAATGTAACCTTTTTTCCCATTGATCTAAAGCAATATCTTAATTAAAACATATGGCAAATCTTACTTCATGTATCTTAGGAGTTCAGATTTGGCGTGTTGGTCTGAACTAATTGGTTAATTCATCTGAGCCGATTTGCTTACTTACAGTCAAAGAGGAGAAATACTTACTCTGAGGGATGAGTCACCATTCTAAAACAGGCACCTAGAAGAGGCCAGGTAAGTCACCTTGTGGAGGTGTTATTCTCTCTTGACTGTCAAAGGTGCCAGGGATGAGTAGTGTCACCTGGGAATGTTAAGCGATAAGGAGAAGTCAAGGAGGAAACCTGCCGAACAAGCACTGCCTCTTTGATATATACCACAATGTAGACACACTGCCAGGGCTGCTGGCACAGGACAGATGTGCTGCACACCTGCTGCTGGGAAAGCTGTAAGAAGTATGGGGTGATGCTAGTTCTGCAGTTGGTACTGACGCTGCACGAATGCTGCACAAGTGAAATGTGTTCATAAAGACCTATGCGCCGTAACTTGTCCCTTGCTCTCCCAGGGAGTTGCCCGCCAGATGTACTCTCAATTTTCTGTTATCTGCACTTGGACATCTGTATCAGGGATACTTGTACAGAATGACAGCTGAATACATACAAGAACTAATCAATCCCTAAGGGTGAAACAGTTTTGTCTCTGTCAAACTGGTTTATTTCTGTTTTTCTTAGAAAAATATGAAGCTGATGAAGTATAGCTTACCTTTCAACACCAAGAGATGTTTCTTCCCAAAGGCTGCGAGATGTTCAAGATTTATGACTTTTCTCCTGTCTGATATGCTGGTCTGCGTGATTGATGATGAACCTGTTCCTATGCTAGCTATCAGATTGTCCTTTTCAGACCAGAGTTTCTCATGTTAATAGTCAGTGCAATTCATAATTACTTGTCACTGGGCCTGTTATCTGAGTGGATGGATATGCATCCACTGGGCAGCAGGTCTTGCATGTTGATCCACTTTCTTCTATGTAGATCTTATAACTTAAAAGTACTTTCAGAGTGATAATAATTCAAAATTTTGAGACCTGAATTCCGACACCTAAATCAGCTGTGGTGAAGGTTAGCTGGGTTGTTCTCTGATCATAAATAACAGGTGAAGCACAGACTGGGGTAACCAAACACAATATGACTTTCTGTCCCCTTGCAATAGTTCCCACCTGCAGCTGACCTAGGTTGTGAGCCTGCTGATCTTGCCAGCTTGAAAATTCATTGGTTTGTCTATCAGCATATGCTTGAATTGAGCGCTAGGCTGCTGCTTTGGGAAAGACTAGTGAGGAGAAACTGCCCATTATATGTATTACCTTACTTCATGCCAGCAGAGTATTTCACTGGATTTTCAGAAAAAGGCTGTTCTTGGATGCTGAAGTAACTTGTTACTGCAATCTGTGAACCTCCATCCAAGCAATACTAACTCCAATTTGTCTGGAATGGTAAGGGACCTGTGTGCGTGGAGTTGCTGCATATTGGCTTTACTGAGAACAGGCATGTATGGGTCTTTTGCTTTGATGTGACAGAAAATATTTATTGGTTTGCATACTTCACTTATTTCCATTTCTGAGACCAGCCTAATTAGAATTGTCCGGAGTAAAAAGGTGAGTTGAGGCAGAAAATTCATTTGATTGCAGCCATCCAGTCTAGCAAAGAAGTAATAGTGCCGCTTCAAATTTTTGAATAATGTAATAAAATAAAGAGAATGTAGCTGAATTGTATTTATAAATAACTTTATTCTAGCTTATTTTAGAACAAATAGCATTTTCTTACATTTTTATTGTGAAATTTCCAGCCTTTTTTTTATACTGTGGGATCCCAAACTATTAAATTCATGAAACTAAAGTTTCATGGCGGATTTATTAATCTGACTATAAAATAGAAAGTGATATTTTAGATTTGGTAACTGCCTTATATGTAGGACAGAAAAGAGAGGCATGGGCTTAGTGTTTTGAACTAAGTGAAAATTTTTTTCTTCCCTTTATGTCTTTTTATTGAGGAAAGAAACTTGTAGCCAGTTGAACGTGACCTTGTTTAGGATATTACTCCACTCTACTGAATCAAAGGTTTTTTCAGCATTTTATGAAGCTTTCTCTAATCACATGGCCTCAATCATTTCAATAGTAATGTAACAGTTTCCTATGCCTCTTGCTCTGCTATGAATGCATCCATCAGGTTTTAAATTATATGCAGTTTTTTTACAGCAGTTTAACAAGGGAGGAGTAATGCATGAAGCAGCAGTAAATATTTACAAGCCAATGCTTGTCAATTATCACTTGGCTAAATGCATTTTAAAGACTAGGACATCCTGATTTGCTCCAGTTACAATCTCGTAATAGTGGCAAATGCAATTTAGAGCATATAGTTGTGGAAGAAAAGATGCTAGGGAAATCTAGGGCGATGGAGATCTGGGGAAGTAACTGCTTGATCGCTCATGGAAGCCTGTGTTTTTAAAAAAGAAAGATGTTGCTTTCTCTGTCAGTTTTTCTTCTTGTCAGTGTGAGACAAAAGTGGAAAACCTTAATGAAAGCACAAATGTATTGTAGAGGAGAGGACCAAAGCTTTTAATATAACTGGTGACCTAAATGTAGCATGACCTGTGTTATCATTGGTCTCTAAAGAAAAAAAAATATCTCTTCAATTTCTGTTTGGGTAATTAGAGACCCTTTGACTTCAAAAGTGTGGGCTTTGGTTGTTT
Organism: Campylorhamphus procurvoides; assembly: GCA_013396655.1. Taxonomy (NCBI): domain Eukaryota; kingdom Metazoa; phylum Chordata; class Aves; order Passeriformes; family Dendrocolaptidae; genus Campylorhamphus; species Campylorhamphus procurvoides. The sequence goes on from WBMV01004981.1 coordinate 2,044,637, forward strand.
CCTCTCATGTCAGTGATCCCTGAGTGCAAAGGGCGCATTTCAGAGTCATCTTCACTTGTACTGGAGTCTCCTCAGGGAACTCCAGAGGAAAGAGAACAAAGTCTTAATCACCAAGATACGTGACATGTGCCATGATTTAGAAGGTTAATTCAGTCAAAATCAGCTTCCAAATAATCCTTTCTTTGTGATTAATTTGAAGGAAAAGGTCCTGAACTTCCCTCTGTTCCCAACAAACTTGTGTGTGACGACTCTGGTACTGTACATGGTGTTCTGCTGCTGCCTTTAAGTTATCTCTGTATTTCCCAGAGAAGTTCATATCTACAGTTTCTCCTCAGTTACAGCATATCATTCAGACACTACCTACTTGATTTTTTTCCCCTCTTTTGCTGAACACAGGAAGTCACAGAGGTTTCCTTGAAATCCTCCTTACTGGGTCCCTGTACATGAGGTCACTTGAGTAAGTAAGTTCTGTGAAATATCTCATCAGAAACCATCAGCCTAGTCAGACCTAGTATGCTGTGATCATGCAAATCACAGGGAAGGCGTCTTCATGTTCCAGGTGCTGCTATTTCTTATCTCATACAGACGGTATCTGCACTTTTCAAGGGCAGTCAATTAGTCAGATTTGAGCCCTGTTTCCCTACACAGTCATTGGAAACTATAATAATTTTCTGAGAAGGGAAGCTATGGAATGGGACCAAATTGAACTGAACAGTTTCACTGTTTTCTGCACTGTTCTGTGTTAAGGTCAGCAACTTCCCCAGGAATTTCTAGACTGAAGAGAGGTTAATTTCTATCTCTCTTGTTCTCCAAGAATGTTGATATGTCCATATGCATGCTTACGCAGTAGCTTGCTCTGGCAAGGTCACAGAATGGCACAGTTCATTTTTGGGAGATCCTAAATGTGAATCTGGCAAAACAAGGTCTTCTCCAGATGAAGACTTGTTCCTGGTTTCCTCATTTGCACTGTGAATAGAGCTTTCAGTCAGACCGCTGAGGTAGATCTGCAGTAGATCTTTATCCTATAATAAGCTCCCTGAAGGAGACAAAAAGCTTTTGAACTCAAGACAGATTTTATCTGAGTCAAAGCTAGAATAAGTAACTTCTTAAATCCAGAAAACCCCGAGTAGGTAAGATGGAATGTAAAGAAAGTATAGAGCATTTTTGTTGATTTAAAAAATCTGCTACCCACTGTGTCTGTTCAAAAGGTGTGTGCTTCTAGGCAGTTTAATGGCTCTAAATAGCAGCAAAGCTGCACTGACTCCTCTGATACTGAGCGATTTGCCTTCCAGCTAACTCAGTGAGCTCTGGGTGTTTGCTGCTGGCTCTGGGCAGTCTCTATGTGAAGCTGCAGCATCCCCAGCCTGAGCTGTGACTTGCCTCCCTGCAGGCATTGCAGTCTCCAACGTAGGTCGTTCTTGCTATGCTCAGTAGTTCTTCAGAAGAAAGGTGGTCTCTCTTCCTTCCCTCTCCTTTGATGTTTTGTTTGTTTGTTTGGGTTTTTTCTGTTTGTTTTTTGGGGTTTTTTGGAACATCACATGCTTGTGAAAAAATATAAGCAAGCATATATATGTGTGAGCTTTCCTCTCAAGTCATGATGCAATTCTGTCATAAGAAAACTGTTGTGTTTTACTAGAAACCGTATTTTAGGGGTCAAATTCTGAGCCTTCTGAGGCACTATTATACAGAGATGGTGTCTAAATTGCTGACATCAAATCTATAAACTCTCCATTTAATTAGAATATTCCTTATTTTCCTTAAACACAGTATTCACTATTGCCATAGGTTGTCTCAGTACCCTTAGTTCATTCTGTAGGCTGAATGGGTATAAAGTAGACCAATTTTAGCTAAAGAATTTCCAAACAAATAACTCTTCTTCTGATTATACACTCCCTTTGTTAAAGCTTCTCTAGGCTACTCCTGCAGTTGGTTGAGAAACTTCAGTGGCAGGGATCTGCAGAGAACCTACCTGATAGTTTACTTTTAACTTCCAAAAAACATTGCTGCATTGCTGTGGGTGATGAAGGCGTGAATGATGTTCTCGTGGTATCGGTCTTTATGCTGTTTGTCATTTGGAAACTCGTGGAATCAAGAGTTAAGCACATGCATCATATGCACAAGAAAGCAATGAGTCATGTTTAACAGCCTCAAAAAGTGTGTGCAAAATTGATACTTGGATAGAGCTACAGATACTGGTGAAGGCAGCAGACTAACTGTGTCATTGAGGAAGAGTGTGCATGTGTGCCTGTACACATAAAATTGCTGCCTTGGTGTACAGTGCTAGTGATAGATAGCTTAGTGAAATGAACTATTGGTCTTTGAAAAGGCAAGGAAAAAGGAAATGGAAAAAGGGAGTCTAGATGAAAAACTGCTTGTCACATCTTGCAAAAATGATTGATGGTTCAAAAGGAATCTCACCTTCAATGAATGAATATCAAAACACATAAATTTGAAACAAATAAAATGTTGTGACTTCAATGTTGCTTTCTTTTTCCTTGATTTCTCTGTTTTCTTTAGTCTCTCACTTCCCAGACACCCACCCCCCGGCCCCCATCCCTGTCTTGTGATTCCCTGTTTGCTTTTCTTCCCTGTCAGCAGTTATTCTTTATCATTTTTCTGTTATTCATGGGTAACCAATATTGATGTTCTTCTTTCCTTTCTACCTGTTCTGCTTCTGGTTTGTTCTTCTGCTTGTTCTTTTGACAACCAGAGAAATCTTCCTTCCCCCATCTCTTGTGGCCCACATGCTCTTTGGAGACTCTCTTTACTCTGCCATCCTTCTCTGTTATTGAAGGGGTATGTGCTGGAGCACTGATCTCGAGGGCAGTCACATTGGCTCCCACAGTGCCAGCCATTTCAGACCATGTAGGTTGAAGGAAGGCTGGCAATTTGCAAGACTCTCACCAATTGCTCCTTCTGTTCTTCCATGAAGGCAATGTTTTGGAAACCCTGTGATGATGATCCCTTTTGTGTTGCATTGCCAAGAGCACCAGGTCATATGGATTTCTGTAGTACTTACATCTCTGCCTGTTGGAGCTGTGAAAAATTTAAATCTTCAGTGAGGATGATGGCATGACCTGGAATGTGACCTGCTAGCTGGGTATTATTCAATGAGGCCTGAAACTACAGCTATTAACTTGTCATTAGTAATTATAGAACTGCAGGAGCTTTTGAGTGGGTAGTAGATTAAAAATTAAAATGTAGATTTGTCCGGGTTTCAGCTGGGATGGAGTTAAATTTCTTCCAAGTAGTTGCTACAGTGCTGTGGTTTGGATTTAGCATGAAAATTATGTTGATAACTCACTGATGTTTTAGTTGTGCCTAAGTAGTGCTTACCCTTGGCCAAAGACTTTTCAGTTTTCCATTCTCTGCCAGTGAGGAAGTGTACAAGAAGCTATGATGGAGCATGGCTGGGACAGCTGATCCGAACTAGCCAAAGGGCTATTCCTTACTGTAGAATATCATGCCCAGTATAAAAACTGAGGGGAGTTGACTGGGAGTGGCTGATTGCTGCTTGGGGACAGGCTTGGCATCAGTGAGTGAGTGGTGAGCAACTGTATTGCACATTGCTTGTTTCGCTTGGGTTTATTTCTCTTTTTTTTATAATTTCCCTTTTCTTTCTATTATTATATTTTATTTTATTTCAATTATTAAACTGTTCTTATCTTTTTTTCTGGTTCTCCTCCCTGTCCCTTGATGAGTGTGTAAGGTATGAGCAAGTATCTGTGTGGTTCTTAGTTTCTAACTGAGTTAAACCAAGTCAGTCATTTTGGTGCCCAACGTGGGGCTCAGGGGGTTGTGTTGACAACAAATCCACATAGAACATGTTAGAACAAATTTGTTATAAGCATTCATTGTATTTAATAGTTACTGGTCAAAATTATTTCTTTACTTTCAAAGTTCATGTGACATTATGTAATACTCACTTGCAGTATGTGTTGTGTTTTTTAACACTTGTGGGAACTGGACTAAGGTTATCATGTTGCTGTAGTCTGTAAACTGGCTTATGATAGGATAGAATTATTAGTCGTGAAACTAAACTGGCATTTGTACCCAGCATTGCTGTCATACCCATATTCCAAGGGCCATCTATTGGAAACTATTAATAATTTTTATTTTTTAACCTTTTACCTTTTCTCCTCCTAGGCCCAAATCACAGTAGAGATATCTCTGTTTATCTTCTCCCTCTCCTCTAGGCTAATAGCAATAGCTCTTCAGAATTCTGAATATCCTTGGGATGTTCAAACTAGCATGTTCCTATCGCTGTGTCTTCTGACTGTTTTCCAGGTCTTATTTGAGGTTAAGAGTACCCCCAAGACATCTGCTCCAAGGCTGGATAATTAGGAGTGTCCAGGGTGCATGGGATAGTAAGGCCAAGTACCTAGGAAAATGTGCATATCTACTGTTATGGAACTTCACCTGTGAATAAGTGCAGAACCCAGAAAAACTAGAATGTTTAGGAAAAGTATGCTTGTCTCTCTAACACTTCCAAAGACACAGAAATGACTGTAACATGACAAGCCCTATTCAATATTTTTCACTACCCTCAAGGGTAAAACAAGGCCTTTGGATTTGATGATAAAGTGACAGACACTGCTGCTGCTCCAGCTTCCGCAACAGGCACTGCAGCTGAACCAGAGAACCAACCCATGCTGGTGTCAATCGCCCCTTTACACAAGAATAAATGAACATGAAACAGCTCATTTAGTAAAGGAAGACAAAGCAGGGCCATCACAAGAACTGGAGGAAGAGGCAGGAAAAGAGGCAACCACCCAATCCCTATCCCTGAGTGAGCTGCAGGATATGAAAAAAGATTTCAGTTTATGACCCCTTCTAAGACATGACAGCTGCCACTCACATCAGTGCAGTTGAGCAGTTATGCCCCATCAGACCTTCCCCAGGGAAGGAGGGGGAGAAGTTTGACAACTGAGCAGTGTTGGGTAAGGGCAACAATTATTATGATAAAAGGCGTCATCCCACCTTGCAGGATTTACCTCTTAATGGCCTCAAAGCATAGTACCCTGGGCCTCCGCAATTGTTTTAAGTCATTAACCACGAACAGTCCAATATCTCACAAAGCCTGACTGGGAATGAGTGGCAAAATCATTGTTACTGTCCCAGAGGATCCTTGCATCCTTGGCACAAACTACCTCAGGACAGGGTATTTCAAAGACCCAAAAGGGTGTTGGTGGGCTTTTGGTATAGCTGCTTTGGGTATGGAGAAAATTAAGCAGCTGTCTGCCTTGCCTGGTCTCTTGGATGATCCTTCTGCTTTGGGACTGCTGAAGGTTGGAGAACAACAGGTGCCAATGGTTACAACAGTGGCAATATCTCACCGACCAAGACTCCACATGATACCCCTTCATAAGCTAATTTGCCAACTGGAGAACCAAGGAGTGATCAGTAGGAGCTGCTCACCCTTTAATAGCTCCATATGGCCAGTGCAAAAGTCTATTGGAAAGTGGACATTAACAGCAGACTATCATGGCCTGAATGAAGTTATGCTGCCACTGAGTGCTGCCATAGCAGACATGCTGGAACCTCAATAGGAACTGGAGTCAAAGGCAGGCAAGTGGTAAGGCACAGCTGATACCACTGATGTTTTTTTCTCAATCCCTTTGGTGGCAGAGTGCACGCCACAGTTTGCTTTCTCTTGGAGGGGTGTTCAGCACACCTCGAATCGAGTATTCCAGGGGTGGACAAACAGCCCTACCATCTGCCGTGGACTGATCCAGACTGCAGTGGAATAAGGAGAAGATCTGAAACCTGCAATACATGGACGACATCATTGTGTGGGGTGACACAGAAGAGGAGGTTTTGAGAAGGGGAAGAAAATAATCCAAATCCTTCAGAAAGCCAGTTTTGCCATAAAGCAAAGTAAGGTCATAGGACCTGCACAGGAGATCCAGTCTCTAGGAATAAATTAACAAGATGGTTGTTGTGAGATTCCAATGGGTATGATCAACAATAATAACAATTTTCTTTCAATTATTAAACTGTTCTTATCTTAACCCACAGGTTTTACCTTTTTTTACCCTATTTTCTTCCCTGTGCTATGGAGGTGTGTGGGGGGATGAGCCAGCAGCTGCATGGGACTTGTTAGTTGCCTAATAAGGCTGGGGTTAAACCACGACAAGACCAGAATCTGTAAAACTAGTGTGGCATATAACTATGAGCTAATTTGGGCTGTACAAGTAGCTTTTGGAAAATGAGAATATATTACTTAAATAAGCTAAAAATACTAATCCTAAGGACTGTGAAGTTTCTTATTCCTTTGGCACTGCAGCAGAGTTCTGTAAAGCCCTCTTCCACAGAAATTAACTATTTTTGTACTAGATAATTATATTTTAGTATTCAACTAGCACAGAATATATTGTACTCTGAAGTTATTAACAATTATTAGGAATAATAGTGAATAATGTCTCTTATGCTGTTACCTCAATTATAGTTGCTTATGCAAATTCTTACATTTAGTTTTAAATACTGAGATAGGTTTTATTTCAACTGTAACTGTTGGAGAAAGATAGAATCTTATAATGAAGATTTGTTTATGTTTGTTTTCAGAAAATGGCTTTATATAATCTCAGTGTGGCAGTTATCTTTAATGAATCAATAATCAATAATGATTGAATGCTTATGGAATGTTTGTAATATGTGTTGGATAAAGAACAATAGGTAACCAATTATAGGTATAATTTGTCTTTAAGCTGATTTATTTTGTAGTAGTTTATCTTCAAACATGTCAATAATTTAGGGGGTGTAATGCAACATTGTTTTGAAAATGGTACTTGTATTGGTTTTTAAAAAAAGATAGTGAAAGTGTTTTGTTGTATGTATCCATCCCAAATGACTAGTTCATTTGTAGATGCCTACGCTGTAGAGCTCTGACAGAGGCACAGTGAATCTGAGCTCTAGATTCCCTCCACTTTCACTGGAGTAAGAGAACATTTTCAGGAGGCAATTAATCTACCCTAAAATAGTCAACTATCTAAGCCATACATACTAAATCCTGTTATAACTAGCAAAGATAGCATAGCAAGCCCTTAGGAATAAAAGCCAACACATAAGGAGGATGAAGAGAAAGTATACTCCTCATGGTGGAGCAAAATTCTTTGAAACTCAACCTACTCCAAATTAGGGAGAGGAAGCACTGAAGCATGCACACCTGTGTTCTGGGTTTCATTTCACCTGTGCACCTGTCAGTGGTGTGTGAATGTGTATGGTATGCTAAGGCGCCTTTGTATTTCATCTTTACACCATCTAACTCTCTCCTCAGCAGTTCTTTGCTGTTCTATACAAAGTAAGGGGTGAGATTAACAGATTGAAAGGAGTTTTTATTCATCTCTAAGTCACCCTGTGGGGCTGCACATAAGACTTTGGTTGGATTCCATGGTGCTGCAAGGATGTTGAGAAACTGGAAAGTTGTTATGGAGGGCTGCTGCAGTAAGCAGGAGCTAGAATCTGCATCCTGTGTGAATGATATTGAAGGAACTGGGCTTTTCCAGTTGTGAAGAAATGCCTTGAAATGCATTTACAGATATGACAAGGTATTCAAAATAGTGCTGAAGAACATAACAAATGATGATGGTTTCTGAGAAGGTTTAGGTTGGACATTATTAAAAGAACTTCAGTAGGTGGGTTGTGCAGCACAGGGACAGGTCCTGCAAACAGGCGGTGAAGTCCCCATTCTTGAAGGTGTTTCAAGACTTGGCTTGATAAAACTCAAGATGACCTAATGGTACAATGTTGGTGGTAGCCTTTGTTTGAGTGGGAGACTGACTGGACCTCAGTTACACAGTTCCATGTCACCCTTTCTACAATTTTGTGCTTTTTATAAATGATGTTGCTGTGATGTTCCTTTTTTCCCAGCTTACCCTCGGCTATGTAGTATGAGCTTACTGCTTGCTTGCAATCCCAATGATTGCACTTTGAAAAACATTAATGCAAAAAAAGCTGGCATTTTGCCTCTCCTGAAAGGTCCTGTATTTGATATTAATATTGCTCATTTCTGAAAGAATCTGCAACTGAATTTTTTTTTCTATTGGTGGTAGGAAAAGTCTCAGTCTATAAAATGCATGGCAAATTTGCATCACAAAATTGTGATTTTAATTTCAAGGTCGTAGGAAAGAGTAGTAGTTGCGGGACCCCCATTATTTATGTCTTTCTGCATGTGCTTGGAAACAGACAGGTAATCAATGTGCAGTCTTAAGCATGGGTGTTATACATTTACTTTAATTCCTAGTATCCAAGGGACTGTTGCATAGTAAAACACTAATATTTAAAAGTTGCACATCAAACTGTGTAGATCCAACAAGTCCTCTAACTGTACCCTGTTAAAAACCCAATTTAACAGTATTGTCTTCACTAATTAAGTTGTCTAACTCAATGTCATAACCATTTAAATTCCTAGGGAAGGTTTTCTGGAAAGAAGGTGAAATAAGTATTTGACTTCAAATTGCATCTTTAAAAGGTTTTTAAATTTGTCTCCTTTTAAACCTTGGCTGACAAAATTAGTTCTGAAAAAAATATTGTTTGGTTAAGTTTATTTGGAAAGCAGATGCTTGCTGAGTCAGAGTTCATGGGATTAGAATATTGTACACTGATTATATCAGGCAGCAGCTGTGGCTCTGATTCATGTGCCAGGTTTACATAAAAAAGGATATTTCTTCTGGGACCAATCAAAAATACTAATATTTGATCAAGGAATTACTATCTGAATCTTTATTAATTGCATAGTGAGATGTTCTGTGACCTTTATTTAAGATGATTCTTCAGAGGCTAAAAATTAGCTAATCTGTTTCATTTAGAGTAGACTAACCTCAGAAATATCATTAGGAACTAAGCATCTGTTCATCAGTCAAAAAACTTTTTATGGAAAAAGCTCTTAGTTGATATTCTTAAAAAGTCAAAAGAGACTTCCAGATGAATTAAGTCCACCAAAATAGTGAATTTTGCAGAACATTTTAATACAGCAATTGAAAATGAAGTATATATCTGTATTTGATGCAAAGGTAAAGATAAAACTTCATTAAATAGGATAAAAGTAATTAAATTGTTTTCAAGTTACTGTGGGTATACAGAATGTGTTTTCATAACCTCTGCAATCTTGAGAATAACAGGTTCAATAAGGATGAAGTTTCACCATAGGTTTTTATTTACTTTATTCTCTACATTTGCTGAAGACATTTCATATAACTAACTTCAATCTCCACTAATTATGTCTGGCTAAAAGATGGTGCTAATTATTTTCAAAAGACTCTAGTATAGGGCAGGCTGTAACAATAAAAACGTATAAATGTTGCTGCACGTCTCCTTCTCCTGTGTGAAGCTCATTGGCTTCAGTGGAGGCTTTAGTGCAAGATAGAGGTGAGGCTAAGTAAGCATTCCTCAGTCTCACAGCTCATCTTCATTAACATGCAATTTTTCAAGTTTAGTGTCATTTGGGGTCAATTTGCCAGCTCCATTGCCTACCCAAGCATGAATTTGAAATTTTCCACAGCACTAGTGTATTTTTTGTGGTCCTAGCAAAATAAATATTTCTTAGTTTATTTTCATAGGGCCTCTCATTTTTCATGAACTCTTAGTAGAGAGGACATTGTTTGAAAGGATCTTGGCTACTCTAGCAATTTCCTTGTGCTTGGGAACACCATCTAGGAGGGAAATGCAACACTCCTGCTGAACAGGGAATGTGCAGTGAACTACACCTCAATCAATGAGAATATCTATTTTTCTAAGCCCTTCACCTTATATCTTGTGGTCTTATTTTGGAAGAACTAAAAACAAAAAGCAAAACAAAACAAAAAAGCCCACACAAATATGCCTCTGCTATTTGGAGCTGTGTTTGGAATTTGCTTAGAGGAAGCAGAAGTCTTCAAAAGCATGTGTGGAAATATCTCCAGTGATGCAAGCGTTCTGTAGAGCAGTAGCTGTGGCCACATACTTAAATGTGCTCAAAGGGACACAACCTGAGCATTGTCCTTTCTGCCTCAAAAGTAGTTCTGGTTGCAAATTTAACAAGGTCTCTATGAGGCTGGGGATTTTGCTTGACTTGGTCTTGTTTTGCTCAGATTTTTAAAGTATAATGCAAAAACTGCAGTTTTGTTCCATAGAAATTTGACTGTAAAGTAAACTATATACAAAGCAACAATATTTAGGACAAAATGGCAAGATGTTTATTTCTTTTTTATTGCATCTCTGCTATTTGAATACAGTATAGTAGGCTTGCTAGTAAGTCTGTGAAGAATCTGATAATCAAGGGTCTTTGAGGCCTATAAATCAAATCTCTTCAGTGACTATTTATTGGGATTGTATCTGTGTTTGAGCTCTAGAGGATTTACAACAGAAGCACAGTTTACTAAACTGTTAAACCTAAATTATGGTGTCTATGTTTTTTTCTTGTTATAGTCTTTGAAGCTACTAAAAGGACCCTATAAAAAGGAAGCACACATTTTAAATGCATTTAAATAAATAATTTGAATGTTCCTCTATAAAAGTACACACATAAGTGCTTAACATCATGGCCATAAAGATGACTGTATCAACCTTCTTGTTAGCAGGAAGCAGGGAAATGAAAATGTGTCTGTTGTTCTTGCTTTTGAAAGATACTGAGATTTTTTTAAAAATAGGAATATTTTTTAAACTCTCTCACACATCTTGGTTTGGTTGATCCTGACCTTTCTTTTCATCAGTAGATTGTGAGGAGGAGTACACTCACATTTCCCTTCAGCCATGTGATTGCCTGCCAAAGCTTGCAAACATTCATTTTGCCATCCTGTTTGCAGATTTCTTTTTTTGATGCATATAATGCTATGGAACTTGAACTGATGCACAATTTAACAGTTGTTATACTTTAAAGTAATTGGTGTGGATTTATTCACTGGTAAAACTGGGACAAGAAATTAATGAGAGATCGTTTTTTCATTTACTGGTTTAGTGCTAAGGAGCTCTGGGCTATTTTTTTGTCAGTTTCAGGAATTATTCCTTATCCTACCTAATAATTGGTAACTGCAAAAAATAGCTTATACCTTTAGCAAGAGATGAAGGTTTTTGTCTTGATAATATGTGGTAGCGCAGTTTTTTTATTTTGCACTGTGTCTGTTGTACAGTTTGTACCTCAAGATTTCAGTAATTTAGTAAGGGAGGAGATGAAGAGGAAATATCCATGTGGAGAGAAGGTGCAATGAGGTTTCCTTGTTTTTATCAGTGAAGACATGCAGGACTCTAGTTCTTTTTTTCTTGTTTAATTTCAATCAGGGAGCTTAATTGTATTTCTGTGTCAAATTAACTGATGGTGCATTTATGATTTGGTGCATTTAAAATTTGCTTCTGTTGTAGTTGAAGGTATTTTGTTAGCACTTCTATCAACAGGGGAATCTTTTGCAGTTTAGAAGGAAATGGTTTGGGGTTTATATATATTGTAAAAATAAGATACAAAATAAACCAGTGCTGACTCATGCTTGCAGGTTGGTGATTACAGTGTCTATTCACTTTATTTTCAACAGCTTTTCACAGCAATGTTTAATTCTGTAGGATCATTCAATTTGCTCCGTGTTTCTGTTCTTGAAAGACTGAGTCTGATTTCTGTTCTGATAAGAGGGTTCATGCAGAAGTCAAGGCTTCTAACCCACAGAGGCTTTGGAGGCCTAGTGACACCTCCTTCCTCAGAGATTTGATTAAACTTCTAAACTTACAGATTGCAAAGTAAGTGCCCTCCACTTTCCAAGTATAATGAATCATCCAGTTGGGACTATGCAAATGTAAACTCTCCTGCAGGTGACAGCTTGAGTAATGCTTGGTAGAGCTTTGGCAGAAGAGCAATAGGATGTTCACACCCATAAAATCACCCTTGCTTAAAAGCTTTTACAACACAGTGCCAAAGGAACAATTAAAGAAGGGCTGTGGTGGGACCCAGTAGCTTTGTCTACACTGCTGCTAACTACAACAGCAGGAGCACACAGTTTCTGTGTCCAGCTACCTCCCATCTATACCAAGTCAGTGCAAGGATATGCCTTTGAGTCTCCCTGCAGCATATGAAGGTACTTGAGTGCATGTTAGTGACATCCTGAGCTCCAGGGAATGCTTGGGTTCATGTGATCATGTGCATTTCCAATCATGCTTTTCAAAAGAGAAGAATCCAGCTTCACTGATGTCCCTTTTTTTTCTTGCACTGTCAGAAGTGAGAATAATTCTACAAATGATTAACCATCTCTATTTAGTGTGTACATCACTGAACTGCGGCAATACATGCTATAATGTATGATTGAAGAAATGGTTTGGAATGTTTTAAATGTAATGATCTAACAGTTTCTTTGAAGAATACTTCATTCACTGATATTTTCCAGAATGCCAATGAAAAGTTAGTAAATGAAGTTTTAAAGACTCTCTAAATTTGCCTCCTGTTCTCATTGGAGATACTCAAAGCCTGGCAGGTGCCTACCTTTAAAATCTGTGGTATAAATATCACAGGAGATTATGTTTTTAACTAAAACAAAAATATGCAAAAATGACACATTGGGCAGAGAACAAATAAAATAATATCTTCTGTTTGTGGAGCAATTAAATTCAAAATAGAAAACTACATTACCTTAATATTTTTCTTCTCTTTTTAGAAAATATAGGCAATTAAGTGTTTATCATAAATGCAAACTCAAATAGCTGCCAACACTTAGATAAATGAGTGGTACATAGGCATTTCATCTTAACATTTCTTTTTCCTTTTTCCTTCCTCAAAGTTTGTGTCTTTTGGGGTGAGTTGCCGAGATAAAATTTTGTCCAGAATAAATGAATATGGCTACAGGAATTATAGTACCAATAGTTAAAAACCGTGTTAAAAAATTCCATTGCAGAGCAAAGCAAATATAGATACTAGTAATACAGGTGAGCCAGTAAAGGGTGAGATTTTCTCACCTGACAGCCAGAGCCATGTGTGATGTGAAGCTTTTCTGGCCAATCTCTTTTCTGTTTGCAGAGTCTTCTCCCTTATGATAATGCAGTTCCAGGTCTTCTGCCTTGCAGTAATGCCTCTGAAAATTGTTGTATCCCAGATACTGACTATTTCTAACTTTTCCTACATTCTTCAGTTCTAGCAGAATCAATTCCCCATCTTCCTTTGCAGGAGGAACAGGCTTCTCTGTGAGTCTTGATTGTAATAGGCTTTCAAATGGTGCAGAAAAGGGAGTCTTAACTTCACTAATATCTTTTTCTTTTCCTGTACTATCAGAAATAATAATCTTTCCATAAATGATTAATCATCTCCATTTAATAAGGCTGTATCATAATTTCCTGTAAAAACATATGGGAAGAGATGTCTGTCTCTATTCTTCATTATTATGTCTACAGAAACTTAGGAAGGCTAAAGCAGATTTTGGAAATGATTTTATTTGCCCAGTTTGTTGTGAAACAACTTTCAGCATGGACTTTCTTCCCCAGGGCTGGCAGTTGTGGCTTTAGAAGTCTCTCTGGTGTCCATCCTTCTGGAGGATGCTTGATCCAGAGCATCCAGGATTCCAGAGAGCTTGCTAGGCAAGTTGATACTCAGCTGTATTAATGGTCCTCAATGAAACAGGGCTCTGCAGGATTTCCTTGGTGTTTATTTCACATGACAGAGATTATTCCCACAGTATTGCTGGAACTTAAGGATCATAGGACCCATTCATGTTCTATGTCTCTTTTTTAAGGCAAACTTTATAGAAATGGTTGAAGTTATATGCTTGTGGGGTTGTTATGTTTCGGAGATGACAAAGGTTAGATGTCAGGATTACTGTGTCTTCCATTTATTTGTATGATAGCTTCACAATGGGCATCAAGTGTCTTGTTGGCTGTCTGTGACAGTACTCTTTGCAGTAGTTCTAGTGCTGTCTTTGCAAATAAATTCCATTAGACACCATCTGTTCCTTGTAGTTCACTCATTTTTTCACTTTTTGGACTCCTTATTTTATCAGTATTAACAGTTGTAGACTGGGTGGTGTGTTGTGTAATGGTAAATGGCTGACTCACTGCATGCTAAAGCTCAGAGGTGTAGGTATAGTAGCTAAATGTGTCCAGAATATGTATAGTAAGGATATTTTCTTTAAGTGATCATGCATTCTATTTACCATTTAGTAGGGTACTTTCCATTTCTGTTTCCACTGCCCTGAAGTGCTAGTTTGCAAAGTTATTGTGTGTCTGTGAACAGGGAAAAGTGCTTGTATTTCTTGGCCATTCATAGTGTTTCATGGCTTGTAGTTATAGTCTCATATCAGAGAAGTGCATTGGCAGAACAGTTCTTAAAATACAGCAACAAACTCACAAGTCACCAAGCTTGTACTCTCCTTTTCCAGTTTGTGTTAGGGGTGCATGTTATGGAAGCAGTTAGGTAATCACAAGTGATGTGAGCATGGTATGCCATACCCAGCACCCCTCTGGCTCTTTCTTTGAGGACTCTGCCATGATGAAAAGCTAATCTGCAAGAAAAATTGTGAGTATTAAAAACAAATGAGTAGTTGCTGTGCTCCCTCTATTTCTCACTTATGACCCTTGTCTAGGCTCCTAAACAAAAGAATGTAGCAATCTGTCACACAAAGTATACTTGACATCTCCAAAATGAGCTTCTCCCCCCTCTTTTTTTTTTCTTACTTGGATTTAAATTGTTGCATAATTAAAATCTCTTTGACATCCTGCTTACAGTCATATCCTGTCATAGGGTTGGTATCCATCTGGCTCACAGCTGATGGAACTTTATACAAACCCACTTTCCTCATATCAGACACCACTTGAAAACTCATGACCTTAAGTATCACCATGGCTGTACTTTTTCACCCTCTACCAAGTAATCCTAAAATATCCTGGGTTGGAAATGACCCACAAGGATCACTGAGCCCAACATCACACCAGTGAATACCTGGCTCCAAACCTGGTGTTACCAGCAGAATTTTGTGGGTTTTGATCATAGGTCAGTGTACACAGCACCAGGCATGCTGGCAGCAGATGGGGTGGACCTTTCTCAAAGGGGAAAAGGATTTCTGCTCAGGAGTCAGCAGGGCTGACTGAGGGAGCTTTAAACTAGATTTGAAGGGAGAAGGGAATAAACCATGTTCACTAGGGATAAGCCTAGAGGCAGTATGCTGATTTACAGGGACAGTAGCAGGGGTAAGTGGCGTCTTTAAAGGTAATGAAACTGCAGCAAAATAAGTGGGAAAAGCTAGTTTCTCACTAGAATGCTGCCTGACAAAAATAATAGCAAGACACTTGCAGTTGGCTTTTTTTATGCGGTCTTCGTATGTAGCTTTTCATATGGATTTCTGGGAAGCAAGACCTGAGTGCTTCTGTACTCCCATGCATGGTGCTGCCTTCCAAACTGGGTCCACCCTTCTCCACTTCTTCTCCTTCCATGGTTGTGCAGAAAGAGGAAACTCAACAGTGGACAGATTCAGGAATTCATGGACAAGGGGAGAATGCTGGGGAACCCTGGTGGAGGGCATGAGGTCACAGAGCCCTGCTTTGACATGCTGTGCCGCACCAGCTCTGGGCAACACTGTGGCAGCAGCATCAGCTGCAGCATGTTGCAAGCACGGGTTGTCATGGTCTTCACCTGCTGCCTCTTCCTCCTCTTTCTAGTGGTCCTGCAAACCAAGGATGTCCAGACTGCTCCAATACAAGGGCAGGGGGCAGGTAGGCAGGTGGGTGCCAGCACCCTGCCTGAGGCTGATGGCAGTGGGGTCAGGGCTGAGGCTGGGTGAACAGCAGGGCACCATGGTGCAGTCAGTGGGGCAGACACACCATGAGGAGCTGGGTTGGGGCTGCAGCCACTTTGGGGGCTTGGGGGGCTTCTAACAAGCAGGGAGGTGGGGAGTGACAGTGCGGGGCCAGAAACTTGTCACTGACTTACTTATCCACCACTCAGCAATGGTTATCCAGCCTCCTGGCTGGGTTCCAGGCCTGATTCACTACATCATGGTTTTTTGGCTACCTTTGAGAGTTGCCCTGTTGAAGTCCGAAGGTCTGCCAGGTGCCCCTGCAGCTGTGAGAATATAGACCCACCAGTGTGTGCCCTGTAATTGCGTGACCCCCTTACACATTCTGGTGTTCAGGTATGACAGTGGAGAGCAGAACACGTGATGGTAACTTCTCATGGGTGTTTGGTTGTAGATGTGGCCAGAGAAGGGGCTTTTCCAGCTCCTCCGACGAATTCTGTCCTGACTCCCAGCTCATATCCCAAGGGTGAGTATCTGTGAATCTCTATTGACTTCACAGAATAAGCACTCTTTTTCAGTGTGTTGTTCATGTGAAATGTAACTTTATACTTTCCATTAATGTCCTTGTATGTGGCTAAAACAGGGAATGATTTCCAGAAGGCACTGGAAGTTCCAAAGGAGGCCCAGAAAGACTTGGAGAAAGCTCTACCCGGTTAGTATAACTCACTGTGTTAACCAACTGTAGGACCTGGGAAGCTGAGCTTTTACCTTCCTGAAGTGACATACTGTAGCCTACACAGCCTGAAGGGATCAGTCAGAGAGCCTCGCTGCAGGGACACTCCTCATGTAGGCTGCTGTATTTCACACCTCACATGGGCTGCTGAGCCACAGCGATAGTCCAGCACAGTGCCTGCTACCAGCTGAGCTTCCAGCTTGTACAGTTACTGGTCAGAGCTGCTTTGTGCAGATGTGGGTATCCAGGTGTTGGGAACAGGTGTGAGCTGTATTTGTGTTCAGCTCCTGTGCAGCCCAGCTTCAAGTCAGGAATGACATCCCAAGAAGTCTTGGCCACCCTTTCCTAATGTTGGGAGTCAGGTGCAGATGCTGATTCTGCAGACATTTCTGCTTGGGATGGATTTTCAGTTGTCAGATTGATGGCTGTGGTGGGATGAGTGTGACTGTTGGTGTGTGAGGGATGTGTGGAGGAGCTAACTGCTCCCGAGCCAGGAGAGGGTGCTGCCAGTCACTGGTGGGAAGGATGTGCAGGCAGTTTTGGATCGCAGGGACTGGCAGGTTTTGCCTGGGCTGCGGGTAGTGTTGTGAAAGAAGTCCTGAGGATGACACTTGTCTCAAATGTGTGGAGGTTATTGCCAGCAGTGTGCCAGAGAGATGCTTGTAGTCAGCTCTGGATGCGGTTAGAGATTGCTCACCTCCCAGCAAACCCAGATCACAGGAATTTTTGAACTTTTCTCTTGGGAATGAGGCCACCTGTGAGATTATTTGCAGAGCAGGGCACAGTAATGTGTACTGTTTTCTCTTCTGCAGGGCAACGTGCTGGGGACAAGGCCAAGAATATCAATGATCCGGATGAGGACATTTACTATATCCTAGGGATTTTAGCAGTCTTGTGTGTGCTGCTGTTTTGGACAATTGCGTGCTGCATAGGCTTGTCATGGCTGAGGGCGGGAGGCAAGTGAGATGGCTTTTTCCCAGTTATTTACTCCTGGCTTGCCAAGACAACTGCTGGCAGTGCTCTGCTGAGATTTCCACAATACAGTCCTTTGGCTGTCCTTTTAATTAATATCAATGAGTAGTCTTTTCTGAAGTGCATTTGTACAGAGGGCTTCAGAGAGATAAAGCAGCACCAGGACAACCTGATACTGACTCTGTCTAGAAAAGCAAAGATCAAACTAGAGATAAAGGTGAAGCAGAGTCAGGAGAAGGACCAGAAAGGGGCAAGAGAGCCCAAACAATGTGAAGTTCAACAACAGGTGCCACCTATCATCAGTGATCTTTGCAACAGAGCTCACACAGCTGTACGAGAACGTGGGTACAGACCCCCCACCTCTGCCCACTTGTCCAAGCTGCTCTCTGGCTAGCAGTGCCTCTTCATGGGACAACTGTATTTCTGTGGACTCACCTCAGCCAACACCATCCTGCTGTCCCTGTTACCAGTATCAACAGGGATATACCGTATGTCAGAACAATATGAATTTTTCAACAAGTAGTATTTATTTATTTCTGCCAAAAGTAGTGAGTGCCCGTTTTGGCTGTTTCAGTTGGGCTAGAATGGACAGAGCTGTCACTGGGGCTGAATCTGTGAGAGGGGCTGTCAGACCTCCATTCCAGTGCCTGACACTTTTGTCTCAGCATCAATGCGGTTTCCCTGCTGAGGCCATCAGCAAGGTTTTTCTCCACCAGAGTGGGGACATGCTGATGGGACATGAGATGCAAGGGCTTGTCGGTGAGCTTACTTGGGATGCTGCCCTGAATCAGGATTGGCCGGACAGAGAAGGAAGGAGGTCCTGGGAAGGATGTCTGTCCAGTGCTGAGCACATCAAGGAGAGCTGATGTGGTGACAAAGGCTGGTATGCAGCCGTGTCCCCCACCCCAGAGGTCAGAGAGAATAAATGAGTGGAAAGCTAGAGCAGGGCTGGGTGAGAGAGGGAGTGGAAGCAATGTGATATGAGTCACAGGGAGCATTAAAAATGGAACAGAAAGAAATAGTAACTAGCAATAATAATAACAAATATAAAAAGACAGAGGTTAAGCTCTGCAGACTGTCATCAAAGGAGAAGAACACCTTTGGAATACATCACGCTGAATACAGCGGGTCCTGTTCAGTTCAGATGTGGAGTCTGACTTTCAGGAGTCTTCTCAGAGCTTGTCAGATGACACAAAGGAGAGACCCCAAAGCCAGTCTTATGACACCTCTGCCCTACAGTTGTGACTGAAGGGTACAGCAGCCAGGCAGAAAAGGCTTTATACATTGTCCTAGTCTGCCTTGCAGGGCATTAGGAACACTTCCTCCCTGCACCTCCCTCTTTGTGCAGAGCACCCCGTGTCACCCAGTCAGCCCAGCTGCTGACCTGAATGCCTGTGCATTCCCATTCTGTGCACCTGCAGGAACTTCTCCCAGTGCCTGCTCTTGACCACTCAGCAGCCAAACCCCAAATTCTCAGTACAGGGAAAGTATTCTAATATATGCAAAGAGGAGTTCTCTGAAGACAGCTGTTGTCTCTGGTGTGTGGCTGTTGCCAGCAGCATGTCAGAGAGATACTTGTACACATCTCTGAATGCTGTTACACAGATTGCTTAGCTCCCACCACACGCAGTTCCCGGAAATTACGAACCTTTGTCGTCTTGGGAATGAGGTCATTTGAACCATGCTTAGCAGGTGATGGGAACTATGGCTCTTGATCAGATGTACCTCCCTCCATAAAAAAGGGTTTAAAAATAGACTCATAAAATCATAGAATTTCCGAATTGGAAGGGACCCACAAAGATCATCAAGTCAAACTCCTGTCACTGCAAAAGACATTCCCAAGAATCTCACCATGTGCCTGAGGGGGTTGTCCAAATACTTTGGACTCTGTCAGGCTTGGTGCTGTGACTAAGTGCTTGGTTCCAGTGCCCAACCACTCTCTGGGTGAAGAACATTTTTTTATATTATACGACCTAAACTCCCCTGACACAACTTCAGGCCATTGCCTCAGGTCCTGCCACTGGTCACCACAGAGAAGAGATCAGTGCCTGCCCCTCCTTTTCTCCTTGTGAGGAAGCTTCAGACTTCCTCAGTCTGCACAGGGTTGGGGTTTTTGTTTGCTTTTTCTTGAAATCCAGTTAATTTAAACCAACTTGCTCTCATCCTCTTATTTCACTGGTAGAAATGTAGTGATTTTTTACACACATTCAATACATCATAAGTGCATTAACAAATGAACAGAGATCCAGTGATTATTTCAATGCTGTGTCTAGGCTTGTTGGATTTAGCTGTTTTACCAACTCTACCTATTCGGAGGATACTTACTTTGCTGTGGTGCAGATACAGCCCACAAGGAATTGCATCTTTCTATGCAGGGTGTCCTGACGGTACGGCATTCCTGTAGTGAGTCCAGGCAGCTGCTGATTGCTGTGCATATACACAGTATGTACAGCGAGGCTGACACAGCTGGGAGCTGCTGTGCTTGTGAGCATCAATGCAGTGTTTATTCAGGGGGTCAAGTCATCCAGACCAGCCTGTGCCTGTGTGCCGGGTCTGAAATGTCCCAGATATTTCAGAAATCCAGACATAATTTTTATTCTACCACCAAGGCACAAATCTCTAGGTGGAGGATCTGTGGAAAGAACGCCCTTTTTTGTAAAGTACCAACCTTATTCTTGTCACCAGGCTAATATGTTGAAAGCAGTTTGGCTGCAAAACTATTCAAATGCAGTGAGCAGCTGAGCACTGGTGTAATTTAAAGCTGGGCTGAACTTTGTGGCAGCAAACAGCAAAGAATAAATTTCTCAGTGAGGCCCTGCATTGTGTAAGTTTGGGTGTGTTCAGAACTTTGTCTCAGGTTGGGCTATGCTTTTTTTTTAGATAATTGTGCATTTATAAAGATCTATTTATGGAAATGAAAGAGTTTCATGAATAAATGAGGTGGCATATTCCTTTCTTCATTTCATGAATTACAGTATCAACATTTTAGAGTCTGTTCATGAATTAATAATTACTTTAATCAATAAAAATAATTACAGTGCTAAGAACATTTTAACAATGAATGCTTTCATGCCGTTTCTACTCCTTTTTAATTAAAGCATGACAACTCATATTTACCGTTTTCATCATGATCGTTCTAAATGGTGAAATTTGTCATCTTTGACTTGGGCTCTAATTATAATTCTTTTAGATGGTTCAAATTTCTTCTCATTATTCAATTATGCTTGCTCCAATTTTAAACTGACAAAATTTTCCTCCCGAAATCTCTTTCAGGTTGTAAGAATATCTTTGACTTCATAATACCCTTTTTGAATACTCTGTGCTAGCCAAAATAAATGCAAATTAAATATATGAAATAGAAAAACAGATATTAACTGCTGAATATAAATAAATACAGCTGAAGACCAAGTATTTCCAGTTTAAATGAATCTATCTTCAGTATAGCATGAAATATTAATATAAATTTGTTGCAAATATAGAAATTGCTATAAGACCATAATAAGCTTGCAAAAGCAGCATATAAACTTAATTTTTATGCCTGTGACATAGTCGCCAATTAAATGATCTCTTATTATTTTTTCATACAGAATCTCTTCCTTGTTTTTTCAGTAGATAGGAAGGCATTCCTTTAGATATAATAACCTGCTATGATAGTTTTTTGTCAGCCTATTCTCCATATTTTACTTTAGTATTTTTTTAATCTTGGCTATGTGAGAATAAATTTCTTTTCCTCATCACCATAAGATGTCTTTGCCTCACAAATGTATGTGGGTTTTGCCTGGACTGTAGCTAAGGGAGTGGGGCAGTCAGGAACTATGGGGGAAGTTACCATGCTTGGGTTGATCATATTCAGGCATGTAGGACTTAGGTTTTTTAAGTCTGTGTTTTGTAAAATACCATGTAATGCTAAGACATTGTAACACAACCTTCAGATGCTTCAGGAATCAACTTATACTGGGGGCTTCCTCGCATGGATTCATACCCTCTGAATTTAAACCTGCAATTGTGATAGATGGGCCAGTGCAATGTCTCTTTGGGCTTCCAAAACCCACAGTGGTTCCTTTTTACTTCTTGCTATTTCTGTCATTATATGCCTTTGTTCCAAACTTCATCAACAGCTTTCTTTCCTGTGCATTAGGTTTGCTTGTAAACTGCTCTGTGTAGTAAATAAGTGGTGTATTTGGGCAAGTACCAGCGTGCTTCAGTTGCTGTGCCTGTCAGATGCTTTCTC
This sequence comes from Campylorhamphus procurvoides, assembly GCA_013396655.1. NCBI lineage: Eukaryota > Metazoa > Chordata > Aves > Passeriformes > Dendrocolaptidae > Campylorhamphus > Campylorhamphus procurvoides. The sequence continues at coordinate 2,066,244 of WBMV01004981.1, forward strand.
CTATCCTAAGGACGCTTTCAGCTGACCTTTATGGTTTTCAAACACTGCATAACATCTGCCCAAAAAGCCAAATACCTCCTCCTGTGCCTGTCACAAGCTGTCACTTATAGCCAGACTGCTGCTTCAGGATTTTATCAGGCATCAGTCTGCAAAGAGATCCCACCATTTGAATCCAACCTCCATGAATTACTGTGATGGGACAATTAAAGACCAAATTATAGAGTATGTGCATGGAAAAGGGAGTAAGTTAAATTTGCAGATGAAACCTGATTCCTGCTCTTGTATCTCTGGAATTATTGACTTAAATCATCACAAGGTTGTTTCAATGCAATTTTGTGCCTGTGGTTTCCAGTCGTTTTAGAAGATCCATTAGGAAAAAAGCAACAAATAAACTAGTACACACATAGATCATTATAAGGACTAAAAATTTGAGATCCACTGTGTAGAGCTTTGGTGGTAAATCTAGTTTAGCAGTCAGCATCTGCTTCCTCTGAATGATTTGTGCTTTTCCAATAGCTTCATACAAAGTGGCATACCATGCTGGAAATCTTGGCGTTAATTCCAGCTCTGGAACAAAGTGTGCTACTGGGTGTGCACATCCCTACCTCCTTTTACCAAAGCACTTCTGACCTGTCCTGCTCTGTCTTTTCTCTCTGCCCAGTTCTGTTTTCAGGCTGTTTCATTGGCTCTTCCAGCCTCTTCTCCATGGAGGTTCTTCAGGCTTTGTCTAGGCACTCCTGTCCCCTATTGGGTGCTGCACAGGTTGCACAGTGGATTACACTGTGGTATTTAGTACCAAAATAGTAGTTTAAAAAAGGAACAAAAGTACAAAACTTGATAATGGCTACACTCTGAGTTTTATCTAGAGGGCAAAATATGTGTAAAAGCACTGCTTTACTTGTCAGTGTAATTGAGATTAGTTGCTGTGTAGGACTCATGTTGGCTTTTTGCAGATTTCATTTGTGGTATATTAATTACACTTGGAGTGTTAACATCTTAGTGCATTTTAATGACAAAAAATATTTTTAGAAATTGTTATCTTTATGTGGGTCTCAGATAAAGCATATTTTTAAGCTACCTACCCAGTCAACTTTTTGCAAGGAGTATGGACAAACTGGACTCGGTTGTCATGTATGCAGACAGCTAAGACACAGTCACTGATTTTTATATTAGCCTTTTTTCAGTGATAGAGAATATGTTTTTATGAAATCCAAAACAGCAGTCATCTATACTCAGTTGCTATTTCAGTAGGAACAGTAATCGCTTTAATGAAGCAGTTTATCCCACTGACAGAGGAGCTCAGATACCTGTTTACCTGGCACACGTTTGGCAAGATACTAAATACTTGAAATATTACACCCAAATCCAATGTCAAAGTGCATTTCTTGTATTATTTATTGAACCCAGAAAATTAATATACATCCAAAAAGTATCTTGAACAAATATTTGCGTTTAGTGGATTTATCATTTGCTAGTGGCAGCTACTTCAAATTATTTCAAGATATCTGAGATCTGAGAATACTTTGCTATGACACGATACACCTTTTCCTTTAAAAAAAGGCATAAAAAATAATTGCTCTATAAGATCTAATGTTTATGAGGTTGTATGAATGGTTGCATAATGTGCACATGGTGAAAACTTGCATTTCATGTTAAATACAAGAATGACTGTGCACTGCGAAGGAATATTTAAGAACTCATGAGAACTATAAAGGGCCATCTGCTTCATTTCTTCATTTTTATTTACTGGATTAACCAACTGCAATATTTTGATAGATAATGCACTGCTGTTTCATCTACTCATTAGTTTTGACACCACTAACCTATCTTACCATGAAAAAGGGTTCCTTTCTGTGAATGGAGAGTACATTTGTTGGGGAATGGGAAAAACGAAATGTAATATGAAAAATGGCATGAACTATACCTTTACTGTTAACCTTTGCTGTAATTCCAGTTTTTCCTGTACTTGCACTTGTCTTCAACAGCAGTCCTAATGTTGCTGTGGAGTTACAAAGGAGGAATAAAGGTTGGGGTGCTATCACTGCCCTTCCGCCCATTCTTCTGGGTGGTCCTGTGTGCTGCGAGTAGGAGAGCAAATGGTGGTGGTGTGCTGTTTTCTGGTTACTCTTGGCTGCTTACATGGACCTCCTGTGTTGTTGCTGCCAAAGTCCTGATTTGAACAGAAGCATGGAATTGTGGAGTCATTTGCATTGGACCCTCAAAGATCATCTAGTTCAAACTACCCCTGCCATGTTTGGAGACATCTTCCAGTAGATCAGGTTGCTTGAGGCCCCGTGCAGCCTGACTTTGAACACTTTGGGCAGCTCATAGGCTGCTCTGCCCCTTCTCTTTGCTGAGATCAACAGAGTTGACAGGCTCAGTAGCATGAAGCTTGTGCAAAACATTTTTTTGTTTCTTTCTATTTTGCCTCTTTTGTACCAAACAGGGGAGATGGAGAAGGAGCTAGCGTGTGATTGCCAGTGTGCTGAGACTGCGCTATGCTCCAGCAGCAGGCAATATTTGACTCTCATAGTTCTGTAAATACCCATTACTGCTCTGCCTATCTGAATAAGCTGTGTTGCTTTGTTTTCTGAGGGGTTTCTTGCAAGAAATCAGCATTTCTAGGTAGTGGGGAAAGCAAACCCTTTCCATGAAGGGTAAGTCCTGGGTAAGGTTGCATATTTTTTAAAAAAGGGAAGTCGAGTGTTGTGTTGTTGTTTTTCAGATGTGAGGATCTCTGAATAATAATTTACCATAACATTATTTGAAGGTGCTAAACAGCATAGTAGGATTTGCCTAAATAGGCCTAATGAAATATTTTGGTCTTTCCAGCACAAAGCAAGTTACAGCCCAAGCCTTGTGATCTGATGTTTGCAACAGAAATGTGTTGCAGAAAGACATTAGAATGCATAGTTAGAAGAGGAAGACATCTGGTTTGGATGACCCACCAATCCTGGAGTAACTGCAGATGATTGGTCCAGAGTTTATGTTTTCACAAAAATTCCTGTTATGTCAGTCTCATTTCTGAGTGGAAACAGCCCATTAAGATTTCATTGCTAGGCTGAATGTGTTGTGGAGATTACTGTTTTCCCCATGTGCACCACGTTTGTTTACACTGAATTTCACTTGCCATTTTATGGACTAATCACTCGATTTCATGAGGTTTTCCTACAGTTCTCATCCCTCACTGCATAAATTGCAGACTCCACAGTGCTTCTGCCTAGAGCCAGGCTGTTCACTGTCTGTGCAATTCGGTTTGAACTATCTTATCCTACTTTAGCACATATTTCTGAAGTAGGACCTGGTTCTTCAATACCTTCTTCTGAGTTTGGTTTTGCAGGAACTCAAGCTCTTCCCTATTTCCCTCTCCTTGTTTTGGAGAAAAGGATCTTTAAAAATTCAGGGATTGAAATGCTTCCTCCCAAATTTCCTGCTCTGTATGAGAGCTGTTCCCCTTCATAATGGGCAGTTTCAGCATCAATTTTGTTTCAGAAAATGACTTGCCTGAAAATGTATTTTGTCCAATTTAAACAAATTGACATGCTCATGTCTTACTTTTCACCTTCTCAGCCTTCTGTCATCTCTCCAGGTTATTCTGCTGGTTCTCTGTTAGGAAGAGCAAAAAGTAAAGGGTGAGTCTTTCTTGGACTCTGAGAGCTTCAGGAGGAACATTTTATAGCTTATTTCTCTAGGGAAATCATCCACCACTGTACACAAACCACAGAATGTAAGTCTCTTGCTTGCATCTTCAGTTCTGCAGTCGAGAAACTGCATAGCTTAGAGTGGAAACTTGTGAAGCTTCGTGACCAAACATCAGTATCCAAAGGGTTTGAACGCAGGATGAGATTTTCCAATGCAAACATCCTTGAAAATTGTAGAGGTTTCTGTGCACCCACCCCGTCACAGCAGAAAGGCGCAGTCAAAGTGAACTTATACCTGACCACTTGTACACTGCTGCTCCTACAGTCAGAGTTCGAGCAGTATGACTCAAATAAATCCTAAAGAGTAGTGCGGAGGTAACGATGGGAGTGTGATCTCACTTCCCTAACTGCAAGACAGCTCCACAGAGCCTCACTGTTCAGTGGAAGGCTTTGACAGATCACTATGATTTGTTTCTCAGGTTCTGGCTTCAGTTGCAAGGTTTACATACTTCTGTGCTCTTTCTATAGGTCGTTACATTTTTTTTTTAATCGACTCAAGCCCCTGTGAGCTTAATGGCTGCATGAACATTAAAAATTGACTTAAAAATATGAAAAAAATGTTGATGCAGTTTAAAGATATATGCAAGGCTGTGCATTTAAGGTTGCTTTTTCTCTGCGTAGTTATGGTTAGCTTTGTCAGCAAAAGAAACTGTCAAAAATACATAATTCTGGATTACAGTAAAGAAGATGACTGATGAAAGGGATGTTATGAACTTCAAAAAAGAGCAGGGCGTCTTGGTTGCCATCTGGTACAACTGCTGCAGACAATAACATTTAAAAATACTTCTAACTGAAAGTTAAGTGAATTGGCTTTGATCTACCTGACTATAAAAAATATTCATCAATTTAGAATAATTATGAAGCACGTCTGGCACACTGTAGCTTTCCTGATTGCAGTGAGTTTATGGACTGCATTAACAATGGTCTTAAGAACATAAGAAGCACTTGCATTATTGAATAGGGAAAAGTCAGTTAAAAGTGAGAATTTCTAATTTTCAGGATGTGACACATGTTCTCTGAAAGATTTAGAGCAAACACAGCAAGTATATTTTGTTTACCTGTCATGATTAATAAGAAAAAAAAAAACACTCTGCGGTAGAGATTGCCTCATTAAAAGTTGTTAGCATTTTACAGAAGAAGTGGTGAAGGCTTCCAAATATGCAAGATTTCTGATGATTAGCATGTCATTCTCTGCGGTTACCTGTACTCCAGAAACAAAAGGAAATATGTTGTGTGCCATCCTCCAGGTGTAGGGGATGACTCCTCCTGCCAGTTACTACTGACATTCGTAATGTTAGACTGTAAAATCAAGGTTAAACTTCAACAGGTTTCATATAGGTGGATGCCCCATCCCTGGAAATGTTCAAGGCCAGACTGGATGGAGCTCTGAGCAACCTGGTCAAGTGGAAGGTGTCCCTGCCCATGGCAGGATAGTTGGAATTAGATGATCTTTAAGGTCCCTTCTAACCTGAACCATTCTGTGATATTATGATGATTCTGTGCTGCATAGTGGTGGCTGATTTGGGGAGTCTCCCTTCTCTCTATGTGCACAGCTGAACAGAAGTTACATGAACAAATTCAGAGCCTCTTGGCTTTAGACTATGATGCCAGAAATATGTTGAGCACGCTGGAAAACGTAAGTCACATCAATAATTGAAAGTGCCTTACAAATTTTTAAAACTTATGAATTAGTAAATAAAACATAATAAAATCTTTAGATGTGAAATAAATGAAAATTAAATGCAAAGTGTACTTTGATTTAATACTTACTTTTCTTTATTGTATGCTTCAATGTTATCCTATTAAATCTTGCTCTGAATTGCTGAGACTGACATTTTTTTGGTGCCTGAATTATGGTAGATTGCACTGTATTGAAATGCCTGTTTCTGAGATTCTAATGAAAAGAAAAAATTGGGAAAATACATAATAGGTATCATAAAATGTTTGCTCTGCAGTGTTTGTGATGCTGTTTAAAATTTGCTTTTTAGTGCACTACCTCATCTTTTCTTTTACTTTAATGCAAGAAGGATTTTTTTATGTAGGTGAAAGTACTGTCAATTCAGACTTTGAGTGCCATACTTTTATTACTGGGATTTTCAGATTTTCCTTCACGTACTAGAGGGAAAACATTGGCAGTGGTCTTTTGATGGTCTTTTAGAACTTGAGGAAACTCTGTGTTTTAAATTGCCCTGGAAGTCAGAACCAAATAACAAAGAAAGCGTTTGGGGTTTTTTTGCCAGTTAATGACATAGTAGACTCCAGCTGTTTCAGAGCAGGAAGCAGGAGGGCACTGTGGGGCCATTTCAGAGTCCATGCACCTTTCCTCCCTCCGGCCCCAGAGGATTTTGAGAGCATGCAACTCCAGGCTGATATATGAGAGAAGAGTGTTCAGTGGCTTTGATGCTGTTCTTGTGATCCTGGACCATCTCTCCACCTTTTGTCTCCCCCATTTATGAGGCATCTGGTTTTGATGATAAAAGTCATATGCATCATATTCCTGAAGGTAGATGCTTTTCCCAGGTATGGGTGCACTTTGCATGAGGATAGTTGACTGCAGGGACTGCTCTCAAACAGTATTGTGAACGAAAAGGCACAAGATTAGCCTTCCTTGTCTGTGCAGTTCTCTGACACTGAGTAGATTTGGCACTCTCCAGCATGGCCACATGACTACCCATTGCCTGCTATGGCATGCAAGTGCCTATCCAGTTTCTTGCTATAATGCCCTTTTCTTGTTTATTGCAAAACCAACCATTTCAACTACTTTGAAAACACACAAAAAATCATGTTGCTTCATTCAGTCTGGGCTAGATGGGACTAGTCCAAAAGGAAATGCAGCTACTGGTGGGACAGAGAATCCAACACTGGTCCTCCTTTTGCAGTGTAGACAAGACTTCAAACATCTACAGGGTTAGGCGGGTTTCTAGGTAATGTACTCTGAGATTTACATGCCATCCTTTGGTGTAAATTGTACAATGTCCCTCTTTCCTCCGTCTTTGAACCTGACTTCTCCTGTGAGAGACACAGGCTTCACATGTATCCTGGGCTGTGCAGCCCTCTAAGCTGTTTTGGAAACCGAGCATTATCCATTCATGAGTTGGGGCACAGGAAAGGCAGCTGCTGTTCAAGGAAACTGAACCTGAGAGGTCCTATCCACACACGTGTTTCCATTTCTGGGGTTTTTCTACCCTTTTTTTTTTTTAGCAAGTGTTCTGTTGCAAGGTAACTGAACACAATGCATCAACAAGGAAAACACTTGTATTTTTTAATTGCCCTGATGTTAGAGGCTACGGATTTGCTGAAGAGGTTTGGTATGTCCTGTTGTCCCCTTGTTGGTCTACCTCAGAGGCAGCAGAGTGCAGTTTGAATTGCTCCTGCAGCTGAATCCATTTTGTGATTCTTTGCTGCTTTTCTTTGTTAGCTGGGTGGATCTAGACTTCATGAGGTGTTTACTTTGGTGTCTGTTATGCTATTAATTTCCTGTTCAGGTATCCAGAGAAAAGCTGTGTGTCAATGTGAAGCATTGCACTTGCATCAGCATTATATTTGTCACTTTCTGCATGTCTAAGGAGCTATGCATTTCTTTAAAACAAAATAACAGGAAGACATTAAGGTAATTTTGAAGTGTTGTCATAATCCATAACATTTTTAGTTTGTATTTTTTGTGTTTGCAGCAGCCTAGCTTGCTCTTTATATTGTGGGAATGTATTATATTTAATATTTTTAAAAGTTTCTTTAATTTAACTTAAATATATTATCTTTGATCTTATAGAAAAAATAAGTTGCAGCATAATTTCTAATTTTAGTAATCTCTCTGCTTAAAGACACTCTTATGTCTTAGAATTATCACTGTATTTTTGGCTCCCTCTGACAGTTGTATATTCTTTTTCAAATAGTGTATTTTACTGAGACTGAACCAAATGATTCAATGCATGTTTGCAATATATAGCATAAAATACAGATTTATTCTTTTAATTAATTTTCAAATTAATTCCATCTTCCTAGCTGAAACCTCTAATAAAGCCGAACTTGTCACTGAACTATTCGTTCTAAATTTCACTCTTTTCCCATTGGTTTGGTTTAGTGAAGAATTCAGAAGTATGAGTGATTTAAGTCCTTTTCTAAACTTTATACATTGTATACAACAATATGTTTAATATTGTACATAGTTCTGAGAGAGGTATTTCTGATGACCTCAGGCCTTTTTAATTTTTGATCGACTCACTAAAGTTTTTTCTCTAATTTGCAAACTTTGCTGCCCTTATTAATCTGGACTTGAGAGAGATCACAGGAGTTTTAGATTTTCAAACGTGTTGTTTCATGGATTGGTTGGGGACATTTTTCCATGGGAAAGGTCATCAAAGTTCTAGCATGATGCATTTAATATTCTGAGCAGACTCATCATAAATTCTTTTACAAATTAAAGTGCAGTGTAAGCAAAACATGGGATTGCTGAAAAATTGAAAAAATCGTTTCTGTATCTGTACTAATTTTATGCAGGAAGGCTGTGCTGTGGAAGGGGCTTTGGTCTGAAGATGTCATTAAAATTGGAAATACATACTTAGATATGTCTTGTCTTCAAGTGAAATCAGATATGTCTTGTCTTCAAGTGAAATCTTGATGTGGATGTGAATAGTTTATGATCAAGCCTAGTTAATTTTATTCCATTAAAACTCAAACTAGGTGCTATGGTATTTTTTCATTTCAGTGAAATTTATATAAACGTTTTTTTTGACAAGGCTCCTAAATCTGTGTTTAATGTCCAGAAGCCATCCAAGATGGTACACAGTCACATGTTTTTTCAAGTACAAGTAATTTTAAATGATGTAAAGGAAAATGGAGAGGGTTTTTCTGCCTGTGACCAAGACCTGGATGTTGGGATTTGCAGTTCTTTTCCATTCTGTCCCTTTTGATCTCGGGATTCACTATGCTACAGCTTTAGGATCTGGGTTATTATTTAAAGGAATACAAGCAGTCAAATGGTTGCTCATCTCCATGTCATCCAACTGTGTAGTCTCGCTTGCTTTTAGATGCCAAATCTTCCTTTCAGTGGCAAAAAACTCCAAAACGAAACAAAAGTAAACAAATATCCACGTTATACAGTAATTGTTCTTGGAAAAATACATGCCACATGTTAACAAGGTCTCATTAGTGTATTTTTTTAATATTGCTTTAATCTTAGGTGGGTTCCTTTTGTTTATGGTATGAGGGAATGTTTCTCCTGGGAACTGTTCAGTGTGCACTGGGAGAGTGTTTCTCATCTGCTACCTCCAACCATTGTAAAGTTTGCCATGAATGTCAAAAGGTAGTGGCCAGCTTTGGCTCACGTACACTAGAAACCAATTAAGTTTATTATATCATTTCAACACTCAGGCCAGTTAATAAGTTTGGGTCACCATTGACATGAATTGGATTCAAATTGGTGTTCTGGGCATGAAAGGCTGGATATTAAATTATTAATGCTTTGCAGTCTCAAGTTTCCTCACTGAAAGTGTCCTTCCCTCCCTTCTGCTTCCTGCAGATGTTCGAATAAACTATACGTATCAGGTCAGCTCTGCTCTCACTGGCAACCTGAGATTTGGGTTCTCCTTTCCTGTTCTCCCCTCCCTACAGCCAAACATATATCAAGTCGACATTTTCTTTTGTTATTTTCACTAGATCTCCAGCCACTGTCTGCTTTTACAATACTGATATCTTTTCTATTCCCTGCAGGAGTCTGTGGCTCCTCTGTAGCTGAGGAGCCAAAGATCAGAAATACTTCTGTATGTTTGGAGATAGAATTTTGTCTTGCTCTGTTTCTCTGTGGACTTGGGTCTCTAGAGGAGCAAAACGTGATATGCCACAATATGATTTTTTTTCTTTAGTTCTTTAAGTAGTAACACTGCAGGTACTCAGTTTTGTAACACATCAATGTAGTTATATCTTTAAAAACAATCTTTTATAACCAAGAAAGGAAACATCACACAAAGACAAAGTCTGCCTTCGTATCAGAGACAGGGAGAAAACATCTTTCAACTTAAATTTGTATAAAGCCTGACAAACAGAGTTTGCAGTGATTTTACTTTCAGGGAAAAGTCTTTTCAAATAAATAAGAACTTGCTCCAGATTCAGATGACAGTGCCTCTGTAAAAGTCAGATCTGATTTTTTGCCTTTTTCTTGACAATGATTATAGTAAGTGACCTGGATGTGGTGTGTTCCTTTGAAGTGAGCAGCTTTGAGATGCACTGAGGAGGCTCCTTCTTTTCACTCTTTGAAAATCAGGCTAGTAGGATTGTAATGTTCCCATTCCCATAAATGGGAGTGGTACAGGTGCCTGTTTGTGTGTGCTTTTCAAACTGTCCCTGCTAGCACACTTAAATGTACTTAGTAGTTTATCATGTAACATATGCCAAGTTTGTTTTCTGTGATTTCTGTTAATACCTTTTCAATAACTGAAGCATATTAATAAATAGGTCTTTATTATGATTAAAGGAGTAACCGTATATTTTAAATCTATTGAGTGCTGACTGGAATTTTTTGGTTGGAAGTTAGTTGGGAAAAATTACTGTCAAACTCATTTACCACAATTGCAGCAGAAGTGCAGTTCCTTCTGGGAACACCAGCATTTGTATAATCTGACTCTGTGGCACTGAGCTATGCTGTATGTAGTGTATTTATGATTGAACAGAAAGTTTCAAACAGCAGCCTGTGAAATTGGATTTCAGATGTAATGTACCATAAATAAGTGCTATAAAGAATGCCTTTAATGCTATAAATCAGTTTTTATTGGTTTCAGCTATCTCATTCTGGTTATTGTATTACCCACAAAATCAATGGGAATCAAAGAGCTGGAATATATTTTATTTTAATGTCCCATCTCCCATGGAAATGGCATATGAGCCCTTAGATCACCTTTTGGGTAGGTTGGGCAAGGCTGATAAATTGCAGGCAATGAGAGTGTTTTCACAAAAAGGTCTGTGTAAGTAGTAGCTGAGTAAGACTTGAAATGTTTGGTGTGGCACTTTCTCCCTATAAAGGGATACTTGCCTATCTTTCTGAATGCCCTTTGATTTTGTTGTTTCAGTAAAATTACCAGTGTGATTTGATTCCTGTAGTTCTGGGTTTTCTAAAAAAATGGCTTCACAAAGTTAAAAGAACCAGGTGTCATTACTGTTGCACCCAGAAATAGGAACACTTTGAGGGTAGGAGATCTGGTTTCTTTGCACCTGTAAGCATTCCCTCTAGCAGAGGTTTACTTGATCCTGGGAAAAGAGCAAGAACATTTCTAGCAGCAGCAGTTGTGAAGCATAAAATGCACTGTGAGGCAGTTTAAGAACATATTATTCTAGTGGAAGAAGGGAAGGTCATGCATCGTGATTCTGTGAATAGATTTTTAAAAGTAGAAACAAATCATACTATCCTATGAGAATGAAGAAGTAGGAAGAAAAAATGTTTTCTAACTAAATAATACCAGCTCAATTTAAAACCTTTTCTGTATTTCCTCTTTGTTTCTTTTTTGCTTGTATTAGTATCTCATGGTAGAGTACAAGTGAGGAGGAACGTGCACCACTGGAGCTCAGTTATTCATGACTGGAAATCTATGGCAGAGAGGAGAACACTTGTCTTAATATATGGTAGAAACCTTCACTAGATTAAAAGATGGAAGAACAGATATGTTGCAGTTGGATGGGAGTACACTGGCAAATATCTTCTAGAATATTGTACTCCTTTGTAAGGTTACAGTAAAGGTGACTGAAGAAGTAAACTGTTTGATAGGTATTAAATATGGGTTATTTACACTGCTCTGCACATCAGCTTTGCATTTTCCCTTGTCAGCCAAAGCTAGTGTAATGTATATGCCAAAATTAAGAGGGAGAGTAGACAAAGAGGAATGATCACTGTAGGGTTTTGAGTGGTGTGTAATGGGTTATTGTTGGCAGAAATCTGAATACTAGGATGACGGTAAAGTACAGGAACCAGAAGAGACAATTTACTCATCTTTATCCTCTGAATAGTGTTAAACTACCTTTGAGTCCAAATTGCTCATGTTGACTTACACCCACATCGCCTCACACTGGATTTTAAGCTTTTATTACAAGGATTGAGTGACACATTTTATTATTTGCAATAGTATAAGCAGTTATTCTCACTGGAGCACAAAGATGTGTGGCTTCACGAGAGGGGAGTGTTAATGATTTACATGCAGATGTATGTGCTTATCTGTGGGAGCGGGTTAAAGAGACAGGTGTCAGATCTGGCTGCTTAATAGGAATGTAAGACATGAATGATGCCAAGGAGGCAGCATAAAATGCTTGGCTGCCTCAGAGACGGTTATAAAGTTCCCTATCCCTACAGTAATTTTACAGGTGGCGATTATAGGAGACATAATGGTTTCATGCAAATACAAGGTAATTAAAATGTTTGATTTGATCTACAGACCTATGGTCAATTTGCAAGCCAGCTGCTGACCAGCACCACACCATGCCATAGTGAGCATCCCTGAGAACTGCACCCTTGGTTTGAATAAAGCTGTGTCAGGCATAAGTTTAGATGGTCTTCTTGCTGCTACTGGTTTGGGTGCAACCTAATACATGAGCTGATTGCTAAGTCCAAAATAGACAAAAAAATCTTTGTTTTCTGATCAAATAATTATGCAGGATATGTCCCAGGGTCTTTGTGTGCTGCTAATGTGAAAAGCAGCAAGTGTAGTTTGTTGTGTTACACTTGGAGGTATATGGCTGAGAAATGCTCCGAGAATAAGAACTTAGAGGTCAGATGGGCAAATGAAGACCTTCACAAGTTCTCAGGATTATGTGGGCATCCAGCTTTCAGCATATCGAAGAGAAGCATAGGATGGTGGATTATTTACTTCTCCTGAGGCAGAGAATGTACATGCTACCATCTGGAACACAGTCCTTGCTCAGTTCAGGTATGATTTCTTCAATCAGTGAATAAAATCGTGCTTCTTGAGGCCAGTGTGAGCACCTGGTCCTACACAGTAATTTATGTGGTGTTATAGAAACACTAACCCCAGAAAAACTCGGTGACAGACAAAGATAGCTGAAGTGTGCAACTGAGATTTTCACAATTACGTGCATCACCAGAGGGTAGGATCAAGCAATAGGGTTTTGGAATATCTGGAAAAGTTATTATACATGGAATACGCATGCACATGTTAAATCTGATATTAGATTTGCACATGTTTATTCTTTCTTTGCTGGAGTGAAGTGCAGTTTGGAGCTGTGCAGTGGCCCATCTTCCTGAGTGTGGTAAACCCCTACGTGGCTGCTCATAGCCCTGGCTGGGAAATGTGCTGGGAGGTGTGAGCTGTGAGTCAGGCAGTGGTGTGGTCCTATAGGTTGCCATCTATCAAAAGATGTGCTGATAAACCAGAGAATTTACTGGGTTAGGCCCCTGTGTGCGTTCAAGTGCGATATCAGCTAGTTGTGACTCGTTCGGTCTCAATGCTGAGAACTGAGTCAGAAATTAACTACCATAACTGGAAGCTGCAGAGCTTTGGGCACACCATCTCCCAGGCATGCTTTTTATGGTCAGCTCTGCTGGGTGCTGCAGTCTTACTCTAGGCTTTTAATTTTGCATCTGCCCATGGATTTGGAACAAAGACTCAACCTTTCCTTTTGCTTCTCATTGCTATGAAGCCAAGAAGACAGTGATGTAAATGACACAAAATGGCTATCTAAGTCTGTCCTCAGGGAAAACTGCTCCAGTTTCACCATGATTTTTACCATTTTATTTTCCTTCCATCTGAGCTCCGACATGCATTCTGATACTGACAGTCTTTATGAAATAAATGATTTACCAGTTCAAGAGAGCAGATGGACAAAACCAAACCAAGGGAAACCACAGGTGATCTCAGCAGGCCCCATCTCAGGTTACTCACAAGGGATGCATCACTGTGCTGTTCCAGCAGGGCTTTTGGATCCTTGATTATTGTTTTTTCTGGGCATTTCTGTTGGGTGTTCTGCTGGATGGGGTCAGGCATGACATTGTAGTGTGTAAAAATATATTTCACAGCATTTGTTAGTTGGTGCTTTGTCACAAACTAGGACTGAAAATTACAGTGGTAGGGAGGTCAACAGGACCAAGTGGCAGATGTCATGATTTTTTGGAAATACTGCATCAAAATTCTCCAATTCACAAAGTCCCAGTGCATCAGTCCATGTCTTGGGATACAGTGGCAGCCATATGGCAGAAAGCTGTGGGTGCAAGGCTGTAGCATGAGCTCTTGCTCCGTAGAAAAGCTCCTGTCAGGGCAGTGCCTGTTGGGAAGCAGCCAGTTTGCAGTGCCAAGGAATCCCACAGCCCCTTCCCTGCTTCACAGTCCTATGCATCATTAGAGTTGGCCAGGTGTGTCATGCATGGGAAACAAAAAGAAATAAAGAGGCACAGTAGTGTTAACACATAAGGAATATATGCTATTATTTCGGAATACAAGTAGGGTGGTGGCAGGGTCTGTGAATGACATCAGTCTGTGTGACTTCTACAGGTGTGCTGTAGAAGGGCACACAGATGAGATGTCAGAGCGGTCGTTCTCAAGTGTCACAGAGCACTCCCTTAAAGCATATTGGTTTAAAAGTATGTCAGGAAACAAAAATTGCATGTTTTGTAGCCTGTAAAATTTCAAGGTGTTAGCAACACTGTTAAATACCTGAAGTTAAAATTGGCATGCTACAAAGCAGCTTAACTTGAAATCTGCAAGACCAACATATTGCCATTGAGCACCCACATCCTCACTATTGCATGTCTGAAATTGCTGTAGTCAGCTGCAGAAACAGAACGTTTCCCATACAGAGTATGTACCTTTTCAGCAAGCTCTGCCAATTATAACACGAGTTTTTGTTCTTTCACACCCCTGTGCCATGCTCGCATGAACTCTTTTGAGGCCACACAGTTATCTTAGGTAAGGGCCTGAGCTCGCTAAAAAGTTGCCCAGCTTGGCCACACAGCCACTCCAAAAAATACCAGGTTTTCAGCAGATTCAAATGCCGACCAAGCTCACTAGGCTTGTTCAAATTGATTGTTCAAATGCCTGATCCACCACAGTCCTTCAGTTTGATCCTTCAGTTCATGCCTTACCTGTCATGAGTTTTTGATTCCTTCTCATACCTTAGAATACTGTTTTGTTTGGTTTTTTTCCTACAAAATTACTAATTTTGGAGAGAGGAGGAAGAAATCTCTCCTTTTGCAAGTCACAGAAGTGGCTTTTTTGTTGTTGCTTGAGCTGCTCTGACTGTTCTGTTCTTTCTCCACCTGTTTTGGGATGGTTGTCTTTAACAAGCGGTGCTCTGCGGAGTTATTTCAGTAGGTCTGTTCCCTGGTTCTGCAGGGTGGCACAGATCAGAGGCTTTACTTCTGAGCAGGACACCCAATTTTAGCTGGCAGTTTTTCCTTTTTCTCCTGTTAAGTCAACGGTGTGCTCAACAGTGCAGGGTAACCTTTTTTTTTTCCCATTTCATTCCTTTATCACCACTGACAGTGCAGAAGAAAAGATGAAAAAGGGAGCTTCTCTGAATCCTCAGTCAGATAAGCAGAATCCCCCAAAATAGTAACACTTGTGTTGGACCAACAGACTCAGCACTTTCTACTTTTTATTCTCTTATTTCTCCTTTCTAGTCTGTTTCTTACTAAAAAATAGAGAGAATCTAAAATATTTATATTTTCCCTCCTGAAATCAGATATGCTTGAGAATTTAGAGTGTTTATCAAATTAATTATTTGCCAGTTAAAGAGAAACGGTGGGCATAACCAACCTAGCTGCCCACCAGGCAAAATTTGTTTCTTGAAGTGACTGTGGGTTCTAAGAAAGGATTACAGCAAGTTAACCACTTTCCAGGGGTCCAGCTAAGCAGCCTGTGTAACTGCCTTGCACTGTGACAGAGAAGCACTGAACTGATGCTGTGTCAGGTTTCTCATCACTGGATGGATGTCGCTGGAGTGTCCCCTTCCTTTTGTGTGCTTCTCTCTGGCTTTGATGAATGGCAGGGCCGGGAAATATGAGCTTTTACCTTTTGTGATGCTTGGGTGAATACCAGCAAATTTGCCTATTGATGCTGATACAGTTTTTCTTCAAAGTCTGCTGAGGGGAAAATAGTCCAAATGAGGTCAGCAACTACTCAGTGTGTGTGATAACATAAAACTCACAGAAAAAAGAAAAGGCCAAAGGGCTCCATTGATGTAAACAAGTAACAAGCCCAGGCTAGAATTCTAATTTGAAACTGGAACTTTTCAGGCATGTCTTAATGAGCTCAGCTTCACACTCTAAACAAGAACTCAGACTCTGTTCTTCTTTTGCCTTAACCTGCTGAACTGGGTTGTGCTCCACTGACATGTAGAAGGAACATGTATCCAGCAGGTATCCTCAGTCTGAAATTATCCTATCACAGCTTTTGTAAAAGTGCTGTGACTTATTATTTTTCCCCAAAATGTGATAAATTGGTAATCATGGAAGACTACTCTGCCTTTAAAATGAAAAGAATTTTAAAAACTGGATTATGCTTGTCACCGGAGAGTAGTTGGCTTAGACAATGTTATTTAAAAAAAAAAAAAGCCCTGCCGTTGAGTCATGATGTGCAGAAAAGACTTCCTTGGTTTCCAAACCACTTCTCAGAGAAGGGTTTAGGTGCAGCTGAATCCTATCTTAGCCTCAGACTGTGTCAACTGTTTAAATTTAAGGAATTATAGACGTGTGATTAAATCATTTTGTCCCACAGGTTTTTAATAATGGCAAAATGAATGTATTTATATAAAATGAATTATTTATTATGACGAACAGACAATTGAATAGATGAAAGATCTTAATCAGAATTATTTACTACACAGTGTAAAAGCTAAAAATCTAGGAGAGTATAATACAGCATAAATATAGTATAGTGCACTGTATTAAAGCAATTATATTAAAGTAATTGTAGCAAGTCTAGTAAAAGAAACAATCATTAAGTAGAGATTGATATAACTCACCATATGAGATAGTGGGCAGATCTCTCTCTTTCTCTTAACTCCTGGGGAGTAAGCATGAAGAGACATCCCTGCTCAGCAGAAGCTTCACACTTCAAGGAAATGTATGGAAGAATCTGCCATATGAAAGTTGGACTGGGCTTTTATAGTTACAAAGTGGTGGACTGGTAGTCACAGATTTACAGGCTAATAGTCTATCTTATCTGTCAAATCCTGCTTCAAAAAAGCAGGATGTATATTCCAGGTCTGGTGAACTGGGCTGGTTTTAGCATAATTCAACACCAAGACAGCACTCTGGCACCAGCAGTTGAACTTGCATGATGGCTTACATTCTATTCATCCTCTGATCAGACTGTAGGCCTTATCAGGGTGGGCCATCCTGCCACAATGCTGAGATTTTAATTGTCTCATATATAAAAAACATAAACTCTGGGTTTAAGCTTCATAACACAGTCATGAGACATTTTTTCAGCTTACCCGGTTTTACACACTTTGCCCGGGTACCTGCATTAGTGATGCAATTGCTTATACTTTCCCTCTAGTCACTGGAGGATGATAGGCCCATTCAGGATTAGGAAACTGAGATGGGAAAGACACTTTGGAGGTAGTTATAGTGCTAAATTAGTCAGCTTAACTTAAAGATTAAGCTTTAGTGAGCTAAATCAGTACTCAGCTCTCTGTTTCATGAAAAGAAAGATCACTGCAAATGATTTTAACTCCAAAAGGAGTTCTTAAAAGAATTACTGAAGTTGCAGCAAAACCCTCAAAGGAGGTGGCTGTACTAGGCATGGTTTGCTAACATTTTTAACAAAATGTTCTCAGCCTCTGATAAATCCTCTGAGTTTATTCAGAGGATTGAGAGGATTTTGCTGTAATTTCTCTTTAAAAAGAATAATTAGTTTTATAACCCAGGAGCAGTAGGCTGCAACAGCTATTTGTAATAATGTGCACAACAGTAGCCATTGGATAGAGGCTTATACCTCACAATTTGTGATTATAAATACAATCACATATGCTGTATTTACTTATAACGTCTAAAACAACCAGATCCCCTCAAATTTAGGATGATGGAAGGATTCAACAGGTAGATAAAATGCACTTGCTTGGAGGATTTGGGAAGTCTGATAACAAGGGGGCTTCTTGTTTAGGAGGGTGATGGGGGAAGAACTGCACATATGAATCAGTAGTCCTGAGTGACAAGCGTAACCAGAGTTACTTCATTAGTGTAAGGGAGTTGTGTCTTATAGAAGACCACAGAAGAGATATTTTCATGCAGAATTTGAAGGAACATGGAGATGCTTTTTACAGGTTTTGATTGTACTTTCCTTCCCTGCCTAAGGATCAGCCATGGAGAAAGTGCTCCAGAGAGAAATGGCACGGTTAGACAGAATGAAAATGTGATTTATGCTGTGGTCAGAGAGTAGGTTTGGTAGGTGAATGTGAATGAGATCAATGGGCATGGGGCAGGGTACTCACTGAGACTCAAGTAATGACTTGGACTCCGGGTGGGTAAGTCAAAAAAGCTCCTGTACAAGCCCTCCTTATCTGTATTCTGGTGGGACTGTAGGGTGCACTCTGGTATGATGATAATGGATGGGACTGATCCTGCCAAAGGTGAACTTATGGAATAGGAAAGTATAAGTGGATGGACTGAAATCATCATCTACATGCCTTCTTGTGGTCACTACAAGCAAGAAAAAGAGAAAACCTTCCCAGAGGGCATTCCATGTCCATCCAGACGTGGATGTTAGAGGTGATTGAGATAAACTGACACATCTCCGTCCATCTTCACACACTGCCTTACTGAGTACCAAATGTACAGATGTAGTTGGAAGAAAAACATGGACTAGAATTAGTGAGTTTTGAAATATTTTAAGGGAAACAAGTGTGACTACTGCCCATTTTTAAAAAAAAATGGGGGTAAGGAATAAAAATAGAAACTTGAAAATAAAGAACAAGGTGAAAGCATATTCACTTGAATGAGAGATTTTATCTATTGTCCTTCAAATCAGATAGAGGGAAGAGAAACAGATATCTGTGTGTAATAGAGGAACTTTCTAAAATTGTGCAGTTGCCTGCGGTTTCTAAAGAAAATAGAAGAAAACTATTGTAATGACAGCTGTAATGATGTATCTGCAGAAAGCTAATGTAGCAGAGTCTTCTGATTTAAGAACTAACTCGATTTGCTCAGCATGGGTTTGAAATAAAAAGGAATCCTTTAGGTTTGTATAATCCTAGGTATCTGAAGATAACTGCTGTTTAGAGCTCTATCTTCTCTCTCCTACCAGGACAATAGAGACTGACCTTAAACCTTTAGTATTTTGACTTGGGAGCACCAAATTGCTACTGCATGTGTCGACCTGCTGAGAAACAGTAATAGCAACCTTAGGGGAACCTTTCACTTCTCAGAGATTGAGGATTCATTTTTAATGCCCAGCTCAAACATTCCTTTTTCCCATATTCCCACACTTATCAGGAGACTCGAGATCTCTAATTTTTAACTGAAAATTTTGTTATTAGAATGCCTAAACTTGTTTGGGGTTTTTTTTTAATCATAAAAGTGTAATAACTTCAGGAAGTTAATTTTCTTTGTCTTTTTTTTTTTTTTTCCTCTGTATGGGAGAAAATACAGGTGCTTTGACTTCAGGTATTTAACTCAGTAACTAACTCAGTAACTGATAGTTGGTTCAGCATTTTTACATTTTTCAAGTACTGACAGTCCTCCTGATAAGCCCACAAATGTGTGGTATAAGCTTTTATATTTTAATTATTCTTTATTCAGACACTGCTGGAATAAGCACACTGCCTTTGCTGTTTGTGTGTTGATTTTTTCTTGGGTTTGGTTTGTTGGTTTGGGTTTGGGTTTTTTTCTTTTCTTTTTTTTGGCTCAGGTCAACCTCACATCTTAAATTCTTTACTGATTGCTCTGTGGTCAGGAGGAGTCAAGAAGGCTGTTAACCTCCAACAAACTGAATGAATACAATTTTCCTTTAATAAATCATAGAATCTTAGAATGGTTTGGGTCACAAGGGTCCTTAAAGATCATCTAGTTCCAGCCCTTCCTACCCCTGCCTGACCTTGAACACTTTCAGGGATGAGGTATCCACAACTCCTCTGGGCAACCTGTTCCCAGGGGGTGGCGCCTGTGAGAGTAGCTGTCATCCTTTGAGAGCCCTGTTTTCCCAAATCACAGCTACCTCCTTCCTCTTGGGAAGGAAGGACTTGGTACTGTGTAGCTGAAAAGCACAAGGCAGTCTGCCCTATGTAGCTTTTCATATCCACTTGGAGTTTTCAGTGCTGTGGAGGACCATTTGTTCTGTTCTGCATTGTTCTGCTACAAGGCAGTGCTCGGGGGGCATTATGATGTACAATTACACAAAAATAACACTATCGAAGTATCAGACATACTTGCTTATTCACTTCTAGGTTTATCAACTCCAAAAATCTTCTAGTAAATCCTGTCTAGTGGTATATAAGATGTTCTTTGAGATAATTTTTGTAAGGTTGAACTTTTGGTACTCCTACATAACTTAAAAATACTTAGCTCTTACAAAAGTACTTTGAAACCAAATACATTGAGTAGGCCTGATTTGCTTCTTAAAACTTCCAAGACACATGCATTTCATTTTTCAGTACTAATGCACAAGGCATGTTAAGAACTCCTGGTGTTTCTCAGTATGAAAACTATTTTCTTTTATACAGAACTACTAAATGAATTTTTTATGGCAAAATATTCTCCCAATTAATTTTTTTTCCTTAAAAAAATCCACAAAGAAAACTATGTTCCAAGACACCTATAGGCACAATGCAATGGCCAACGTGCTGGCATCTGGTGTCACTGAGTCACTGTAGTGTACCTTGCCTGGCCTCCAGCTGCTGCTCCAGAAGGACTTGGGTCTGCCATAATTGCTGCATTGTATCTGCTGCTCCATGACAATGTCTTGGAGGAGCCAGGCAAGGACTGTCACTGAGGGTGCCCAAGCAGGGTTCAGCTCAGAGCAGAAAGAGCTCACTGAGCTTTCCTCTGGTGGCTCCTTCCAGCTACTCTTCAGTGTTTGCAACTGTAGCTATGCTGTGCTGTGTATTCAGCATTATAACATGGTCTAGGTATTCAAAATAGGCTCCTACTTTTAACAGGTATATTTGACCTTGATTTTTCTGTGCTTTGTTTTCTCATCTGTAAGTTTGGATAATACCAGCTGTTCTTCCTTCAGGGATATTGTGAGGATAAATTATTAGTGAACTACTTAAGTGCTTAAGGGATGAATAATGCTGTATAGTCTACAAGGAAATTAAATATTCTGTCTTTTTAGAAGGATCTGAATATTGTTTACTAAATGAGGTACAGGGTTGCACACAAAATGCTGACTAGAGTGCCATGCATCCAAATGAGGCACAAACCCTATCTGAGATAAAAAAAGAAGTATGAATGAAGCCTTCTGTGCTGAGCATGTAAGTGTGCATAAGCACATGAAAAAGAACAATGGTAGCACAGTCCACTGTAATTCTGATATCTTCAGCTTTTTGAATGCTGACTTACAGTTTAATAGTATTGTTAGGAGGTGCTATATTTTGTGGCATTGCCTGTTGTATTACATAGACACACACAGACATATCTTCTGATAGTCAGATTTGTTAATGTTGCAGTTTGTGACCAGAACATATGATGCAGCCAAATCTGGGATTCTGGTAAATGTTGTGAAACAAAACAAAAAAAAAAGCATACCAAAAAACCAAACTACCTAAACAAAAAAGGGCAGAATGTTGACTTAGGAACTTAGAGGGTATTTTTTGCTGTTTTCTTTGGGTTTTTTTTTAACATGGCATAAAAAAATTTCTGGAAGGTTCATCACTCAATAAACTTTTCTATTAAATGCTGGATGCAGAAGCCATGTATTTAACCAGTTTTCCACTCTGTTGCTTTACTGTATAAATAATATGTCTTCTGGAAATTTCTAATACACGTCAGGTATTCATGATGAAAAAGCACATTTGTACTGCCGGTTCAGAGATAATTACTTGCCATTAGGTTCACAAGAACATAAATTTTATTCATTTCCATCATCTAACTTGTCAACTTCTTGTATTTCGTCTACACTCTGCCCCTCACTGACAAGCAGCAAATAATTTAGTCTTCCACCAAAATGATAATGACTGGCAAATGAAAATTTCATTGAAAGAGACAGCACATCAGTTGCACTAAAGGAAGTTTTTTATTTTTAATTTTTTTTCAATGATAATTCAAGTGCTGTCACTGAAGTGAATTTATTAATGTGACTGCTGTTAAACTGCTCATATTTAGACGCTTCCTTGCTATTTAAGAGGTAATCTATACATGCTGGTTATTTTGTTTGAAATACATTTTTACTTGTAGTCTTGTAGTCACTTCCATTGTAAGCTGTTCGAGAAAGTAATAGATTTTACCACCATAACAAAGTTTGTTCTCTCATTTATGTCACTTATGTGACACAAAAATGCATACTAATCACAGAATAGTTAAGATTGCACAGGACCTCTGGACATCATCTAGTCCAGATTTGGGGATGCAAATGTTTAGCTTCCCATTAGGCAAAGCAAATTTATTTCCATGTCTGTTTGGTTTGGAGATGCTGTCCAGCAATAATACTGATGGTTTCAGTGATGTGTTGCCTGTAGCTTTATCAAGGACTCCCACAAAGCTGTATTGCCTCATTCATAGCAAGATTTGTAACATGCTGAAATGAAAAAGTGTAGAAAAAATCTTGAGATGTTGGAGAAAGCTGGTAATTTGGTTATTATTTGGGAAAGGCTTTTCTGTTATCTGATACCTGCCCACTTATGGCCATCCAGAGAAATTGCATGTTTTTTCCTAGAAGTAATTGAAAGGGCTTTTTTCCCTTCAGCTTTTGTGTTCCTTACATGGCGCTCTTTCTTACATTAGTGACTGACTATATAGAATCCCTAGAGAAGCAAAAATAATCGAGAGAAAATGTGCACCACAAAATTTTATACTTCTCCTAATCATGTGGGATAGTTGTGGTATTAGAAAAATAGACTTCAAATACTGAAAATAGTAATCAGAACAATGATTAATATATGTAATTTGAAATCAGAAATGTAAAGTACTTCTCAGCACTGTCTGTTATATTTGTGTGTTAATCTGCCACTGGAGACATTCAGATGCAATTCAGGGCAAAAAAGAACTAGCACTGGAGAAGCAATTTTCCAGTGAATTAGTCTCTGGCAAAGGTTGCTCAAAGGTAAAAAAACAAAGGAACATCACCTTTTCTGCCTTTTGGTAGTAAAATCTTAAAATAATATGATCCAGTTAGTTCTGCAATTCCTTCTAGCATATGAGCGCTGACAATATTTAGAAAACAAAGAACGTCCTCTCAGTGTGATGTTAGACATTAGTATTGTAGACTTACCTTTATAAGAGCAGGAAGACACATGCATCTTCATATTGAAATGAAATGGTGTGTGAAATGTTTGTGCTATTCATGCTAAACATCGAGTACTTGAGAATACCTTAGTAAATCTACAGGTGAAGGCTCTTAATGTATATTATTGACTTCAGTTAGTTTAATCTCTATTTAGTAAATGGGAAAGTGTGGAGTTGCATGTGTAATGCATAATTAATGTAAGTGCTTGAAGAAACAAAAGGATACCTCATTCCCTAAAGTATTTTACTTTGCAGGTCAGCGTATCAAGTAAGTAGATACCCCATGTCCTGGGGTAGATAGTTCTGCACCCTTCTGCCTCTTTTGCATTTCAAATTGTCCCATTGCTTGTAGAAACTCTTGATAGTATTTTCAATATTTTGTTCTAGGTGAGAATTTAAAATAGAAGGTACAATATACGCCTGAACAAATTTCTTTCCTTTTGTTTTGTTTTTTTTTTTTGTGTGTGTGGGAATGGTTTTGAAAATCTTAAGGTCTCAGAGAAATCCAGACCACCGAACAGAGGGCTGAGAAACAGAAAACTCTTTTAGGTTGTTTGTGCAGAAGGCACNCCAAGTATAAACTTGTAGCTCAATTTCTGTACTTCTAGTTTACCAGAGCCCTAGTTTCTCCTAGTGCCTGAGCACCTGAAAAGTCCTGCTACTGTGTGTGGCTCCAGAGCTGTTAGGGTCCCCACTGGAAAGCCATCCTCCTGTATCCCCTCACTCTCTTGCAAAGAGCTCAGAGACTCCAGTCTCTTCAATAAGAAGGCAGAGTTGCACTGCCAGGAAGTCTGTGGTTTTCAGCATCTCATGAGATGAGTTGGCAAGAAACCAGTTGAGTCTCTTCCTATTTCTGCTTGGAAGTTTGTTTGAGACACTTTGATTTCAGTGAGTCTGGTTTTTCAAGGAAACAAAAACCAAACTAGCAAAATTTACAACAAAGGAGATTTCTCTTCAGTTCTCTTGTCAATTTTGACCAGCAAACTCATGTGAGATTTTTTAAAATTATTTATTTTATAGCAGATACTGAAGTACCTGTTACTTTCCTACTCCTTCTTGAGACTACACTGAAGCTGCAGCTTAGATGAGAGTTTCCCACCTAGTTTATTAAGCAGAGCTAGACAAAGACATGGATGCTGCACTGCCCTTTTCTCTGTGATAAGAGGAGAGCAGTTTACTGACAGGTACATAAGTTGTGATTTGCTACTTGGAGCATCTGTACATTAAACACAACACTTCTGTGGATTTGTTTAGTTCAAGAGATCTTTTTAAAGCCACTGACTTTAAGCAGGTAATTGTTTTGTAAATTATCAGAGAGCTGTTTGCCTATATTCCTGAAAGGGTTTGGAAATAACCTCAAAGTGTCTTCCAGTCCAGTGGAAACATGTAACACCCTGTGAATTTAGTGTGTAAATAGAGAAGGGGCAGAAAGGGTCTTTAAAAAGATACCGCAAAGAACATCAACTATTCAAAGCTTCACAACTTAATATTCAGACAAAACTCTCCTCAGACCATGAGTCTTGGCTCTGGAGGGCCCTGTCCAGGACTTCAGTAATGATTTCACAGAATCATAGAGTGGTTTGGATTGGACAGGACCTTAAAGATCATCTAGTTCCAGCACCCCTGCCATGGGCAGGGGCACCTTTCACTAGACCAGGTTGCTCAAAGCCCCATCCAACCTTGTCACTTTCCTTCTCTGCACTGAGGCAACAAATCTGTGTCAAGCTATTCATACCATCTGCTACATGAGTCTCAGAAAAATCACGAGGAGCACAAGGATGACAGATACTGGAGGACATTAGTGGTAAATTATTTAAATAAGAAACACCAGGCTTGGTGTTGAAATGTTNCCCATGTCCTGGGGTAGATAGTTCTGCACCCTTCTGCCTCTTTTGCATTTCAAATTGTCCCATTGCTTGTAGAAACTCTTGATAGTATTTTCAATATTTTGTTCTAGGTGAGAATTTAAAATGGAAGGTACAATATACGGCTGAACAAATTTCTTTCCTTTTGTTTTGTTTTTTTTTTTTGTGTGTGTGGGAATGGTTTTGAAAATCTTAAGGTCTCAGAGAAATCCAGACCACCGAACAGAGGGCTGAGAAACAGAAAACTCTTTTAGGTTGTTTGTGCAGAAGGCACACAAATGTAGCCAAAGTATAATATAATGCATTTGCTTACAGTTTTGTTGCTAACAGTCAGCTTTTGCAGTAGGATGGGGGAGTTAATTTGGTCATTTTCAATTTCCTTTTTCTGGTAGTAAAATTTAAAATCTTCCTTTAAACAAAACTTCTTGGAAGACGGATTTCCAAAGAATGAAAACACTCAGAAAGAGAGGAGAAGGGAAGGGAAGGGAAAAAGAACCAAGTATAAACTTGTAGCTCAATTTCTGTACTTCTAGTTTACCAGAGCCCTAGTTTCTCCTAGTGCCTGAGCACCTGAAAAGTCCTGCTACTGTGTGTGGCTCCAGAGCTGTTAGGGTCCCCACTGGAAAGCCATCCTCCTGTATCCCCTCACTCTCTTGCAAAGAGCTCAGAGACTCCAGTCTCTTCAATAAGAAGGCAGAGTTGCACTGCCAGGAAGTCTGTGGTTTTCAGCATCTCATGAGATGAGTTGGCAAGAAACCAGTTGAGTCTCTTCCTATTTCTGCTTGGAAGTTTGTTTGAGACACTTTGATTTCAGTGAGTCTGGTTTTTCAAGGAAACAAAAACCAAACTAGCAAAATTTACAACAAAGGAGATTTCTCTTCAGTTCTCTTGTCAATTTTGACCAGCAAACTCATGTGAGATTTTTTAAAATTATTTATTTTATAGCAGATACTGAAGTACCTGTTACTTTCCTACTCCTTCTTGAGACTACACTGAAGCTGCAGCTTAGATGAGAGTTTCCCACCTAGTTTATTAAGCAGAGCTAGACAAAGACATGGATGCTGCACTGCCCTTTTCTCTGTGATAAGAGGAGAGCAGTTTACTGACAGGTACATAAGTTGTGATTTGCTACTTGGAGCATCTGTACATTAAACACAACACTTCTGTGGATTTGTTTAGTTCAAGAGATCTTTTTAAAGCCACTGACTTTAAGCAGGTAATTGTTTTGTAAATTATCAGAGAGCTGTTTGCCTATATTCCTGAAAGGGTTTGGAAATAACCTCAAAGTGTCTTCCAGTCCAGTGGAAACATGTAACACCCTGTGAATTTAGTGTGTAAATAGAGAAGGGGCAGAAAGGGTCTTTAAAAAGATACCGCAAAGAACATCAACTATTCAAAGCTTCACAACTTAATATTCAGACAAAACTCTCCTCAGACCATGAGTCTTGGCTCTGGAGGGCCCTGTCCAGGACTTCAGTAATGATTTCACAGAATCATAGAGTGGTTTGGATTGGACAGGACCTTAAAGATCATCTAGTTCCAGCACCCCTGCCATGGGCAGGGGCACCTTTCACTAGACCAGGTTGCTCAAAGCCCCATCCAACCTTGTCACTTTCCTTCTCTGCACTGAGGCAACAAATCTGTGTCAAGCTATTCATACCATCTGCTACATGAGTCTCAGAAAAATCACGAGGAGCACAAGGATGACAGATACTGGAGGACATTAGTGGTAAATTATTTAAATAAGAAACACCAGGCTTGGTGTTGAAATGTTGCATAATCTTGACAGTTTGGCTTTTCAGCAGACAGGCAATCAAGCAAAGTTCTTGCCAAAACATCAGGATATTGGGTCATCTGAGTGGGTTCCTGTATCTTCACTCCTGAAAACAAAATGGTGACATAAAAGAGTATTTCAAATGCATTTTATGAGGTGGCTTATCTACAGTATGTTTTACTCTGAGAAAATGAATCTTAACACAAATATTTCCAAATAGAGGATTGTAGTTTTTCTAAACGTGTTGATTGAAAGTTTACCTTCAAGGATTTTTTTCAGCTTGTCCATGACTAATTACCTCACTTATAGGAACTTCTCAAACTGTATCTCTGGGTGTCTTTTTTTGTGGATTTTTTTTGGATTTTAGTTTTTACTTTTTGTAAATAACCTTATTAGGGAGGCACTAAAGTGTGGGGTGAGTCTGTTTGCTGTGAAAATGCAGGAGTTTATTTCCCACATGGTCTTCTTAGCTGACAGCTGCAAGGCTAAGTACATTACTCAGTAGGGTGGTGGTGGTTGATGTTATTTTACAATTCTTAAGACTCTACAACTGCTTCTGCTCACTACTTTGCAAAACTTGCAGTTTATTATCCCAATGCTTGTCTAGAAGGGTGTAAAGAAAGGATGCAAGAAACAGGTCCATTGTATTTGAAGAAGAGTGTAGGGATTAAGGGAAGCTTCTGAAAACCACCATGGTGTTACAGCTCTACACCATCTTTTTCTTGGTGTACAATAGGAAGGACCACCCCAATCAGTTTTAGGTCTGAGGACAAAAATGAATTTGAGAGAAAAAATTAGGGACTGTAAGGGGTCTGATTAGTAGGAGTTAAAGTACACAAGACATCTGCCTTCCCAACCAAGAATCTAGCTATAATCAATGCAAACCTGCTTGTTGTCACAGGATGTCTGTCACTTACCCTTGAGCACAAATTACCTCTGCCTGGTCAGCAATGAATGTACATTCCTTGTTTTGCTGTAGCCACATGACTTCATTCTTAATGAAAACTAGAAGCAAATATAGATCAGGGTATATATGTGTGTGTGTAGAAACGAGGGCTGAGATTGTCTACTTGCCTATAGAAACTGGAATTTATGGAAATTTCCCCATGTGGTAAGTTTTGTGACAAAAAGGTAAGTTTAGATATAAGCAGCAATTTTCCTGCTTGCTTCCTCACACCTGGCTTCTGCGTTCACAGTCCTAAAAGTGAAGAGAAAGAATCTGAGTGCAAATTCTCTCCAAGCCCAGCAGATAGGCTGTTACACGATGGGACTGCTTGCTTGGGTGGTTTTGTGTATTTGCTTCGCTTTTTTGGGTGTCTCCTGTGTAGAAAGCTATTTGTACTTTAAGGAACAGAAAGTGACAAGTGCTGGTGAACCTGATGGGCTCTTAAAGCCCCGAAATGGAGGAAAGTGGGAGGTTTGTACCAAGCACTCAGTGTGTTACTTAAGTGGTTTAAGTGCTTTTTAGCTCATGTCAGTGGAAAAATATTAAGGTTTTCACATAAAAATTTTGGGGAATGATCCTGCAGAGATTAAAACAGGACTGTATTTTACTCGTCATTAGCATGCTCAAAGCAGATTTGTTGAAAGAATCAGCACTGGCAACAGAGCTATAACAAGGTTTCCCAAATCATTAGTTACAAATAAGTGGTATTTGATAATGTTGAAATTTTGTATGAACTTATGGAAACAAACTATCTCCTTTGCAGTTATCAAAATGTATAACTTAATTTATTCTGCTAATGAGAAAAATAAATTTCTATTTGGAACAATAAGAAAAATAATCATACTCATTTTCTTATATAACCTAAAAATTAACTGATTACTTCTGTGACTTCTATGACTTTCCTGTGTTTGATTCTCTTATGGGACTTAATCTACATAGTACACACTCAATGAAAGGCCACTTGTATTATGAATTGGCTGTTTCTTAAAACACAGAAATCCAGTTGCTTTCCTTTACAATCCTTTTTACTGATTGCATGTTCATGACTAGTGCATCTTAGTGTAGCCAAAAGGTATATGAAGGAATGATTACCAGTTGGTATATGACTTTGGTTGTTTTGTTTTTTTACTAGATAGATGTGATTGAACAGTTCAGTACTTAAAAATGAAATGTGTCAAGATTTAGTTCTCTTTGGCCACTGCTGGCTCATGTTAAATGAGATCAATGTCCTACCTCCTATGTTGGACCAATTTTGTGAGCAGTGATGTGAATTATTGTGTTTTTCAGAGAATCACTTAAAATTAGTTATTAAAAACTTTGAAAAAAATCATCTTATGTCTTCCTAATAGATTGCAAATAGGATTTTAGTGGCGCTAGGCTGAGATAAACGTCTTTTGGTGTTTTTGCACTGGCGGTGGAAGTCGTTCAGTACTAAGGCTGCGTGTTGATGTTGACACAATTTGAATTACTTTTCAGTGTCTTTGCCCTGGAGTAACACTGAATGTTAGATTAATGTCCAGCATAACTATAAATATCTATGCAAGTTTTACGTGGAAGCTTAAGATTGGAAGAATCTATTTAAGGGGAAAAAAACCAAGCAAAGCAAAACATAACTCACGCCACCCCCACTCCCCCCAAAAAGTTACACTGAATGCTGAGCAAGACATAAAGGGACATGTATTTGAGTTTTACATTATTTACGTAGGGTGTCAATTTGTCTTTATGATGTTAATCTTCTGTATTCAAATGTACATTGAAATTAATTTATAAGTAGTTTTTCCTGGAGTGCTCCTGGAATATGTCAGAAACAATTATGGTAGTTTCTGACCAATATGACCAGATGCAACAAAGTCCACACTAACTTCCTGTGTTGGTTTAAAAGTAAACCAGGGAGAGAAATGAAGCCAACTCAAGAGAGTTACAATTTACTAAAAAGATTACAAGAAATACAATGATACAGAGAAAACTGGTTTTTATCCACAAAGACAGATGTATAACCCAGCACTCTGGGACACAAACAGAACAGTGTTCAGTAGCACCTGTGCTGAGCACCATGTGGTCCCCCTGCGTGCAGAGTAAAAAGGAAAGGAAGCCTGTTGGTGAGGATGATGGTCACAGTTCTGTCTAAGTAACGATTGCTGCCTTGTCAAGAGTCACAGTCCTGTTGAAGTTCTGGTCCTCCTCTGGATCCAACAAGTGCCACCAGAAGTCCCAAAACCCCACGATTATATTTGCTCAGGTTCAGGTGGGAGTGCCCAGTACCTCCCCCAGGGCAAGGAATTTCACAGTGGGTGATTTAACTCTGTGAGTCATGGGATATTTTTTTGAATATTTGATGGTCTAGGTCTTTGCAGCTGCCTATTGTGCCAATCCCTTATGGCCCATTAGCAGACATGACCCCTCAGGCTGGATGTGAAGGTGCAAATGCCTCTCCAGAGGGGAGATAAAGGATCACTCCCCTGCCTCGCAGGGTTCTTTAACACCCAGTTTATAGCCTGAGGCGTTGGGTGTGCCCTGAGCATCTGCTGCAAATGATCCATTATCAACAGTTCATCAGAAATTACATAGACAGTGTAGAATACACAGTTTTGGTTACAGCCACACAGTGATAAACTGGTTCAGGCCCCTGTAACTAGGACACCTTACTTCACCATTTTTTTTTATCTGTCAGACTTAAAACTGTAGAGGGTTTCCAGAAGATGTGTGTGACTTATTTATTTTACTGAAGTTCTTCTGAATCTTTCTTTATGAAAGAAAGCCAATGTAAAGGATCTTCTGATTTTTTTTTGTTTCTGTTATTTTTCCTGATGTTAAAAAAAGAAAACAAAAAAAAAATCTATTTCTTGCCTTTCCCTGCAGTTTCCTTATTTCCCTTCCTGAATGTGGGCATAGCTTTACATTTTTGTCTGTAGGCAAAGGCTCTACTTTCTAATTGACCCCCAAGCTGGAATTAGTGTCTCTGTAGGCTTAATGTAGACATTGAATAAGCCCTTTCTGAATCTGGAAAAATTAAGTGTTATTTCTCTAATGAACATGCTCTGCATTCACCTTCCTGCACAAGAAGTCCTTCAGCTCTGTAACTTCATTATGGAGATGTACCAAGACACTTACTGAAGGCAGATACAAGGAACATTACCAGCACTGAGCAAGTTTATGTAGGATATGCCCTTGATTTCTGCTAGGGAAACTCAGGATAGGCCACCAACTCTTCCTGCTTTCCAAAATGATTCCTGAACCGAGCCGGTGAAGAGTCTGCAGTGTTGACATTCTCCTCCCATGTCATCTTTTATCACTCTTGTCAAAAAGAGAATAAAGAGAAAACCTCCCACCTATAAGTATGTAGAGATCATCGGTTAAATGATTAATTTCTGGTTTCTGGTTATAGTTTTATACAAACTTGTATCTTAATCAAATACAGAGAATGGATTTTGTATGTGATGGTAGTATACAGCTGGGGTTTTTAAGCAGGACGTAATTTTTCTCCTTCCTTCTTCCTCCTAGTACTTTTTTCTGTGGGTCTTTCATATCTGAGTATTTTTCCCATGCATTTTTGAGCTTTGATTTTCAGAGGGAGATGATGTCTTTATTAGCTCACCTGACAGATGAAAAAAAATATGGATGAGCTTCTGTAAATCATGCCTTTCCAAACTCTTCTCAAATTATTGAGTTACTTCTCTCTTGTGTGTTTTTACATTGGATCAACTGACAGCAGTCTATTGCCAGACTGCTTTATCCTCTGCAAACATTTTGGGCTGCTTTGCTACTCTGGGATTTTATGAAACATATTGTGAAATTCTCAGTGATCTTTGGCAAAACAGAAGTAAACTTGCAGTTTTTCAGTAATTTCTCTAAGATTGGAATAATGAGGAAGAGAGATATTTGTACTTATCTTGGCATTTGCAATGGTTTGTTTTGGAAACCAAGCAGTAGGTAATTTTGCTGAAGAATTTTCATTATATGTGGCTTTATTTATTTTCTGTGAATTTATTAAAGGCAAGATATAATAACGGCTTCATTTAAAAAAAAATTAATAGTAAGAATGTAGCTGGAAAGTGTGCTCCTCCAGATTTGGGGGTGCAAAATTTGGAAATCATATTGTAACAGAATAGCAGTGGGTTTATATTCATTTTGCCTAGTGCCAAATAGCTACAAAAGGTGAAGTTAGCCCTACGCCTTCTCATCTTGTTTTAATTGGGACCAACAAGTTTATAATAGAGACACTTAACATATATTTACAAAAATACCCTGAAAAAGAAGGAGCTCTGTGAATCAGTATGTACAGTGATGACTTTATTTATAGCCTAGTTCATTTACGATTGTAAGCAAACTTGACTTTCACACACAGCAAAGTGTGAAATATCCAAATTAATCGCATATGTAAGAGCCTGGGGAAAATAGATTTTGAGAGGATCAAAGGTATGAAATGAGAAACAGAAAAGAATGGGGAACAGGCCCCCTATGGATTACCAGGTTCAAGGATCACTTAGCCCTCAGAAGCAAGGCTCAAAGGCAGAACTACTATTGATTTTTTTTCCTTAAGTGAAATCCCACTTTTACTGAAAAGCATTAAAGCACAGAAACACTAAACAGATTAAAATCTTCTACATCCCACTTGCATGTGGCCTCTGAATTTGTCTGGCTACTTGTAAAATGTTAGTGATGTAGTCTTTCTGCCATCAGATGGATGGCAGATGTGCCAGTTTGTGGATCCTGTCCCACCATGTGGATCTCACACGCTCAGCAGAACTCTAGGTAGCAGGTGGCAAACTCAGACTAGGCCTGTGAGAGACTCTTCAGGTTTTCAGTGGTCCAGTCAGGCTCTATAAAACACACCTGGGTATTGGACAGGGCATATGGTGGGAGAGAGGGAGAAACCATGATCATGGTCAGGCTTCCACGGGCAAAGTTGAACCATGGAGTCCCTCCTTCTGGACCTGCTGTAAGCTCTGTTCCTGCTAGTGGGGTTGTAAAGAATGTGACATCTGACAGACATCACAATGACTGGTATGTCCCAGAAAATCCATATAGCTATAGGGTAATCCACTCCTTAAGAGAATCCATTTTTTATATGTTACTGATAAAAGCCTCAATAGTATATCAGAACATATACTTCCCACTTGAAGACCCTATCTTTTATCTCAGGGGAGAGAAGCCAAGGAACAACAGTGTCAATGAAAGTCTGGACCTTTAGTGAACCACAGCACTGACAGTGCGTATAGCACTGGATATCCCACTCTTCCCTTCACAGCAGGCATCTTGTAGCTGAAGGTGAATGAAGCCAGATTGAAGCATCTTACCTACAAAGTGCTGTGCATTGCACCAAAACGTTCTGTGTTTTTCTGCCTGATTCAGTTTGCTCCAGAATGGTTATGTTATTGTCTGCTGGGGATAAGTACACTGAGGTGTACTGGAAACTGACTGAACTGCTAAGCTAAAACTGTTGTTGTGATCACTTGCACCAAGTCCAACCAGAAACCAGTGGTGTGCCCCGAGGGTCTATGGGTTGCCATTGGAACCTTGACAGGTTGGAGAATTGAGCTGACAGGAACACCATGAAGTTCAGCTAAGGGAAATGCGGGGTCTGGTACTGAGCTGGATTTGACTGTGTTTTATCAGATGATGTTGGTATGTGAGCGTTTTTGGTCTTATGAATTAATTGCTCTCTTGTGACCAGTATATCATACTTCTCTTCAGCTCATTTTTCATTCTCAAGCATGCCAAACTCACAGCCACACAGTAGAGTTTACCTAGTTTTCATCTTTTCCAGTGCAAGAGCTTTATACAAAGCCAGTGCGTATTTTCATCACAAAGAGGTGAGAAAAAAGGTTTGTTTCTGTTGGCATTCTTAACCACATCAAGCTAATAACTCTTGAGGTTTTGCTTTTGCTCTCAAGTGAAGTATGTCTTCTCTGCTGTCCCTTGTGGCTCGAATTGCTCTCTCTCTCTCTCTTTTTTTTCCCATGTGGAGTACAGGTGTTAAAGAACACTCTGTGCCTTCACTAAGCAAGCTGGGAAGTTTTCCTATTTATTCCTATTAGATTTACTTTGCTGTGAATTGAGAAGGAATGATAAGCTGCTGTTCATGGCTCATTTCAGCAGGGAGGAGGAGATTTTTAGTAACGTATAGTCTTTTTTATTCTAGAGTCTGCTTTAGTAGGATGAGAAAATCTTGTCAATAGTTGTAATTCTGGAGGTAGATGACAGAAATGAGCAGAACTCTGTAAGAGAAATACTTCTGCATGCAGCGTTTAGTTGAGGTATAGAATTTTTTCCCCTCGGGTGATAACAAATGGATTCTCTAAGTTTTTAGAGGTTCACAAAGGCATTGAACAAATTAATGAAAGAAAAATCCACTGAAGCCAAAGTTACTCCCTCTGGATTGGAAAGCGCATGAATCAAAAGTTGGTATATTCTAGGAGTGCATCCATGCTCACACTTAAGCTTCTCTATTTGTGGGCTTCTGACACTGAGCTCTGTGGCCCCTTTGATCTGCCCCAAATCTCTGTCCTTGTGCTGTTCTGTGAACAGGTCCCACTCAAAACCCAAGTTGTGGCTGCTGCTTACAACTGCACAACATGGCAGAAGGCTGCTCCTTGGTGTGGAGCACTGATGCAGGGCCCCAGACCTCAGCGACTGGGGAACAGTTGTGAACACACCAGAGATTTCTCCATGGGGATGCTGGGCACTCTCTAGGATTCAGCTGGAGCGTAAATGAACTGCATCAACTGTGCCATGTATAAGCATCTGGTCTTATGAGGTTCTGTAAGGTGGAAGATTTTCAGATCATGATCAATTTGTTGAAAACTGGGTGATTCCTACTGTCTTCAAAAATATGTCTGGTTTTATGGAGGCCATAAATTTGGAATGATCATTTCAGGCACTACCATTAAAAACATTGGTTGCTATTGCTTCAGTTTTTCACAGAATAAAGAGAAGAAAAATTGCAAACAGAAAACATGTTTAATGTAAATACCAAAACATCTCAGTGGAGCCAGCACAACATAGGTAAAAATAACTTTCTGGTATTCCTCCAGATTTGTATTCGCATTTTGAATCAATCTGTACACATTAGAAACAAAGTAAAATTAGAAGATTAGAAGTGTAAAGCAAAGTTTGAGGGGTTTAGTTCAGACAAAAATGTACAGATAGAATTCTTTCAAAGTGCAACGAACTCCTCTTATACCGTCAGTGTGATATTTGACTATATGCAAAGACTGCTGCAATGACAATTTTATACTCTGTTGTACAACTCCAATCAGCCCTGGTGTTTCAAAACAAGACAATTTGTCTTGCTGTAAATACAAAAAGAATTATACAAATGTATCTTTTTGCTTTATTATCCTGAAAACCTCATAGATCATATGAAACGTTTGGTGTGTGGCAGTCCAAGGAGAAAAACAGAAGAAGAGATGGCATTTAATTTGGCTTCTTGCTATGTTTACCTCTATCTGATGTGGGATTAAGTTTTCATTTATGCAGCTTTAACAACATTTTTATTCCTTTTGAAGTTTGTGAAATGCAAGTTGGATGTATTGCACTGTATTTCCTGAGTTTTCTCAGTGTAGAAGTCATTTAAAGGAGTGCAGTAACTACTCGGGAGAAGAAATGCAAGAAAAATATTATGCATGTCAGGAAACTATAACTCTGCTTTCCAAATGTGACACAGAGAATATCACAAAAACATGGTTAAAATCATTCTGACTTCTGAATGCTTATGTTTTGTTTTGTTTTCCTATTGGCAAACTAAGAATTTTGGTCAAGCTGGTGAAGTGTATATACAAAGAGTGTATTAGGCCAGTGGCTATCAGCAGCTTAGCCTCAGCTCCCAGAGCAAGTGCAACTTCATAGTGAACTTAGCAGGGAGGCTGAAGGCTGAGGTGGGAGTACCATGACAGAAGTATTCGGGGTCAAGGAAGAAGTTGTTTGAAGGAGGAGGGAAAGATGGTGTAAGAAATGGTCATTGCAAATATTTGAAGCTGTCTTTTTCTTTGCTGCTTTGGTTTGATTTAGTGTTTTCTCAGTTTTGTTTGACAGTATGCTATATTGTGTCTTTTGCTTGCAGTCTTGCCTTCTGATTTCACTTTGGCAAGCACAGACTATACTTGTGTCACCAGCTGCTTGGATGCTTGAGATGCACATTGCATTTGGCCTTCAAGGGGCTGAAAGAGGGAGCTGCTTGTTCCTTGTTGGTGCACAGAGCAGAGTGGGTGAGAATACTGAGCACAAAGCAGTGGCTGCTCAAGGACATGCCTGTTGTCCACAGAAACAAAAAGCCCACCCTGAAGTAAAGCTAGGTGATCAGTAATTGTAGTAGAACAAATCTGTTTTTTTCTCAGCTAAAATGTTTGTCTCTGAAAAGCTTGGCTCAGTCCTGCACATATATGCAAACCCTGCTGGCTGTTGGCTTTTCCTTATACTGGGAAGAGTTTGCCCCCACACAAAAGCTAATTTTTAAAAGTGTATTATTCTGCAGAATTCCTACTTGCACTCTCCTATTAGCTGCAAGTTGCACAACATTCAGTAGCATTCGTAATGTGTCCAGAACTGTAATTATTTTTACTGCTATAGAATGTCAATATCATAAATACTCCTTCCTATCAGGATTCAGGAGCTGTATCTGTAGAAAGAACAACCTTTGTACGTATCAACAGCAAAACAGAGAGATTCTTGTTTGCTCTGGTAGCTTTTTGTATCATTCCTGCCTGGCTTGGGCTGCGGATACATCTTCTTTAGTAGGTTGAACAAGTAGCTAGATGGTATTCTACTCAACTTCAAAGGCTTACAACATAGAGAAGAACACATTCTTACAAAAAAAACCCAAAAGAATGGACAACTTAAAAATAAAAAACCTTATATCCTATAATCAATGTAGGATTCTCTCATGTTATGGGCAATGTGAGTTAAAGCTTTACTCCCTTGACACTGACTGGCTGTCATGTGCATATGAACTGCATTACTGGAATTCAAGTGAGCTTCCAGTTGTATTGTATGTAACAGGAGTAACTTAGAGCTGTGAAACTGTTTTGTTTTATAGTGCTGAGAAAAAATTACTGCCACTGGTTTCCTTAATCACATGCAGTAATCAAAAGACAAAGCTGTGCAACATTGAGACACTGATTTCGATCAACAGCAATTAAAGAAAAGAAAAAAAAATTAAAAACCTGCGAATGACCTCACCCTGCTTGCATGTATATATGTATATAACCTAGTAACTATATAATTAAATATGGTAATAGATAGTCTAGATATTGAAAAGTTGTGTGCTCCCTTTCATATCTTCATGCTTCTTCAACATTAAGATAATGGTTTTATTTTGGGGAGAGTAAAAATCCTATTACTGTAGGATTGATTATAAGCAGAACTGAAAAATAGCTTAAGAGATCTTAAAAGACTTCAGGTTACAGGGGTGACTTTGCACAGTCTTTTGCCTGTCATCCAAAAAGGCAGTTTCTGACAGATGGGAATAACTAAATAACCTCTTACAAATGGAAAGAATTGCTCTTAAAACCTTACCTTTGAAAACTTGGAAAGGTTTACAGTTGCAGAATATCAAAATAAGTAGGGCATTTTTGTAATATTTTTCTTAGAGCTGGATGAATTTGTGACAACAACTTTGGCTGTAGGCTTGCCTTATTTTTCTGGTGCTGTCAAGTCCATCAAGTGTGTGAGCTACTGCAAAATAAGGAAACTAAAACAGAGTCAAGATAAGAGAGAAAAGTAAATGTACAGAAGTGTTCCGGGTCCTACAAATTAGCAATAAAGTAGTCATAATTACATCTGTGCTGTTTGGTCCTTTCACAAATCTGCTAATGTTTGTCTATTACTCGTCCTTTATTTGTTATGTGGCATTTCTAATGAAGGAAGTAGTATAACTGGGGGGGGGAGGGTCCCACAGAAGCATTTGCTAGGTCTAATTTTTCTTTTGCTTAATGCCTAAGAAAAATTGCATAGCTGTAAGCAGAACCAATGTAATTGTGTTATTGTGTGTGTTTATTATTTATTTATATTTATAATACCTCAAAGGCATAGTCATGATAGCATACCCATTGCAAGATGGGTAAATGCAGAACAGAAATATTATCTCTGCCCCTAAGAATTAATGATTTAAATTTAAGATGAGAGAATATATTATTTAAGGAGAACAAGGAATAGAACAGTACAGTATTGTTCCAGTTACTGTTAGGATGCACTATGTCAGTCAGTACTCCAAATGCTAATGTGATAAATGACCTTTGCACAAGAGCAGAGCACCATCTGCCTGGCTTATTGAGGTTGGGGCAATGGAGAACCAAGGGAGGAGACTTGAAGAGCAGTTTTGCGTTAAGTTGAAAACAAGTGTGGGACTTAGGGATCTCCTGAATAAACAGATCTTTTAAAAAAGAAGAGTTAAGTCTGATGTAGAAGTTGCCAGTCCAAGATCTGCACTGTGGTGGTTATCAGAATAAACAAGAAAGGAGGCACAGCATGCTTCTTAGTAATGTTGAACCTGCATTGGCAGCTTTAGAGTAGATAGGGATGCAGGTTGGTGATTTGTCTTGTTGCTTAATTTTAGCCAGCTACACCAGTCTTAGTTGTTGAGATTGCTGTTATGTGTGGTACAGAGAAGCAGACAGTTTGGGGGCACAATTGATTTGTCCTCTTTTAAAAGGTGACTTTGGGGAAGGTAAATTGTACCCTAAGAGGACATATTTCCCTGGAGAAGAGAAGAGAAGAGAAGAGAAAAAAATTACCATCTGAGTCTAACTGGCTGCATTATAGACATTTACAGGGCAGATGTGTCAGCAGGGAGGTGAGATGAATCCCAGCTGATGAGCCAGGTGGGAAGCACAAGTTATATAGGAGAGAGAGATGGGGATCACGGCAGAGCCAGGTTGACTCATTTCTCTCCATGGCAAGTAAGATTGAAAAGAAGAGAATGGCCAAATTAAGTTTTCATTTGGTATTTTTCAAAGAAATCAGCAAGATTATATGTGGAGAGAGAAGTAGAAACAGGAAATGCTTTGGGATTTTGAGGAACAAATCCTGGAAATTGAAAAGGTCTCAGTGACTGTCAGTGTGAGGTTTCTTCAAGTTAAAATGAAGGTATTAAAAGGAAATAGAGGACGGCTGAGCTGAAGGAACAGCAGATGAATCAGTGGTGGTGAATGTCACTGGGGATACTTGGCAGTATTTAATAAAGGTGCCTTGAAGAGTAAAAGTAGGTGCAGGGAAAGCAAATATTGGCATGATCTAAGCATAGGGACCAGCAGCATGGACTTCATAAAGGAAATGAGGGACATAATTGAAAGGAGCTTTGTCACAGGAGAGGTGTGAAAAATACTTGAATCCTGCTAAAGTCATAATTCCTAAGGCACTATATGTCACATAAAAGTTGGATGCCAGGAGGTAACCAGAGAAGAGTGAGAAGAGCACTGGTGATGCCTGGAAAGGGAGAGTGGAGCAACAGAGGCTTCTGAGAAAGGAGTAGTGTGTGTGATGAAGATGAATGGGCTTTTGTGAAAAGAGGGGATAAACCACAGATTCAGGTCAAATGAAGATCTCATGGTGATGAAAACAAGGAACTAAAACAGGTTGGGCAGGTGGAGGTTGAAGTCCTTAGGAGGAGTGCAGGGAAGCTTGTTAATGCTTTAGGTAGAAAAACCGTCTCATTGCTGAATTTTTATTGTGATTTCAGCTCTATAGCCATTAGTGATCTCAGTCTGGGTTGCAACAAGCCTCAAGATTTATATAACTAATAATAACTCTTACACAGCTTTTTGGTTTGAAAGAATTTTAGGAACAACACAGATGAAACTCATTTTCTTTCTCTGTCAAGATGAAATTAAGAATATATTTTTCTGTAACTTGGTTTATTTTTGGTTACAATAACTGAGGCCAGCCAGGAATGCTTCCTTCTGTTTCTCTCAGCTTTAGTAAGGGTTTCTTGGTTGAGATATTCTGAGTTACATACATAAAATGGGAGAAAAAGAATACATACTACATTTAAAAATTTTCCTAACGAATCAATTTTTTCTTAGTTTTTCGTACAACTTTTCTGTGTATTTCAATATTTTTCTTCAGTTATTGGTAGTAGGCCCTTTCCTGTGCAGAGGTTTTCCAGTAACCTAATACCTACAGACTTCTGAAATCAAGCCTTTAATTTTGATGACAGAGGCCTGGAAGCAAGATCGCATCCAGAATGAAAGCAATGAAGATTGATAAGTGTTTATTTAATAATTAAAGTGAAGTATTTAATCATACAGCATTAACTACTGGGATTAGAAATGACCCTTTTGAAATATGTTAGACAAACATATCTGATGACAAAATGTTGAAAGCTGAATAGAGAGGTTTTTCTTCTGGAAGCCTTCAGGAACACCTGCCTCTTTTCCACTGCTTTGAGAAGTGGTGTTCTAGGCACCTAAAATGAAGCTTGCAAGTTTGGAAGCATGGATGCTGAGAGGGTTTTTTTGCCTCTCGGACTAATTGGAAGCTGAGAGTAACATTCGTTAAAACAAATTGTTGTCTCTATTGTATTAACCATTATTACAAGTCACTACAAATGTTTCACTTTCTGTAGGTGATATTAATCACAGGGTGCCACCTGTAATGCTGCTGCTTATCCGGAACAAATACAATTAAACTATATTAAAATTCCTTGAGGAATTCTTTATATATATAAATTCCTATGTGGACAATAATATTTTTTTTATTTAGAAGCAGATGTTCACACTTCCTGTTTTAATTCCTCTTTCTAGCACATACTGTGTGACATTGAGCTGCAAGTCACAGAACGCAGCACATGCATTCAGCATGGGGTTGAGCTATTTATTGAGTTGTCACTTATGCTCCTTAGATTTGGCTTGATTCCTTGTTATGTATGATTATTGCTCGTTCCTGTGTCAGTAATGCAAATACTTTCATGTTTGGCAGACTCTTCATGTGGTTGCTGACTGTAAAAGGTGACCGTGTAGAATGGTGCATCCCATCATGCTTGAACTGGAAGCAAATAGCTAAACTCGTGCTTTCTTTAGCCACTATTTTCCTTCTGGGGAAAGACCTCTCAGGGCCTGAAATATATTGAGCCTGCTTGTCAGAGGAGCTCAGTTGTACCCTTACCCCAGATGACACGCAAGGATTTAAAACTTGAGGCTGTTGCTCAAGGAACCCTACTGCTCTTACCACAAATATGGATTTGTCCTACAGTGGAAAATAAGAGGTTTGGTAGTTTCAGTTTCACTTTTCAATAGTAACATATAGCTGGCGCACAGCAGAAACATTTAAAATGATTGACTTTAAACGTAAAGTAAAAAATTTCTGACAAATCATAAATTTAGCAGTTTTAAATCATAACTTGGTAGCAGTGGCTTCCTCATGCAAAGCTATAAGAAATGTTCAGAAAAGCTAACTCCACAAAAATTGATCAAATTCCCAGTCTCCTTAAGGAAAGGATGTGGAGATGGCTTTGATAACATATTTTATAGACCCAGAAGAAGGACAGACAAACTGGCAGTTCTGGAATGGTTGGCTGCAATCGCCCGCAACATGTTTGCAGTCAGGAACAGTGGTGATGAAGTCCAAATCCGATGAAAAGCCACACTGTTTTCCCTAAAAGTTTTCTCAGGGTTAAATTTCTTTCCTTCTCAATGAGGAGTGAATAGGAAGATGATGTGGATGGTACTGTTGTCATCTGGCTATTGTATAGCACCTCAGCCTCCATTTGCCTGAGTAAAATTGCTGAATGAGATGTGAGCCTGATAAAATGAGATAATGGATGCATGAAAAAGGAATATTTTCAAGAATTAGGTAATATGCTGTTCTCACCCTTTGTTGCCCGTTAGTGCTCTACATATGCTTTCTATAAGGAAGATTGAATAATAACTTGGTGTTATTTTTGCAAATGTGAAGATGAGAAGAGGGACAGGCGAGTGAGAACAAATGAGAACAGTGGTAGCAACATATGGAGCTTAAAAGCATGTCTTATGAAAAAATGCACTCTAATTTTCCATATTTATGCAACATAAATGGCATTATGATAAAGTAGCTGCTGCTGCTCTGCAGTTTTGCCATGCCATGCAGGAAGCACAGTGCTTTCCAAACTGGCAGCACCAGCAGAGAGGGTCCACTAGAAGAAGCCAGAGGGAAGGGAGGTGGCAGGACTGAAGACCGTAGCTGCCAGCTGAACACTTTGAAAGTTGAATCCTGGCTCAATTAATTATAACTTTTCTTTCCTTCTCTATTCACCTTCAGGCAATAATCATTAGGGCTGTATGAGTGTGTTTATATTTACTGAGAAACAGCAAATTTGCTGAACAGTGTGGTTTAAAGTCTCAGAAGCATTTGAATGCATCAAATAATTGTGGTTGGAAAAAATCCAAGGCTTAATTGGAAGTTTTCTATTTGTTAATCCCACAACTAATTTGGTGATTAGGGCATTCACCCTTGATGTGGGAGAACTTTATTCAGTTCCTCTGTGTATCTCAAGGGCACAAACACAAATTTTCCAAATCTGAATTGCATCTAAGCACTGGATCTCATCCTCCGCCTTTCCTACTGACGTGCTTTCACTCTGGGTAAGAGACAAGGACTAGAACCCAGTCATCCCAATTAGGAAATATTTTGCTTCTTGCTGTCTGTTTCATTTGCTGGTAAAGCTTTTTGTGCAAAAGGGAACAGTTCCAATAAATTATTAAGGACACCATTTTAGACTCATGTCTGCTTCAGTAGTGTACAAGAAGGGAGACTTTGGCAGAAATTCCTGCTCTGAACTAGAGAAGGAACTGTAGTCCAATTATTTTGCCTTTAAACAAATTCACATTGTTGACAATATTCTGAGGTGGATAAGGTTCAGAGATATTTTCAGCTACTTCCTAGACGAGTGTAAGGGGCAGTTCAGGGGCTGACCTGACTCCAATAACTCTTGCTCCATAATTCCCAGCTTGTTCCTTCACAATCCTGTTCACCTGTTAAAACCGGATTAATTAATTTGGAGTGGGGAGAGAATAAATGACTGAGAGAAGGTAGGTATTGAATACCTAAGACTTCCCTACATCATCCATTATAGGTTCTCTTTTCCCCTTACAGAAATAAACTCTGTTTCCTCATCTATTTCTTTTTACTACTAGCCTCTTCTGTTGCTTCTTATGTCCCTTACAAACTCTAACTTCTCCTGTGTCATAACCTTTCCAGTGTTACTCCCTCATGCTGATGCTGTTTCTCTGTTCTTGTCCATAAATAGGTGTCCTTATTTAAGCTTTCTGTATAGGGTTTTTTATTCTGAGGTCACTGAAGAGCTCTAAACGCAGTCATATTGTTTTATCACTGTTCTCTGTACCCTTCCTCTGCCATAACATAGTTCCTTGCTATTGTACTTAATGAAATTTTTTTAGGTCTCCAGAATACTTCCATTCTTTCTGCTCCTCTCCCAGGAGACTCTTTCAACCTATTCCCTGGGTAGTTTGAATTGCACTTTTCAAGACTATTGCCCTTTTTAGTGATTCCTTTCCTTAAAATAGCAGGTTCTTTTCCTTTACTCTCAGCCTCACTGAGTTTACTTCCACTTGGTTTTCCCAATAATTCCCCATTAATATCTATCACATCTAATATACTTGCTTCTCTAATAGCTGCCTTCATCTTTAGGAACAGTCTTCCTAATCTTGTATTGTCTTCTAAGCATTTCTACTGATTGCAGAAATCAATCCCTTACCTTCTCCCAACATGGTAGCTTCCCAGTGTGACTTTAGCATTTTTAGGACTTTTTTTGTGGCCTTTATCTTCAACCAATTCAAAACTCTTCCTTCCACCTCTTCCAGAAAGTGAGAACATACATTTCTTTTTTAACATAGGATGCAGCATACCCTTTTTTTCTATGCTGTTGTTTATCTTCTGAAACAGAGACTGCTGTATGCTTGAGCTTTTTACTTCACTTCTGTGTTTGCATTTTGTGCATAAAAGGGTCATGTTGATTGACTGTTGAACTAGTTCTTCATTTGAAATAGGTAAGGATTTTAGCTGAAGAAATGCTTAATTATTAAACATTGAATTTCCTTATATTTTTCAGAATAACAGTTTATTAGAAGATTCAATTTTAATTTGGATTTCATGTGAGCTGTTAGTAATTAGACTCCATTTAAGAGCAATGAAATGTTAATTAAAAACCTGAATTGTAGAAGAAATTAGGAGAAACTGACTAATTAAACAATGTGATCATTTGTAATGGTTCTAGTTGCACAGTAATGTAATTTAGAAAAGAAACTGTTGGAGAACTATTTTAAATAACTATGGGAGATAATTATGTGTTGGTGTTTGCTTTTTAAAATATGCACCACATTCTGAAATATCGTTGAAATCACCACACCTGAAACATATATGAATAGAAAGAACTGTTTAGGACTTAAAAATTTATTTTGAATGACTAACTGATTATAAGTAAGACATTACATCTTTGCCCTGGATAACAATGCCTTGTCCAAGTCCTACCTTCATCCTTGATTCATCTTACAAATTGCTCTTCCAAAAGACTGAGTGACCTCTTCCCCAGGTCAAGGCAGTAGAAAGATATTGTGGGTAGTGAGACTGTCTTCAAACTACTTTCATGTTCCTTCATGCCCTCAAATGGTGCCGTACAGGGAAAATGAGGCGCTGGGAAATCTCAGCTATTAATAATTTCAGTTATACACATATTCTGGGGAAGGTGACAATTCTGAAAATAGGTGAAGATGCTATTCTACAAGCTCTTCTACCAAAATAGTATCTATTATTGGGTAAAACCATGGACTAAGCACTTCATCCCCTTGCGCATCTTTTTCTGAGTGATGAGCACTGGGCAGTCTTTTAGATCAGGCTTGTGTCATGTAAGAACCTAGCCTTTTCTGGAAATCCCAGCCCTTTCACAGGTTTGATGGAATGCTTCTGACTGCTCCTTGAAAATACGCAGGCCAATGTATTTTCACTGTGTGGAAGCTAGTAGTGTTTTCTTTTGATGCCAAGCCAACAGCAGGTGTACAAGTTAACACAGAAGACATCAGAACTGTTCTAGCATGAATTAGCTTGAAGAGAGGTAAGGCAAATGCCACATTAATTCTGTTCTCTCCTAAAGAGTATGATCTC
Source organism: Campylorhamphus procurvoides (assembly GCA_013396655.1). Taxonomy (NCBI): domain Eukaryota; kingdom Metazoa; phylum Chordata; class Aves; order Passeriformes; family Dendrocolaptidae; genus Campylorhamphus; species Campylorhamphus procurvoides. The sequence continues at coordinate 2,110,990 of WBMV01004981.1, forward strand.
TGATGACTGATAGAAGTGTTTTGAAAAGAGCATTTCAGATAACAAAGCACCGCAGAATACTGATGAGAAAGTATTTCACCTTCTCCTTGTTACTGTAAATTCTGTGAATGCTTTCACCTTACAATGTTATGAAACACGCTTTGTTCCCTTAGCAGGTATTTTTTTCTTAAACGAAAGTAAACTTGTCTGTAGTTTTGGATGGATTATTAATGAGGAATCCCAGTATTTCTCCTCATTTTGCTGCTTATTTATGAGGAGATTGATCTATCAAAGATGAGAAATCTACCCTTTTCAGTCCTACTCTTCCAGGAGCCCACCCTATGGGCTACAGGTTGTTCCTTCTGCAGTCCTGATTCTCATTACTAGTGTTTATGCTTTTTATCGGAGAGCAGGGAGTTCACCTTGTTTCAGCTTCAAGCATATCTTCTTATGAAGTTGCTTATGAGAGAACAGGATTGCTGTTTGCTGGTGAGTCCTAATTAAAAATGATAATAGCATTTCTAGAGATTAGTCAAAAGGCCTTCCTCTAGCATGATGCCTGAAACACTTTCTAGTCAGAAATGATGGGATTCAGAGAATGCAGTACTCAGACACCTTTTGTTAAATAGTATTTCATGGGCTAGATGGAAGAATGGATTAACTGCTATTTACATCTACTACTAGCATTGGAAAATAGGTGTCAAACAGTTCTTAATCGTACCAGAGCAAAATCTTTTGGGACTTTTCTGCTCCCTATTCCCTCTTTGCCAGAATCCCTTCTTCCCCTTGTGGGACTGCCTGACAGGATTTAAATCCATTATGATTTAAATCAAAGCTGTGGGGTTTGAGTTACATGAGCTAAGTCAGTGAATTTGAAATTCGTGATGCTAATTTTCTTTGGACTCTGACATGATAGCAGATGCCAAGTTCCTGCCCAGAACAAATTTTACAGCTCAATTCCTTTTTTTCTAGCTGTTGGAAAGTGGGTGAGCGATGGGTCAGTTGATTAATTTTGTAGGCATTCCTTTTGTGCTGCATGTTTTGTTTTGTTTTGACTTTTATTGACAATTAAAGGCAGATGCACTCAAAATGCAAGACACAAAGCTATGCTTTTTTTTTACATAAGGTATGTTGTATTCATTTAAAATAAATGAAACCTTGTAATGATCAGAAGCCCTGATTAGTTAAGGATTAATGCTAGTGAGAGGAAATAGCATTTTTGCATCTTGCAGGCTTTCCCCTGTGTTACAGTAGAGAATGTTTCTGTCCTGAAAGTTTCACCTTTTGCACAATTGTCTAATATTAATTTAGGCTGAGGGAAAGTGGCAGGTTGTCATTCCAAACCTCCAGTTTTAATTCAGGCAAACCGGCAAACAGGATAATGTGTCTTGTAGCTGAGAACTCCAAGCCCGCTCAGTCCTTCAGTCTCTTCCAAGACACTGATATATTCTGTGGTGGTTTTTATAATGTGGTTACTGGTCTGGAGAACTGAACAGAGCCTTCAAGCATGTCACTATGGTCACAGTACTTTCAGATGTAGAAAATAACATCTAATTGAAGTTGGGAACTTTCTGGATCATGCTGGTGTGCTTAGTTGAATGGGTGTAATTCAGGTTTGTTCAAATGACTTTAATTATTCTATCTGAATTAATTAAGCAGTTATTATACTGTATGAAGCAGAGATTTATAATTTTGGCGTCAGTGATACTTGGGAAACATAAGAAGAGATGTCCAATGAATTAAGGAAATTTTTGTATTAAAATATAGTATTTGCGCGAAAATGTTCCTGCATAGGTGAAGGGATAGGGTACCAAAATAGCAAATTTCATTACCAGAAAAAAAAATTGTATTATATATTAGGAATATCTTTTAATGATGAGGGTAAGGAAACACTGGAATGCAGAAGGTCATGCCACAGTTTCCATAGGCAGTGCTGAAGGTTCTTAAGCATACCTGTCAAGAAGGCATTTGTGTATACTCATGGCTAGGCAACCTTTTGGGTTACTGAGTGGTTTTGTTCACCTCACTTTATATATACAGGTAGTTCAGGGTTACTTAGGCAATTTGAAGCAGAAGGTTTCAGATAATTTCTGCTTTTGTGGAAGTTCAGCTCAGGCCTGGATCGTGAGTTGTTTATGATGCAGCTCCTGTGATTTGTAGATGGCCAGGGATGAGATTAGACTCCTAAACCCTGCTGCACTAAGATTTCAATACCCAAAGTTTAAGTGCAGATGGATACCCGGTCTGATGAATTTCAGGAGCTATCTAATTGCATTCTTGAACTTGTTACTTATTCACTAAGGTCTCTAAATGCTTAGTTCCAGTGGCTGGGGAAGATTCAGGCTCTGTACACATTATCAGTTGAATTTAGAAAATCAGTGTATAAACCTCCAAGAGATGTCCACAAAACAAGATATGGTCAGGTCTGAAATGGATTTTTACTGTTAATGGTTAGATCTGTCAGCCAGGGAGTGGGGAGACACAAGTTTTGGTTGCTGATCAACCTGGAGATTGTTGACCTCACCTCCTGGTGAGGGAGTGGTCCTGACCATTAGGTCTTGAGCTGTCCTCAGCAGAGCTTTCAACTTATGTGCTGTAGAAGTTGGGCCCAGAACGAAAGCAGGTAAGAAGAAAGCTGGTTTAATGGGTAAGAAGGATGCTGAATTGATCTTCCTAGCTCAGGGATTCCCAGAAAATGTATGTAGACTGCACCATTACTGATAAAATCAAAGTCCATTCTTGGATCTGATTGACTGAAGGTGCCATTTCTAGGCTGGTACTCCATCGTCTCACAACAATTGCACTAATTGAGCAGGGTTAGTCTCCCTCTCAAAATGCACGAGTTCCTTGTGAGTTAATAGAGTCAAGAAGATACTCCAGTTATGTGAACTTCCAGAGGACCTTACTTGCTCCAGAGAAGAAATGTAAGGGTCATGGTCACAGAGGATGCTCCTGCTCCCCAGCTGGAGTCTACATGACATGCTCTGTGTGGGGGTTATAATCTGAAAGGTTACCAGAAACCATGAACTTTCTTAAAATCTGCTGGCAACTTGTAGCTGCCACAGCTACTGGGCAAGTAGCATTTGCAGGCTCGTAGGAAAAAGCACAGTGCATGTCTGGTCCCTAGACTTTTTGTCTGCAGTAGGTTAAGTTTTTAACCAATACTGTTCCTGTTAATAATCTTTTTATTCAGTTCTGCAAGGAATAGTGTCTTAGAATATCAGTTAAAGCTTAAGGTCTCAGTGAGGCATGCACTATAAAGCAATGTACAAACTGGCTCAAGTTCAGACAATTTTGACTAGGCAACAGATGAGCAGGATAGAACGTAGGTAGAGGCATAGGCACTAAAAACAGAAGTCAGTTTTCATAAATGCACGTCAAAGTAATCATATTTAGTAAGGCATATGCCTAACAACAGAAGACTTGCTGTTAAAGAAGCTGGTAATTTCCATGCTGAGTTCTTCCCAAGACTAAGAAAAAAGGAGAAAAGTAAGGAGAAAGCTTAAAAAAAACCCCCACAAACTCCCCAAAAACAATTAAAAAAGTGGGTAGCCAAAGCTGCTGGTAATAGGAAGAAGGTGAGAACTCACAGTCAGAAGATAAATTTATTTTTTTTAGCAAACAAAAAATCCTTTTACCATTCCTTTTCTTTCTGCTCTCCTATGAATATTTATAACTGTATATCTGTAAAAGATGAACTGACAAACTACATAAGGAAATACTAAAATTAACTGCCTTTTTCACTACCTTGTTTCAGTCATTGCCATGTAAGATTTTGGTTGTAACAATGTTTAATATTTTCCCATAGCTTTATGATTTTTTCAAGTTGACTGAGTCCATTGAGCATTGAAAGTCTGTGAGCAGATCTCTGATGTTATTAAATTTAGCTATTACATATGTGCATCTAAACAAGGACAATATGAGCCTGTATTAAATTTGGGTTGAGTCATGCATAATTCCTCAGAACTTCATATGGAAATGCTATACTGTTTTCTCTTCTCTCCCCCTAAACAATGCACTGCAGCACCTGTGTTTCTTTGCTATAAATCAGAAAATCAGAGCAGCTCCAACTGTGATACCCCAGGATGAAAAATTAATGCCACACCTGGAATTGAATTGTGTACAAGTTGTGAAACTGAAGCTTTCTAATATGCTCTATTCATGTACAAGGGTGCTTATAGAAAGTGCTGTATACGGCACCATAACATTCTGTAAATATTAGATCTCTGGCATTCATTTTTAGGGAGTGAGATAGAACTGAGCAGCATTCAGGTGATGCCACAAAGTTTGGGTAACACAAGGATTTAGGTTTCTCAAAATAATTGGATGATGTTGGCCTCCGTTATGAGGTGACTAAGACCTACTCTATTAACTTTATTAAACTGATTGAAAGGTAATCAATGCATCCATTTAGTGTAGTGGTTAGTTTGGTCGGTATTTTCTAACTGTGGTCCAATTACCTAACTGTTCTTTGCTCAGGTTAAACTTTAACCCCCACTGGTTCTAAAAACTGGTGTCTAACACAGTACTTCCTGTAGAAATCTGAACTCTTCTTTAGTTTGAAGGCAACAGATCCATAGGATGTTGCACATGACCTCAGGGAACCACTTTTTATTGAAAATGAGAATGACACTATGGAGAAAGCAACTGAACTATTTATAGAACCACAGAATTAGAGAATATGCTTAACTGGAAGGGACCCACCAGGCTCATCGAGTCCAACCCTTAGCCCTGCACAGGACCATCCCCAAGGGTCACACCATGTGCCTGAGAGTATCGTCCAAATGCTTCCTGAGCTCTGTCAGGCTCGGTGCTGTGACCACTTCCCTGGGGAGCCTGTTCCAGTGCCCAACCACCTGGGTGCAGAACTTTATTCTAATATCCCAACTAAACCTCCTTTGACACACCTTCTGGCCATTCCCTTGTGTCCTGTCACTGGTCACCACAGGGAAGAGGTCAGTGTCTGCCCCATTACTTCCCCTCATGAGGAAACTGTAGACTGCAGTGAGGTCTCCCATCATTCTCTTCTCCAGGCTGAACAGACCAAGTGCCCTCAGCCTTTCCTCATATGGCTTCATATGGCTTCACCATCTTTGTTACCCTCCTTTGGATGCTCTCTAATACCTTAATATCTTTCTTATATTGCCATGCCCAAAACTGCACACAATATTCAAGGTGAGGCCACCCCAGTGCAGAGCAGAGTGATGCTGTCCCTGATGGCCCCCCAGGACACAACTGGCCCTCCTGGCTGCCAGGGCTGGAATGATGCATGGACTAGTACTAGTCCTGCTCCAATAGTGTAGGATGCATTTGTTCATATGCAGTTGCTCTGTTTTTCATGTTAGATTGGGGCACTGGCAGCAAAATGTTGGGATGAGTATCAGCTCTTTTTGGAGCACCTGTTTCTCTTTGCTTTGGGCCAGACACTGTAACTGTGACCAGTGTGTACCTGCATGAAGTCTCTCTGGAAGCCATTTCTGGCTCCTTGGGGCCCATCCTGAACCTGGATGATGCAGCCCTTTGTTTGCAAAGCTTTTTTCAGAAACCACAAGATAGTATTAGTGTTTTTTGGGAAAGTACTGTGATGCGTGTAACCACTACAGAAAAAACTGTATAGAAACTTATTCAGAGCGTGCTTCTCATAATGTTCAGAAATGATCAAACCCAAAGTCTTGGGAAAAGCAAACTGAGCCATGCAGGGAATCACAGAGAAATGAGAAAGATGAACTGTCTTAAACACAAGGTTTAAAGTCTGTAACAATAGCTTAATGTAAAGACAGTAGTGATAAAAGAGTATGTTTGAAGTGTTTGGGTTTTTTTAATCCTATTGTGCCTTTTTTTTTTTCAGAAGAGAGATCAAAGAATAGGAAAACCCACTCATATATAGTTTTTTCTAATTGAAACAATCTTTCATGATCAATCTTGAGGCTTCTCTTTGCAAACTCATCATACTGTTTTTGCAGAACATTAATTCAAGTGGTTTAATCATTAGCAAGCTCCAATCAAAGTATTGTCTTTGATTTTTATTATGCAGAAAATGTTGTTTGATATATTTCATATTTGCTTATTGTTTCACTCATGATTTGTGCCCTTCCTGTTTGAGTGGAAATGTGTGCTTTAAAAAAAAAGCTAGAATTTTATGTCATATTTATAGAGATTTCATTTATTTTATCTTTATTGCTATAGTTCTGTCAATGTCAGGTTTTCACTTTGAAGCAATGGATTTACTAAATTTCATTATTGTTTCTAGTCACTGTCGGACTGAGTTTTCTGGATGTCTAAGCAGGCATCATTGTAGAGAGTTCAATGGTGTGTCTCAGCAGATAAAGTGTCAGGGTTATGCTTACAGCAGTCCCTCGGTGGAGACAATGTTCTGCCAGTCATGTCTTGGTAGCCCTGCTGTGCGTCAGGAATCTAATAAAGCTGGGTATCAGGCAGAACTCGGCCTCTCTGAGCTACAGCCTGCAAGAGCATTCACATCCTCTCTCGTCTTGGACCTGCCCTGACATGAAGCACCAAACAAACCAAGAACTGCAATGGTTTTATGGCTCTGAGCCTGTTGGGATAAACCTGAAAAATCCATCTGCTCCCTACCTGTTCTGTTGCACACTCATGAATATCTGCGCATGTCCTTCATATTTTGCATTTACTAGATTCCCCTTCTTACCATGTAGTTTATATTCATGTGCTGGGAGAGGAAAACAAGCTTTTCAGATTTTTCATTTCAGAGTTGGTGTCTTCACTGCAGATGAACTGATGCAATCAAAGAAAATATGTTCTTGACACCTGCTAGTTGTGCTGAAACCAAAACTAATTACGGAAAAGACTTCAAATAGAAAATTGTAAGCAACAGCTCTTCTCCTTTCTAAACAGTAAGTTAATTTAGCAGCCTAGAGGATTATGAGATACAGTGAAAACTATGAAACGATATTGAACCCCCCAATTTTGGATTTTTCATAATTGCCTATTATTTTAATCAGTTATGTGATTTATTAATACATGATCCATCAACATATGTTAACTTCTAAAACACAATTGTGTTATTTTAATAGAGGACTATGAATTTAAACTTGAGTAGTCTGTCAAAATTACCCATTTATTTGTCAACAACTATATTTTAAAGAGACACAATATTTTCCTATGAGTGTTTTTAGATTTTAGATCGTACATTCTTGTCCATCCTGACACGAAGATGATTTGTGGAGTGTCTATTATGGTTTGGGCACTTTCACAGCACTTTTCAGTTTATGGGCTGTGAAATGTTTGTTTTGTGACTTTAAACAGCATTGTGATTTCTGTAAGCATTTCATCTTCATGGGTATAATATAAACAAATTTGTATTTTGAATCCTATGAAGTGATGACAAGAAGAAAATGAGATGTTACTGCAATGGAAAGGAAGCTGTCTCTGATAGATGGCTTACTGAAAGATATTTATTAGATTTCTGGGATGAGTTAATGTCTTAATTGAGCACACCTTTCCTTACACATTGAACATTCAGGTTGTGTTTTTTTCGTTTGTTTATTTAAAAGCATCTTTCAGTTGGCTGTGTTACAATAAGTGTTGAAAGAAAGCTGCCTCCATGTGTACTGCGGTTCTCTTGGTTTTTGAAGGGGTTTTTTTTTCAATAGCTCTGATTGATGATCTGTGACCTGTGTTATTAGATGCTCAGAGCTGCTTTGAATGCATACTTAAGTTTAACAGTGGAGATCCTCTAAAACTTCAAGCATTTGGTCTTGTGTTAATTTACCTGCAGGGAACTATTAACTTGTCTTACTTGCTTGAGGTCATTATTTCCTGTCTGAATGAAGTGAAACTCAATTAGCATTCTCAAGTGTTTCAAATGTTAATTTGGAGAAAAGGGAAAATTAAAAAAGGGAACAAAGAAGTAGAAGGATTTGGCCTTTAAAATACAAAGCTGCAGACCCATTTCCAATTACAGGGATGCAAATCTACTATTAAAAGTTTTATCTTCCAAGGTTGATTTAGGTGCACTTTACTCCTGACTTCAGCTGAGATGACAGGTTGTCAATAGATGCCTTTTTTCCAAGGGGACATCTCTGCTTCTTGTAGCAGTGGCAGTCAGTGCTGTATTTTTGTTTGATTTCAGGAGAGTCAGGACAAATATGAGGAGATCCTGCACAGGCATTCATAATGACACACACATCTGTATACTCAGTGTTTCCAGGCCCCACTATAACCGCATCCATACCTATGATCTTTGTGCCTTACCTTTGTTTGACAGATGCTGGGAGAGTTACACAAAAAGGAGATAGATCCACAGTGCAAAGCAATGCCATAAGCTAAGGAACTCAAGTGCTGCAGTTCAAGCTGTATCTTGAATTCTTACCCATTCCAGGCTTGTCAGCTTTGAGCAATGCAAAGACTGTCCATGTTCCTCTCCAGAAGGCTTACACAGATGCTTCTCTTTGTAAACACATATATGGTACAATCTTGATTTTATTTTAAGGATGTCCAAACTGACAGGGAATTGGCTTGTGTGGGGTTAGGGGTTATTTGTATCCCTCCTTTCTTTGGTTTTAAAATCAAGGGTTTTCAAAATAATACCATATTAAAGGCTGAGCACAAATGAGTGAACAGCCGTAACTCTGAAGAATAGTGGTCAGGTTACTCACACAAAACAATTCTGGGGTATAATACCAAGTATGAAACAGGGTGTTTTGTATCAACAATATAAAATATGAAGACATTGGTGTTTGGAAGACCTAACTCAGGCATGGGTAGCTGACCTACTCAGAAGTTCCTCTCTAGATGCTTAAACCCCTTTACAAGGCTCATATTAGGGAGCACAACCAAGAGCCTGGTGGCGAAGCAGGGAATGGCTCTGCTGTGCCGTGTTGGGGCACAGACAGGTGTGTGCCTAGAGGGGGGGAGATCAAACTCTGGCATGCTCACTCCAAATATATGTCTCCTTTCCATGCTTTTCAGCATTAGAAGTTTGGAGACCATATTGACAGATACAGGTCAAGCTGCTAGTTACCTAGATTCGTAGCACCTAAATAAATTTTACTTTCAGCCTGTGAAACAAAGCTGAGTTGATGGTACAATCTGTTCTAGGATGTATGGTATCCATAGTTTCATCTTGGTCTGTTTTGTTAGCAGCTGTATTCCTTAGCCTTATTGTCTTGCTATTTCTGTAGCTATTACACATCAACAGGGATTTACAAACACAGAAAGTTTCCCACAACCCTACTCCTCTGTTAGTTATGGCTGGAGCTTCAGTGTGTCTTGACCAGCGATATTTTAGCTAATTCCATTATCAAACAGGGAACTCCAAATGAAAGTGAAATTAGTTGGATCCAGAGTGAAGGTAACAGCTGACTTTAGATTATGGTCCTGGTGGATTATCTGTGGAAGGCTAATTCTGTTCCACAGTGCATGTGGAATTTCATGAAGAATTGTGTGCCTTGGATAAAGAACCAGAACTGGTGTTTTCCAGGCAGTGTATTGCTGTACAAATTTAGTTGGGTTACAATTTTAACAATATTCTTACTGCACACATTTAAACTCTTACTGCACACATTTTAATATTTTGTGGGATTTTTTAAAGGCTTGTATTTAGTCAATTTTGTAGGAAAAAACCACTAAGTGAGGTTATTTTTTGTGCAACAGGAGGAGTGTTGAAGGTCTTAATTTCTGTGTAGCTGCCTTCAATAGATTGGCCTCAAAATTTTGGATTTGATCTTCATTATTAACTCAACTGTTCTCACCTCTTCAGGCAATAGAAAGTTTCCCATGAAGTAGTAGTGATTTAAGGCAATATTTGGCATCCTGATGTTTGAGAGTCTGTTGATTGTGTGTAATTAGGCAGACTCAGGAGTGCATTAGCAACACTTCAATGAACAGTGTTTCTCTGTCATCAGCTGTGACTTCCACGTTCAAAGTTGAAGCATGAGTTTGAGGCAGAAGTGCTTATCTGGAGAACTGAGTAACAAATGGAATATGTAACTTCCTATCTGGAGGTTACTGATTTGAATCCAGACTTAATAATGAGTAATGTTCTAAAATTATGTCAATATCAAATGGGAAACTGTGAGTGAGAGTAGATCCAGAATGAAAAGGTATATTCCCTACCTACCTGGCAGGCACAGTCATTGCCAGAGGATTTCGTTGTACTCTATTATTTTTAAAACTTCAGCGCCAAGGTTGAAAAAGACTCTAATATTAATTTCCTTGGGGGAAGTCTAGTTACATCATTTTCCTTTTTTTCTAAACTTACTTGAAGCTACTCAACAGATGTTTAATTTCTGTATTAGCATGTGTATTGTGCTGGGCTGAGATCCTGTAAGGAAAAAAAAGGTGTATGTTGTTGCCAGAGAAGAAGAAAAAAAAAAGTGTCATGTGCAAATAGAACACAGTGTTTCATGGGCTGAGGGGACAGACAAGGCTTTGGTATTTCTTGAAATAATGCCACACATACTATTTTGTATCATCTTGCACCTTCCGTGTATTTACAACCATGACCATTGAGACACCAGCTGTGCAAAATTCTCACATTCTGGGAACTGCATTTTCACAGGGTGCCTTGGTCTATGTGAATTGTCTGCAGGTTCTTTCACATATACTAGCAGATAAGGAATCCTGAGGAGATGTTAAGCTCAATGATGTCAGCGATGACCAAGCAGTGAGTGCATCAGGAGGATACGCAGAGAAGGGGATTGGGAGCAGGGTAAGTATCTAGCTGCGGAACAACAGAACTGATGTCTGGGAATATGAGCACTTGAGACTTGCAGATATGTTTAAAAGCAAGAGAGAATAAAACAGGAGCCTGTCTTCCCTGGACAGGCTTGTGGAGAAAGAGTAACGAGCAGAATGCTGTCCTAGACAGAAGGTGGGAGCAATTCCCACCATGATTTGGAGCTCACATCTATCAGTAAAATGCTCCCAAGCAGTAGGGGAAGTGGGAGACAGTGACACATGTTTCAGAATCTTGCACCAGGTTTGTGTGTGCAATGAACTTTATAGAGCACTACAGGCAGTCAAGAGAGACAAAGATGTTCACATTCACGGATAAAAGGGTGCTTAACAGAATTACTGAAGAGAGGGCAAAGGAGAGCAGAACAGGCCCTGAAGATAAGGCATTGATAAGGTGTGGGTTCATCTTTTGCAAAGTAATCATAGGATGACCTGCTCCCAAGAGAACCATATACACAAGAAGATCCAGGGGAAGACCCAGTCCTAGAGCTTAACCAGACCGAGGAAGTCTCTTGGTCTTATTGGTACAGCAAACTGCTATATGAATACATTCTTATGAAGTGCCTCTGTCAAAGCTGTATACATGACTGTGACATCTGATGACAGTATCTCTGTGTGCTGTAAATTATATATCTGTTCTTATTCTGCCTTTGGTTGGTCTCTCCAGTTGGTTGTGAGGTCATTTCCTGAAGCAAACTTTCAGAATAAAGGCAAGGTAATTTTTGAACCCCTCTCACAGTAGAACCTGTTTCACATGTGTCACAGTAGTCATTGAAAAGAGAAAAAAGATGCAGTGCAAAGACAAAAGTGGAAGTAAACACCTTAAAAAAAGAATTAAGAAAAGACTGTACATAGCACCTAACTGTACAGTGCTGCTTCCTTTCTTTATTATTCTCAGATTAGTTCAGTACATGTTCATTGTTATTTTGCTCCTCCATTGTGTATTAAACACCTCACTGTATACAAATGAGTCTATAAATGGACATCGAACCTTTTAGGTGAGAGGAGGCCAACTGCTGAACTACTTGTTGATAAGACAATCACAATACAGTAGGCTGGCTTGAAAGTAGCATTTAATATATGAAAGGCATCTAATGCATCTTCAAAAGCTACTTGCTGCTGTGTTCCACGAGGGTAAAAAAGATGAGCCACTCCGGGTGAGGGTAAAGCAGGAATGGCCAGTTTATTGAGGGAGCATGAGACTTATATAGGGTTCTGGAACTAGGGAGGAGTTCGGGGCAGAGTTAGGGCGGAACGTGACAAGCAAGGAAAAAGGGGGTGGCAACCGTACCAAACAAGGGATAAAACAGGCAGGGTAAACCTTATAAGGGAGTGGTGCAGTGCACCAAAGCTCAACCAATAGGGAAACTGAGATGGAACAACCAAAAGGAACAATTGAACAGTAGAAATGTAATTATGACTATTCTAATACAACAAGTATCTATCTACTCTATTAGAACAGGAAAAAACTTTTTGAAAGCATCAGGCTATGGTCCATTCAGTTTGGTCTCTTTCTCCTTCTGAGAGTGGATAATCTGCCGGTGGTTTCCCCACAACTTGCTATTTGCATTTTGCCTTACTAGTCACTAGTACATGCTCCCTACATCATTTCTCACTGGGCCCCCTTGTGTCACCATGAAACATACTTCGATCTAGTGACTCTAGTTAAAATACCAGTTACAATGAGAAGACTGAAGCACTGATGAAAGGAGAAAAGAGTCTTGGTGGAACGCTATTGAACCCATAGACAATATTCTTCATCTGCAACAGAAAGCAAAGATTTAGTCCTAAATACAGGAACTGACCTGTTCTGCAGCTGTGCTGTCATCAACTACTCAACGAATGCTATTTCATTTAGTTCACGAATATAGATGGGTAATTCCTCAGGGCAACCTAATTCTGTTAATACAAAGCATATTCACAGCCACCACTACTAGCAGAACTCTCCTCAGTTTCTCATGGCTTGACTTTATTCACTGGGGTGGCAATCTCATGATGCTTCAATAGGGTTCCTAAGATTGCAGTAGTTTTGCTTTAGTAAATACAGATTTTCAAAGAGAGTGGTAATGAATTTATGTACTTGGGCAGTTGATTTGAGACCTTCCACATCTTTTAATTTTGAGGCAGCTGGTGAGAGAGTTTTTGCACTGACTTCATTATGGAAATGACTATACAGTGGGATGATTATTATGCTAAAAGTTAAGCACTGTGCATAAGTTCATTCTGGGCTGACTGACAAGAGAAGAAGTTGAGAAACTGACCTTGAGATGATAATCTCATAATAGAAAGAAATATGTTTCTTTTGTCTTTTGTTTGCATTATAAAGTGTGAAACAGGAAAAAAAGCTGTGTAGTTCACACTATATAAAAAGTAGGAAATCAACCATAACAACAAAACGCAGCAATATAAAGTGTGAAAACAGTGAATCCTGAGGGAAAAGAGTCATTAGAATATCAGGATGTGACCACTGGAAGACCCTATCTAGTGTGGCCAAGATGCTTTTAAGTCTTTTGGCTCCACAAAATAGTACTACACTTCCGGCAAACATAGACAAAGCTTCTTCATTCGTATGAAAAGAGTTAAAAGTTGAAGAAGCCTACCAAGGGGGAAATTGAGGGCAAAAATTCCACAGTTTCAGTAGAAGCAGAAGGAATTTTCCTTGTGTGGTTCTTGAAAACCTTTTGCAATTTCTCTCTCAAGTGACAAGAGGTTCAGCTTCCCAAGGTATTGATGAAGGGGCTCCATCTTAAGTCAGCAACTTGTACAGAGAAAGTATAGCTAGCAACTCTTTTATCTGAGAAAAAGTACACTGTATATGTTAGCTGCCTGAGAATTTTATATTTTGTAATTACTGGGGTCTTCTTGTTTAATTTTCTACAGCATAGTTGTAAGGGATAGACGTGTACATTTCCTCCAGATGTTCCTGGCTGTAGGAGAGGTCCCAGTCAGTTTCTGAAATGTTTTGCCTGTTGACTGATGAAAACTGAAATCCAAACTTTTCAGGTGAGCTCTTCAGTCCCTCTCTTTATGTGACATTACTTCCCTGCAAGTATTCCTAAGGAATTTAAATTATCTAATTGATGGTGTTTTTGTCAGCTGTGATTACATTACATATTGCTCATCCTACCTTCATTATATATCTTTTGGGAGGATTAGTTTAGATTAGATGTAATTTCATCTGCTTGGCTGGGCATCTCCACTATGAATGTGATATGAAGCCTTCTTAGAAGAGACTGTCCTTTAAGCCCACCCTGAGAAGGGCCACCATGCCTAACGCAGAAAGCCTGAATGAGACCCAGTGCTTGTGTCAATGCTTACACCACATGCTTACTGGGTGTGGTGGACACTGCACATGTGTTTGTGGTGGTGGCTATGGAAGGCAACCAGAACAGTGGGTAAGGTGCAGCTGGTTTTGGGGGATGATCTGATCAGAGGCGGGTTTGACTGCAAACTTCACGGTGTTTGCTCTGCACTCTTCTTTATTTTTCCTTGTTTCATATTATGTTCAATTATTATCTGTAAGCAATGTTCACTGATATTCTTTTACGAGAGTTTTCATTATTGTGTGCTTTTGTTTTTCAGGTGGGGAATTGTGTGTTGTTGTGGCATTATACTCTGTATTGCAAAAACACAGCTTCCATTTCATTACCTTACTGATTCTTTAACTGAAAGATAAAATCAAAATCAAGGTGGTTCTTTTTGAGCCAAGTTTTAATATTTTTGATAGTAACTAATATTTTTCTCTACTCTTGTATAAATAAAGAGCTTAATTTTTAGAGGTGTGGCCATGGAAAGCAGGTAGATTCTTTAAATAGAAAATCTGTAACTTTTTTACTCATAACTCTGGCTGAAATCAGCCTATTAAAGATCTGAATAAGTGTATTACAATCTGAGGTAAATACTAGCATTCTGAAAATTATTTTCATCTGTTACAGGATGTTTTTATTCAGCTTTGTAGTTTTATTCATATTTATTTCTCAAAGTGTGGAAAACCCAAACCACTGTTTGAGCTCTAAGGACAGGCTGTTTGACAGTGCTAGATACTTGGTATTTTGGTCTAACTGGGGGAAAGGGTGAGGCTATTTTGTGTTTGTGTGTGATCATGATGGTTTTCATACTACAGAGAGATGGTCATTGAAAGGCAGCCTTTCTTCTTTGTGTGAAGATAGACCAAAGGAGCAGGGTGTGAGTGGCATGTGGGAGGAATTACATTTCTATCCTGTTTGGAGGACAGAAACTGTGTTCAGTAAACAGAGCATGGAAATCAAACAAATTCTTATGTTCAGTAGTAAAATTTGTAATAATTTTAATTCTGTGGCTGTGAAGCCTGATAGAGGAAATCACTTGGAGGAAGAGTCTGTGTGTCTCTCCTTTGCTGCCAGGAAAGTTTTTTAATGAAGTAGAGATACCTGTGTGGCATAATTTTCTTAAGCACTTAAGCTTTACAAGCTCCTTGTTGCACAGGT
Source organism: Campylorhamphus procurvoides (assembly GCA_013396655.1). Classification (NCBI taxonomy): domain Eukaryota; kingdom Metazoa; phylum Chordata; class Aves; order Passeriformes; family Dendrocolaptidae; genus Campylorhamphus; species Campylorhamphus procurvoides. The sequence continues at coordinate 2,126,151 of WBMV01004981.1, forward strand.
CTATCTGTGTGTTTGATAAAGCAGATTTTGGACACGCATGAAGTGAGAGGGCATGTCAGCTGTTGCTGTCTGTAGCTGGCAAAATGTTTTCCAGTAAAGGAGAGATTCATGCTGCTAGCAAGAGGCTGAGAGCATTGGAGCTGGGAGCAGGGTTTTGTATGGAGAGAAAGTTTGTGCCGTGTGGAAGTCTTCGGGGATACTCTGGAAGTAAACAATCCAGACCCACATTTCTGTAATGTTCCCCATGTGGGAAAGGGAATGGCAGCTGTAGTTGCATTACACCCTTCACAATGTAATCACTATCTCATCAGTGCATTGAGCATTCAAGTGTCTTAGCACTGTCTTCCTCTACTAACACATACTAGGCTGGGAGACAGATGTTTATGTCATGTTATTTTATTCCTCATCAATCAGCAGTTTCCCAACCATCTTATTTTTAACTTGATTATTTACTAATGAGCAATAAAATCCACCGTGCCTACAGCAATGTTTGCACAGTGGGTCGTAAAATAGCAGCACACGCACTTAGTTTTATTTCTTTTTGTGTTTACCACAAATCAAATCCTTTCCTAATGTCTATGTCCTTGTTTAAACCTAAATCAGATCAGTGTGTTTGTGTTCTTTCAGTTGTTTCCTTTTAGTTACGGTCACAACATTTTGTCCACAGAATTCTTAGCAGCTTGTAGCAGCCTTGGAGACCAAGTCAAATAAGTTCCCTAGAGGCTGTATGTCGGGATGCTGGAAATTCATTTTTGATTTTTTCTGGCTTCTTTAGCCTGCATTAATTCTGATTTGTTATGAAGTGAATCAAAACTAATAGGAAGTGAAGCTTCTTTCAGCTAAAGTAAGTAATGAGTTTGAGGGGAAGGGGTTTAAGGTGCCACAAGGCAAGATGGCTCCTAAATTTTAGAGTGACATATACAAAGCTCTGTAGTCTTGAAACGTACCACCTCATGTTATCTGTTTGCATAACTGTGCCCCTACAGAAAGCCAAGAAAGACTTTGGTTTTGACCTAATATGCAAATTCACAACAATGGTGAAGCCAGAGTTGAAAAAAGGACATGATCCAGGATATGCGAATGACCTCAGGAGGAATGAGGAGTAAAGAAGGACTTCATCAATGTGAACAGTTATTGAGAGAGGGATTGTAAAGCCACCACCCTTCATCAAATCTACTGAAGAAGAAACTTAGAAATCTGTCATGTTAAAAAGAAACACCAAAGTGTTATGGAATAACAATGTAATTTTCTTGAAAACTGATGTAGGTGTCAGGACAACAGAGAGCATATATATATTGAAAGAGGGTTAAGACTGAGAAGCCAGACTTGAAGCTATATTCATAAAAACATAACTAGAATGAACCAGCCACTGCATGATAGCAAATGAAAAATGAAACACTGTACAAACTGAATTGTCTTTTACTCTGCAGAAGTTTCAGTGTTTCAAAGTTACAGCATCTGAATTGCAGCACCCTAGTACCTCCCAGAGTATGCTAAGCTGTTTTATCATATCTCACTCTCCCATGTTCCTTTCCTTGGAGGAAAAATTAAGGCTTACAGTGGCTTGGTTTTCTTTAATGATTCAGTAGACTGCAGCTTTGTGTGCCTGCTGCTGAGGGCAGTGTCAGTGATGCATGCTTCGCTTCTGGGTGTTTGTGGTTTTATTCATTCCTGGGTCTTCCTGGTGTTTATTTTACAGCTTTTGACTTGCTTCTGAAGAACATGCAGTGGCTTGCATCAGTCCGCTTTACCTTGGCTGCATTGCTTGTCTAAACTGAAATGTTTGACTGACTGCATTAAACTCTGTAAACGTTCAAGCGAATTAAGGTCTGCCACGACAAGATGGGTGATTATGGTTTCTGAGTAAATTAGTTGAAAGTAACTGTGGAAAACAGTGGAGAGAGTAGCTGATGGTTATTTTCAGTGCAAGTGACTGCTTCTCTCTTCTGTTGCTGACTTTTATCATGTTAGGGTATGTCTGCACACAATCTTGCACCATTGCAGCCAAATGGTTTTTTCCCCTATGTTTTTTACATGGATAAAAATGTAGCATATGGACTGGCCTTTATTTTGCATCTTGTATATTCTTTTCCTCCAAGCAGGGAGCGAATTGCCTCTGCAGGAGATATTCCATTTGTCCAAGGTGTGGTCTCCACTGGGAAAGCTCGAGAGCATTTTATCAGAGAAGAGTTACATCTAATGTCCTTCAGGGACTCATTATTTCTCATCTGTATCATTGCACATTGTAAAAGTGTGAGGAGGAAAATAAACTCAAGCCTACCAGAGCTCCTGATTAATGTGGGATTAGCCTGGGTAAGTGTAGTGAGATTCCATCTCCTACTTTGAGGAAGGGCTGAGGGGCAGGTTGAGGCAGGCAGGTGGATACCTGTGTGCTAATTGGATTAGCTCAGTGTAACTCACAGCAAGGCCAGGATGCAAACAATTCTTGATCAAGCTGGTGCCGGATACCAGCAAGCAGTCTGTTATAGGAGGGTGAATCTGAACTGTAAGGATGTACATGAGCAAGGACACTATGAAAATTGAGGGGACTTCTTTCTTCTTTTTTATAAAAAGAGATATAACTCCCCAAGAAGAAAAGAATCACTTTTTCATTCCATTTTTTAATGTTTTTGGGTTTTTCCCCTGTCTTCAGATAGATTTTGCAGCTATGGTGGAAGATTTTCTCATGTAGTTCGGTTTTTTTATTGGCTGACTATAAAAGACCTTGATATCCACTTTCAACCGCTCCTATAAAAGTGATCAGTATAGCAAAGTCCCAGTATCTTCCCTGTAAAGTGCCAATGTCTCCTTGAAATCTGCCTTGTCCTCTAGTAGGTGGTAGTTTTTTCAGCCTGAGTGCACTGCAGAGAGTTCATTACCCTCTTTGCCTAATCTGAAGTAAGCAGGCAGGAAAGATCCACCAGTTCCAGCGTGTCTCAGTGCAATGTGTCTGCTTCTGGCACCTTGCTCCTTGTTACCAAGCTCTGTTCTAGACTGGGAAGAAAAATGCTTGCACTTCAAAATACTTCCCAGCCCATTTGCAAACTCTACAACATTTATTATTTTCATCATGTTTAATAGCATGGCTCCTCATTTTCTTGCCCTTTTATTGCTGTTATAGTAATGTGGGCTATGACTTCATTTGACTTTTCTAAGTAGGCAGTATCACCTCTAGTTAGCATTTAGATGGGAAAATGTCTGAGGGTGTAATGACTGTTCAGAATGTGACAGGTATCCATCTAAAACGAGAGTGAGAATATCTTGGAAAGTGATTTATAAGACAAGGTTCGCTCATCAAAAATGAGTATTTTCAAGCACAAATAGCAGTTTCAATAAAACCCTAGTAAAAACAAACAGTTTAGATCAAAACGGGAAAAACAATCCATGGTGTGTGTAATAACACTGTACCTTATGTCCTCACTGTGTAAGTTCATGAATTCATTAGTCGGGTCGTTCTACCTCTGTTCTTTCACACTCACTGCATATTAAATTCTTTGGTGTAGCAATTTCACTCTTTCAATCTCTAGATGAAGAATCCATTTGCCTAAAGGTCAATCTCCTTTCTACATATCCAGGCTCTCAATTGGTCTTATAAAACAGGACAGTTCCAGCAGGAAGGACTTGGTGAACTGCCCAAGAATGTAGAAAAGGATGGAGAAGGTTTAGGTTATGTCCTTACTCTGAATTAGACAAGGAAAAGACTCGATTTTGCAAGGGTCGCCTTAACCACTGTGGTGTGGTGACGTGCGGAAAAGACCCCGCAACTAGGTAGTTGTAGAGAAGGTACGTTTATTCAGCACTGGGTGCATGGGGGATTGGTCTACCAAAAGCATGCACCCCTGTCTGTGCTCACAGGCCTGTTTAAATACAGTTAAAACATGCATATTCATTATTTCTTTATACATATGCATTATTTTCTTAGAATGGGCAGGCTTATTCTAACCAGTTCTGAGAGGTAATTTCCATTTTCTCCGCCCTGCACTCCTCCCATCTGAGTTTGCGCACTGGTTTCCATTTTTCCTGGGCCAGGGTCTTTGGGGGGCCTTGGGGATGAAGATTGTGGGTCTTCCTCGCTGTGTCCTTTTCAACTTGGCTCAAAAAGTAACTTAAACCAGTTTTGTTGGCAACTTGAACTGGTCTAATGAGCAAACTTCTATAATTATCTTATTTTCTTGACATATTTCTTGATTTATCTTAGTTTCATATGGTGTCCATTCTATTTTAGAAGCCTCAAGGCCAGATACTGAGAGCAACCATAACATATTCCCTGTTTCTATATTTGTAGCTGTTTATGGCCTCAACCATGCAGTCTCTCTTTGCGACTTCAGCAAAAGTTCTTACAATTATTTCAATTAACCCTCTCAGTGTTAGTTCTTTATTGATACCTTATATCAGTGGAATGACTGCATGGGTTTTTTCAATCTTTCTTTCTAGAACTGTGCTGAGCTGTAAGAACTATGAAGCATCAGTAGCATGGGGTACAGCAAAAGCAATCTTCTTACACACTGATCTAAGGGCAGATTTCTGTACCAATATTGCTGTTTCAGTCATGGGTATGTGTGAACCAGTATGTCTTTCCAGCATGGCTGCTGATTTCTATGAAAGTGTCTTACACAGTTTGTTTTCATCCTGCTAAGAGAAATTGCTAGATATCTATAGAATAACATCCATATAAGCTGAATTTATTATCCTAATTGTATTGCTACAACTTGATGTTTGTTCAAACCAATGCTGGCTCAGTTCAACTTTCTGAAACTCAAAACTGAGTCCCCTGATAAAAATTTCATGTTAGTTCGCATGCCTTTGCTAAGTTCTGCTGAAAATTGCAGCCTTCATGACCCAAACCTTCAGTTCTTCTGAAACTGATACTGAACCTCACAGAATTCACAAAATCAACTTCATCCAGTAAAAAAAGGAAGTAAAAAAACAGAATTTGAAAAATAAAGTGGTTTATGTTTCCATTGCTTTCAGCTCAGTTTTGTCAAGTTCCAAAAGTTATTTCATTGTATTGTAAGAGAGTTTCACTCTGACCGTGCAATTTAATTAGCCATTCTGTTGATGTTGTGCTGTGCAGAGCTGGAGCTTTCACTGTGTAGAAGCCAAGAAGATAAAGGGCTAATGTGTATGTCTCAAACAGTGCGAGTTGAACAGCCATGGAGCCAACCAAGGATTGTTGGTAAAAGCACACTGGGAGAAAGAAAAGCGCAACACAGTACAGTGCAAGTGCAGGAATGAGGTCAAGAAGCATGGACCAAAGGCTGATTCAGCAGAGAGGAGATCAACATCACCAAAGACCCCAGAAGCCCTCAGACCCATTTTCAGAAAGGTCTGGAAGAATGAACTGCACATGATAACCAATTTGCATAGAAAGGAAGAAACTTAGCTTCAGGTTGGGGAAAAGGTACCCCCCTAAAGCCTGGGTGCGTTTCACCAGTACCTTGGACACCTCATCAGCTGGATTGACATTGGAGCCAGAACTAGTGATTCTCCCTCCCTCCTTCCTTCCTTCCCTCACTCCCTCTGTCCTTTCCTGCCTGCCTGAAATTCCACCACCATATGTTTATACAAGAAGATAAGGGACTAACTTCTACCAATTTCCATGCAAACTATATAATTTACTAATAAAACTTTTCAAGTTTTTGTGGGCCCTCTGGCTTTTGTCATTCCTTTTCAACCAGGGGCATCTATGAATCTTGGGTGCCCCTTTACCTTAGAGGTGAGAGGCCACACACTGCCATAACTCTCTTGGTTAGGCAGAACTAAAATGAGGTAAAAGGAGATGTTAGACAGTGAGGAGAGCAGATGTTACTAGAACTACACACTGGAAGAAGAACTATTAAGTAATAGATATAGAATTTTTAAAAATCAGTTTTCTTTCCTTCTGGCATCTCACTTTTATCATAAACTGTTGTATAGTGTCATGGAGTTCTGCTAAGCAGATGGTGTGTTTTATCTCAGTGGTGTTTGCTTATTGCTCATGGATGAGGTGATTTTTCTATATAGTTAGTTAAAGTGCGACTTGAGGTTCTTTGGCAGTCCGAGTTGTTATTCAGGGTCTTAAAACGTAAGTCATGGTTAACTTATTGCTCATTTTAGTTTATATGTGCTTAGCAGTAGGTGTGCTTCTAGAAATACAAGTAAACACAGAAAAATAAGTGCACCTGTGGAGGTTCTCAACAAGCTTGGTCTATGCTCGGGGGAAGGAATTGGTATTTTGTGCCAGCTGCAGGTTATATTAGGAAAACCTTACAACAGTAGGGATAATGAAGAAATAGATAGAGCTTTTAGAGCTCTTTAGGAATTGGTTGGACAAACATCTCTCGGGAACAGTTTGTGAGGGTGCAGTGAATGACTGTCCATGGTATCTCCACCAGAACTCGCATGCAATTCCTAACCTAACAGGTTTTCTAATTGGCCCTTCAGGATGGCTTACAGATGAATGGTGCTGGCCTCATTCTTGAGACTTACACTCATGGAATTTTGCCCGTCTGGGCAGCTGCAGAGGAAATACATGTGTTTTATTCACTCCAGTGTTTAGGCTTCCCAGGGAGCTCATCAGATATCTATCTTACAGAGAAACATATCTTGGCTTTCTTTTGGTTTGTTTTTTTTTGTTGGTTTGGTTTTGGTTGGTTTGGGCTTTATTTTCAAGTTGGCTCCTTCTTTCTGCCAGCCTCACATCTTTGCTCGTTTTCAGGCTACTTGAAGACTCCTACTCAGGTCCAACAAAAGCAGATCATTTCTCCAGTTGGTTTCCTTTGGGACTCAAGTTTGAGAACTTGTATATGTTGGGTTGAAAACCTGGAATGCTACCAACAACCTCTGAAATGGCAGAGCACTGGCTGGGATGCTGGCTTTATTCTTTCTGCATCACTAAAACGTTTATAGGAGATTGCCCTGAAGTGGCATCAGTAACCTGTATTGTCTTTTAAATGTATTGTAGCAGCTTGGGCTATATGTGATCATCCTTTAAAACTTTCTAAGGAGGAGAGCTTTCTAAATGTCCATTGCACTATCTCCTGCTACTTTTTAACATTTAGTGAATGAGATGAGCTATTAATAATTTGTACTCTACTTTTCTTACATAAATAAGTGAAAGCTCTCCATCATGTGCTAAATACTGTGAATCATTATGATCAAAGGAATAATGAGCATGTTAGCCTCAAACTTGCCTGACATTCATTTCAATTCTGCTACTCTACTAGCACTTGTAAAATTATCAAGCTACAGGTAGTTTTTATGACACACACATTCCCCTTTCTTTTCTAGTGCACTTTTTTATTTTTATCATCATTGTCTAAACTGTTTGAATAGAATGTCATTCATTTGTATCATTATTGGAAATACTAACTGTGTATCTGTCACACACTTCCTACACTAGCAGTGAAGTTTGAACATTTAAAGGATGGTTAAAGGAATAGTAACAACATATGGGTCTTCTGAAGTGCCTCATACAGGACACAAATATAGTGCTCCTAGATGAGATCACTGCAGGGAGAGGTTTTCAGTCTGCCTCTTTCCTTTGGGTGTCCTTCTGTCCAGTTCTTCAAAGAAGAAAGTTCTTGTGGTGTCCCAGTGTGATTAGTGAATATGACTATATTGTTAGTGCAGGCAATATTTCATCTTACTCTCTAGCTGTATATCAACATTTATAAATGGATCATCTTGATACCTTTTGAAGACAAGTAGTGTTGTGGTGATTTTATTTGATTTGCACTTCTTCAGAAAGGATAATTATGACAAATGCTTCCATTACCTATTGCTAGTGCTTTGGGAAAGGAAGAAGCCTGTGATTGCAATTAGCTCCTGTAGACAGCAGGAGAACTTTAACTAAAGCTACATATGCTTTGGTGTTAACTCTTTCCTTGGCAGAAATCAGTACACACTGTAGTCACTGTGGTCTGATTTTGCTGTGGATATAGTATTTGGGCCAAATGGACACAGTATTGACACTGAGCGAGGGCACTACAGAAGTTTGAACCAAGAGATGCTCCATTACTCTCTAGGCTGCAGTTTGTCTGAATGAAGCTGACTCTTCAGTTTCTATAAATTCTGACTTTGATATTTCTGATATCCTCTGATTTCCCTCTCAGACAAAATCCTTGGCTGACTTCTTCCAATCCTGCTGCCCCACTCACAAGTCTGTCTTCTTCCTTTTTCATCAGAGACTCTTTCAGCAGCAAGCCATAGCAACATAAATCCCAAAACCGTCCAGGGGGATTGTAGCTACAAACCTGTCTGCTAGTTCTTACAGTCAGGAGACCTTTACTGGCATTAGAGGTTGGAGCAGGTCCCTCATAATTATTTTTAGCATTTGAGTCAGGAAACCCTTTTGGCTCACCTGAAGTAAACTTGACTATATAGCTGATTGAATTTTTAGATACTCTTAGTCATACACAGTAGTACCAATACCACAGTAGTACTCTATCCCAGTAGCCCCACCTAGATTATTTGTATTGTGTAGTCTGATTTACACCTCATGGAGTGTTCTAGGATATGGTGTTAAGGCACGTGGCTGATGAACACCATCATTACTATTGGGTAGTAATGTAAAGTACTCTAGTACACAGCTCTTCTAGCTGTTGTGGAAGAAAGGGTTCTAAATGGACTTTACCTGGGCAAGTCTCTTGAAATCACTATGTGACTTCTGTTGCAGCAGTGGCTTGCTGTCACCTTCTCCCTTAAGAACACAGACTTGCAGTAAAGCCATCTGCAGCAGAATCACAACACTCTATGAGTCAGTTTATACATCTGGAGTCCAGTGTCCTTTTCAAAATTGCTTACATTGGTCTGCTTTCTTCATAGGGTATGGCATAAGGGGCCTCTAACAGTATTTACATGGAAAAGATTAGCACAAGGTGATTTGCATTCACTTTCTGGTTAATACTTGGTAACTCAGTTGGTTATCCCATGCAGATGAACAACATTTATCATAGTTGAAAGTTTTCGATGTGCAGAATTTGTAACTCTGTTCCTAAGGCTGAAGATCTTTTTGCCTCCTTTTAGATTGCAGAGACACTTGACTGACTTTGCCCATTATGGTTGGCTTTTGTTCTTCCTCTGTTGCAAGACTGATCAGCGCTGCAAATTAGTCTGGTTTTCCAATAGGGACAATTACATCGATAATTTTTTACTTACTATGTTTAAAGCATCACTTAATTCTTTCAAGTTCTATTTATACCAAAATACACAGATTATTGGGATTACAGTATGCAGACATATCAGTTTAATTATACTTTTCTTATCTAATTTTGTCAACTACCTGACCAATATGTGGTTGTTTAAGTGTCTGCAATGCCATGAAACTATTCAGTGGGACCAGCTGCATATAAAGATGAATTGGCTTGAGTCTTCAGTAAATGCTCCTTGATATCAGTACCATGCATATGCACAGCCTTTTCTTGCCTTGAACTCCTTCAATAATCCTGGCTTCTAGTGACAATTTTTATGTATGTTGACTAGATCTTCTAAGTGCAGACTGCTCTTATTTGCTGTTTGTACCTTTGTATGTCATGACTACACTTAATCAAGGATTTGCAACTAATTTCTATACAAAAAGGATAAGATTTCCAAAGAGCAGGTTTATTTGCATCTTCTTGTATCAGATCATGAAGAAATGCAAGTAGCAAGGACTCATTGAAGTTGTCCTACTGCTACAATTTCTTGTAACACAAATTTTGAATGTCCAAAGCTTGCCTCTGATGTGAATCACCCAGCTCTACATTTTTACTCATTAAAAAACTGTAAAGAAGCTTGCAACACATTTATCATGATTAGTTCTCTGAAGATGCCCACACAATTCCACAGCAGCTTGAATGGAAATAGTCTGTAATAGCACTGAACTTGTGTTGTACAGGGCTGACCACTGGAGCCTTCCTATAGAATAATGAAGAAAAAGAGGCCACATGCTTTTGTTGGGGAAGATCATTTCAGATCCTCTGAATCAGATGACTCCTCACTGTGTGCTTTACTCACTGTTCAGCTAAAGTCGTGTTGACTCTTACAATGTTTTGTAGGTCTGTTCATAATACCTGTTTCTAGACACATGACAGACACAGTTTTAAAGGCTGACCTGAAAAATAAAAAGCAAGAAAATTTGTAGAATGCGTTTTCTCTTTTGTGAGTGACCTTTGTAGAGCAAGGTCATGGCTACTTTAATTGCAGACTGTGGTTGAGGCCCCTCCATTATCAGAGAAGAGCAGAAGAGGGATTGGTACGTAAGGGGGAGAATTCTCCTGGCAGCATCCAGGGCCAGAAGGGCTTATTTGGTCTTGACAGCTCTTCAGTGCCTGGCTTCTCATAAAGCCAAGGGTTCAGTTCTGTGGCAGTATGGAATGGCACAAAGAGCTGACTAGAAATAGGAACACCAACTGATTTCTGTCTGTTTTAAACTATAATATCTTTCGAAGGCTACTCACTTCAGCTATAGTTAAAACCACACACCTGGTGTCCTAAGATGTGTGACAAAAATCTAAAGGGAATGACAAGTGACTCTGTGAGCCAATCCCTTCCTGCGCATGCTTTTCTTAAAAAAAAAAAAAGGAATTTTACTTAAAAAAATATTGTCAAAATTCCTTGCTGAGCTAAAAATTAGTCTGAGGGCCATAAGGAGTTCCCCTACACACTGCAGAAAGTATCCACATCCAAAAGCATGGAGCAGCCAGAAAAGGAAGCATCATCTTTCTTTACAAATGCTTCCCTCTCTTTAGAGCATGAGGGGAAAGGGGTGGAAAGAGTCAGGACAGTCATAGAGTGCTTTAAAGGAGGCAATGGATAACTATTCCTGTATGTCTTCTCCCTCAGTCATTTACCCCAGAGCACTGAGGAGCTTTGGTTCAGTTTTGGTCCTTGAGCAGTTCCCGATGCAGCATGACTGCATTCCCCTTCGACAGTCAGTAAACAGTGTGCTCTCACTCTCTGCTGTTTCTTTACACTAGCAAGAAAAAAATTCAAGCTGGGTGACCTGCCAAGGTAACCTTATAAATTTCAGTGACTTTAAAAATTTCATCAACCTTAACCATATGTGCTGAATGCCCCCAACAGCTGCAGGTTAAGAAGGGCATTCAACACGTAATTACCTCAAAATTGACTTTTTTCTGTTTAGTGCCCATGAGTCTATCCTTGACATGGCTGGCTGGCTCCCATCCAAGTGATGATCCAGTGTACTGCATGCTGGTGATGCAGCAGCCTCCACTGAGCCCACTGAAGCATGGGACAAGCTGTGGGCATGGTGGGAAGTGCTGCTCTATGTATTGACTTTCACATTTTACTTATTTTTTTTACTTTTTTTTTCTTTGCAGAAAATGTTGCAAAAATATATCCAATTTTTGTTTGTCATTTTGTTTTTTAATGGCTAGTTAATAGTCCCTGTCTGCAAACAAGACATTTTGCATAAAGTTTCTTGGAAATTTCAGCTTTACTCATGGTGGCAGCTGGGCAGACCTGGGTCACACTTAGGAAAGGGAGGACTGAATCAGACCTCACTTATTTATAGTCCAGCACTGACTGTTGCTGAAGGCATTCAGTATCTGTATTTAAGTTATGGCTGGCACATCACTTCTAAAAACAGAACTGTTAATTTTTTTGGAAAATATGCTTAGTAATCACTAATTTTCTGGAATATATTGGTTTTTCTTACTCAAAATGTTGGGTGCTGTGATTGTGAATCCCCTTGGAAAGTGGAATGGTGGCTGAATTAAATCCATCAACAGTAGTAGTTCAGAACTACAAAAGCACGAACAGAGCTGTCCTAGGTTTGATATGTGGTACTGCTTGTAAAGCAGTAAGGAGATTATACTGTACAACCCGAAGTTAAAGCACCTCAAGTTCCTGTTTGCTGTAAGGCATTTACACCCTCTCACCAGAGGAGATATCTCTGTTACATGGAGGTTCCTCCTGGTTGTGAAGTGTGTTTTGCTGTGGCAAGTCACTTATTATCTGTGTTACATTGGAAATAGTATGACTGGGAAAGAAGTTCTGTGCTTATACCTGAAAATATTGGTCCTGTTCATGTGAGAATTGTGCATGCAAGCTGCTGGACTTGAGGCTCTGCAGTAATACTAAGGGTGGACTTCATCTGACTAATTGCAGATGTCTGCATCAGTGACTTGTCTGTGGAGAGCAATACACACTTTCAGGGCACAATTCATTGCATCCTAAAAATGCATCCTTAGGTAACCAGAATAGTGAGATGACTTCTGACTCTGAAGAGCCAGTTTCTAGCAACTTCTTTGGCTGTTAGTAGGTGTGTCTGCAGATATCCTAAGTCGGCTAAGTGACCCCTTGAGGGCCTGATGAGGGAAACTAACATTGATTCCTGAAAATGTCTGATGGCTGAAAACAAGAATCCCTTTTTTTTAAGTCTTTATAATGTCCCATAGTCTGTCACCGTCATTAAGACTTTGTAGTAGTGCAGTGGCCCATGAGAGGAGTTAGTGCAGTCCTATGCTACTACTGTTTCTTTCTGATCTCTGATAAAACTGGGAAGATCAGCATTCATGTGAGGTGTCACTTGTTCCCAGTTAGGAATTGCTTTTTCATCCCTAGCAGGTCTGCTTCAAATAATGTTCATGAATCTGACTTTGGCATTGCAATCACATATTGATTAAATTCAACGTTTGACTCAGTTTTTAAACTTGAGTAATCTCTTCACCATTTATGGATAACCATTTTTCTAAATATTCTTCAAATCAAAGTTTTTTATATTGAATATGAAATTTTACCTAACACAACGGAAGAATTTAATTCTATGCTTGTATTACCATCCAGGAAAAGACCTTATTAATACAGAATATTTACTTACATTAGAAGTGGATATCACTATATTACTGCTCCACACTTTAAATACCAGGGACCATAATCTATTGCAAGTAGTGATGCAGGCACAGTGGTACAGAATCAATTAGTTGTTTTTACATTACACATGCAGACTCCACATTTCCTGAAGTGACATCAAAAGACAAGCTTTAGTAAAAATCCTGTAATTAAAGTAGAAGTTCCACCTAATGCAAAGTGCTGGCTGCTGCTTTATCGGCATAACGAATAGGACTAGAAGAGATTGCCTCCATAATCAAACTCCTGCACTGGCTGAAGTTCAGTGCTATTTCAAACCAACAGCCAAGCCTGTAGGTAGTCACCAGTTGGTGGAATCGACAGCACCAGTGTTTTAAAGCAGTGAGGGCTCTGTATTTTGAGAGCCGTTGCAATGCAGCAGAAACATAGGTCTAATTTCCTGTGATTTCTCATTTTAGTGCTCGAAGGCTGATTTTAATAAAAGAACCATGCATCCTAAAAATTGTGGTGCCAAATTAAAATTTATTTATCAGTGGTTCCTCTAAATCTTGAAGGGTTTTGTTTCTAGGCTTTTATACTTATAAAGGAGTGGAGCATCCTCCTCTTTTTAAAGCACCTCATCAAAAAGGGTGCACTTTGAAGGGGAGGAGGTATTTTTTTTTGGTTTTTTTGCTTTAATGAAAACTATGATTGTTTTCTGTTTGTATTTTGTCTTCAGGTTCCTTTATTTCAGTGATGACATGACTATAAATCTGAGAAGCTGGCTTCTGGTCTATCTTATGCTCAAGTGGACAGAATGTATATTTTTGTACCCTTAATGTATTTTCTGATAGTATATCTAGCAAAAAAATGCTTTATGAGTAAAAACATGCAACACAGGCCTGGTAAAAAGTAGATCTTAGTGACTCAGCCACAACATTCCCAGTCAGATCCCTTGACATCTCCTGGGTTTGTCCTCTTGTTGCTGAAATGAGGTGATGATACCTACCTTCAGGTGACACATTTTTTTATAATTTTGGTAAAAGGTTTAAGAGGATAGAAATTAAGCCTGACACCCTATTGTGCTCCCTTCCCTATCAGTGCTGGACTGAGCAATTTTTTGAGGTGAATCTCTTTGCTCTTTTACAGTTCTTTGTGAACTCTGTAAAATAGGAACAATAATATTTGATTTCTGTTGATGAGGCATACTCTGAAAAAGCTAAATATAATTAACTATTCAAATTCTGTTAGAGGAAAAGTGATGCATTTTGGGGAGATTTCCAACATGCCAGAGTTATGAAGCGTAAATTCCAAGAGAACTATAAGAATGTAATTCAAGCATGTCCTATAGTTGCAATTGTGGTGTAGCTAGGTATCAGGATACTGTCTCTGTGCACACACAAATTAGTAATTTGTGTAGTATGTAGTATGTCAGGGAGCTCCCCAGTTAGTCATGTATGTAGGTGAGACAATGGATCAATCTCAGACACTGTGATTGACTTTACTCTGAGCCACCTTCACAGCAAAGTATTTGACTATTTGGTGCAGGAGTTCTCCAGGTGGGAATTTTAGTACTATAAATTCATCCAGGGAGCTCCTGATCTGTCCTAATTGGTAGTCACTACTTTTGTCCCTCTACCTGCTGATTAGCAACCTGAGTAGAGAACCTTGCCATAGGAGACTCCTCTGGGTAGTTCCTTTTGCAGAACTGATCAGATTGTACCTAGACAAGACACTTGTCTATGATCAGTAGGAACTGTCCCTGCAGATACAGAAATGATCATTCAGGGCACCTTTTGAATGTGAGATATTTAGCTGATGTTTTTTAGGTAATTTAAGATAATGCATAGTGAAGGACCATGCATATGCTGGCTTGGTCATGTAGGACCATGAACTAGCTGGATACAAGAATGCAGCAGAATGGGAAGTCTCACATTTACTTCAGGAGCCTCTTTAAAACTGGCAACTTCACAGAAATAATTTGAAATTTCTACACTGGAATTTTTGAGTGAAGTTCTATTAGAGAATGTTCAATGAACATTCAACCCTGTTCAAACTGTGGCTTTGAAGGAGGTGGTGAGATCCCAGAGAAATACACTTTTAGGTACACTTGAAGTTGGGTGTGTGACTGAGGAAAGAGCTGATTTGGTGAACTGTCCTTTACTCACTGGTCAGAGGTTCTGGAGGTTTAAGAGAGGTGTACTCAGCACTGACTCTTTGTCTACATTCAGAAAGTTTGAAAGAAATTAGTTTTGACAACAAGACAGGCAGCATTTTGATTTTTCAGCTGAGCTGAAGAAGGCTTTGTAAATGAATACACTTAAATATTCCATTTTGGTTTTCCTCCCAGCAATATTCCTTTTTAATACATGCAGGAAATACCACTGCAGTTAAAAATGCCTCAAAGGGTATGTAAAGACTTTCTAAATGCAACACCTTGAAAACTTACTCAAACCTGATAGGAGATACATTGTGATTTGCTTTTTTTGGAAAGACAATGAGTCACTTATGTCACAAGGGAAGTTAGAGTTTGCATTTCTATTTCTGGGTTATAGGGATCATGTATCAAGTGTAGTGCAGTCATTTGATGCTGTAACTGCAGAACATTTTGGCCTAATAGAATGTATTTTTTCATCCATTGCACTCTCTGCATTGCAAACTTTGGAGCTTTCAGGATGAGGCAGTTTTTATTATAGCATATTAATTACTTGCTATTTAAATATTTGGGTAGGAGGTACTACTTGGGCAGACTTAACTGATCTATCTTTAAAACTGCCTGTGATGGATCAGGTAAGTATTTTTTTAACCCTGGCAAAATTGCCTGCCATAGTGTACTTGAAAAGCCTGAACCAAAGTAGAGGAAAGCATACTGTACTAAGATGAGCATAAAATAAAGAGAAATATTTTATGGGTATCATAGAAATCTGTGCACGTGACATTTTACAGTGAGGAATACAAAAATATTTTGTATGATTTGTAGAACAGCGATACCCCTGCTTTAAAATATACAGGATATCATTGCAGTCAGAAATAACTCATGAGCGCAGTGAACTTTTTAAATGCAATGTAGCCAGCCGTAGAAAATCAAGCAGTGAATGGATGTCCTTGGAATAAATGCACTTGGGCTGTCTCACCACAATTTTGTGAGCCATGTGCAGTGTCTTGTAGCAGAGGAGAGATGCGGCTGATAGTGAAATTTCAATTGCCAGTTTTGTACCTGTTTACTGTAAAAGTCATCCCAGTAACCAGCAGATAGCATGGATAGACAGCACTGTGTTATCTAACAGTTTTCCTTTCCTCACATGAACTTTTCACAGACCAAGTCTTTCTAGGTGAGAACAGGATCACTTTGGGGTGGGCAAGGTGGTGAGGGTGGTGAACAGGTTGCCCAGAGAAGCTGTGGATGCCTTATCCCTGGAAGTGTTGAAGACCAGGCTGGATGGAGCTCTGAGCAACCTGGTCTATTGGAATGTATCCCTGCCCACGGCAGGGGGGTTGGGACTAAATGATCTCTAAGGTCCCTTTCTATTCAAGCTATTCTATGGTAAAAGAGCAGAAGAAAGAAATGGGGGAAGCTCTTCTGGATTCTGGAGCATGAGAAAACAGGTAGAAAAGTGACTTTGACTGCAGGGGAGTGACTGCATCCATTTTGCATATGTATTCCTTGACAAAATATAGAGACTATTCTCAGTGAGATTCAATGGTGGTCTAATAAAATTTGCACTTAAATTAAGATGCCACCTTCTTCTATTAGAGAAAATCAGTTAATCATCCTGATAAGAAACATGAATAAATTTATTAAAATTTCATTTCATGTGATACAGTGGTAATTCAAGAGTGAAATCCTCTGTACCTCTGTGATGAAATGGTTTAAAAACATATGTCTTAACTGCTGCTCTGTCCTTCTGGGTCTCGTGGCAGATTGGAGAAGTGAGGTGGCTATAGTTGCCATCACTCTGCTGAGCACTGTCATTATTCCCAAACCAATCACAACCTCTTCCATGTGGAAGAGAGTGCATGATTAGAGACATGTAGGAGTTTAGGCAACAGGGCAGTTTAAGTGACTGACATCACTGAGTAGCTTTCCAACTGTTGTAATGAGAGCTTAATTATCCATTAGTAAAGTGTGTGGCTGAATGGGCCTGGGATTGAAGAGCAGTATGGGATCCACCACGAACATGTGCTCCTTGTATTGGAGTCCAGCAACGTCTCCTCCAAGTGAAAATCCTCAATGAGGGAAATATCGTGTCTCACTTTTAATGTGGAGAGAGAAGGGAAGAGGAGCAATTTAGCCTCGATTTCTTTAATCTCTTTATAGAGTACACTGAAGCTTTTCTTACTTTGGAGAGAGCTGGGGTCTTATAAAAATGCAGGTGTTGATGCATAAGACTGTAGTGCTGTCATTAAAGAAGCAGATTCCACTCTTAAGGAAAAACTTTGCATGTAGAGCCCACTGACCTATTTGACTAAAGGATATTTTCCAGAGTCATACAGTCTTCATCTGAAATTTCAATAAATGGAGTACCTAGCACTTCCTTTGGTAGTTTGTTTCAAAGGTTAATCACCCTCTCTGCCAGAAGTAGAGGCATTAATTCTCATTTGAATTTATCTAGCTTCAGCTTCTAGTCATTGGTTCTTGTTATGTCATTCCCCATTAGATTAAATAGGCTTTTAATATTGGCATTTTCTCCCTGAAAAGGTACAGCTTTGCTGTAATCAAATCTCTTCTTGGTCTTATTTTGAAAAGCTAAACAGTATTAACTTCTTAAGTCCCTTACTAGAATGCCTTTTCCCAGATCTCAGTTAGGTGTTTCATAAGTTCTCCAGTTTTATATAATGCTTGCAAAAGGAAAATCGCAGAATGCTATATGATGTTCTGATGTTGCTCCCATCGATGTGACAGTTAAAGGTAAAGTTATCTTTCTCCTGATTATAGCTCCATTTATCCAACCCAGTGTTACATTTCATATCTTTGCTGCATTATCTGTGTGAAATCTTCACTCAGTCCAATTTATCTGACGTTTTTCAGAGTAAAGAGGCACTACATCATTAATTGTTGGTGAAGGGAATGGAAGAGTTCCTTCCTCTTCACTTTCCTATCTTTTGTGTGGTCTCTAATAAACAAAGAAACTACATTCCAAAGAAGAAAATAAAAATTAATGTGGCAGATCAGAGATTAGGGAAGGAACGGCACTTTTAATGGCAAGAAAAGATCTACTGTGTAATGAGCTTTTGCTTTATTGCCAGTAGGAGACCTGATAGAATTATTTGTGCTTCAGCCAATTCTTAAGCCCGGTGGGGAGCAGCCACTGAGTTTGAGGTCAAATTTTCAGAAATAAGCCTCTGATATAGTGATCTAAACTCTGAAACCACTCTGTGCAAAAGTATTAAGAAGCCATTTGTGAAATTATTTGGTAACCTCTAAGGACACCTTTATAAAGAAGATTTCTACACTTCTCTAATTATAGAACAGCCCATGCTGTATATCATATATGTGCACTCTTTTCAACCAGCTGTCTTTCATGTCAAATTTTCTTGTCATTTGCTTGTGAAATTGTAGCATTTGGGTTATTAGTTGCTGGTTCTTTTCTGTTCAGCTGTCAACAGCACTTTAGCAAAGTCTTTTCTAGGTTATGTGATTGTATCATTCTGACTTTTTTTTTCCTCAGTGAATCTGCTGAAAAAAAATTGATAGAAGTGGAAAAGTCTTAAACTATTATTGTTGTTGCTGTTGTTGCTTTTGCATGTTCTAACCATAAGAAACGGATGTGACTGGAGCTCAAGCCTTAGACCAGATGCACAACTTCTGTTCCTTCACGCTTACTGGTGCCACAAGCTCCAAGGGGGCATCTTGTGCTGCATTTCTATTCCTTTCATATAGTGCATTGGTAGGGCATCCTTTCCAGATTCAGCTACATTTTGCCATTTATTTCAAAGCAGTACTCAAAGACTGAACAGACATTTATAGGAAGCAATGAAAGTACAATAGTATAAGAGGTAGACACACAAAAAGCCAGGTTTTCAAAAGAATGTTGCAGTGCAAAATTATGCATGTAGAAGTCAAGAAATACAAGAGGTAAAGCTGTTTCATACTGGTTTAATTTCATTCTTTCATGTGTATATTATCCAGATTCTGGACTGGCAGGTCCCTATTATGTATATTCATCTGACCAGCTTATTTTGTGATTACAGTGCACAAAGACCAAAACTGTGTTATGTGGTGGATACACTGTTATGTAGAGAATTCTTTATTCACCAGTTGTACTGTGCCATCTTAGCATTTTTAACTTAAATATTAAGAAGCGTTCTGGGTAAGGGGCAGGGAGAAGGTGGAACAAAGTGCCAAAATACAGCACTTCATGCACTGTTTCACACAAATCATGTGCAGAAGACTCCTTTGCATGCACAGCAGAGACCAGACCTTTGGCAGTTCATGAGGCAAAAGGTAACTCTTGGCTAATGAGTAGACCAGCAGCCAGACTGAAGAACTGTGAGGTTCTCACCCACATTTCTCTCCTGCCAGCAGAGCATTGCTGAGAGATCCCTATGTTTTAAATTTGGTTTGGAAGCATGCTCTCAGTCTTTTCTTGGTCTTATTCTACCACTGCCCTTCCCTACCCAAGGTAGTTAGCCCCACATGGATCAACACGTATGCACTGTTTTATGGAAGTGGTACAACATGGCCAAATCTGGATATCACCTCAGTGTGTATATGCTCCTTGGCAATAGGGTAGCAGCTGAGCTGTGTTTTCTTATTCCCAAAGCATCATCATGTTCAGGCATTTCCATAAAGTGGATTATAGATTCTTACACATGAACTGGATAATAGGAAGAATTTTTGTGTGCATAGTCTTTGAAAAGACTAATGCACTAGTCTTTGAAAAACTCAACCTCAAATATTGAAATTTGAATAAATTGAGAGTGCTAAAATTATCACATGAAAGTATGTCACTGCTTTAGTGGAATATAGTTCTGCCAGCTGTTAATATAGTAACATAAACTGGTATATGTAATTTGGTATTTCATTATGTAAAACCTGCTGAAAGAGTTCCTCTGAGTCCTTTGTGTTACAAATTTGCTCGAGCACCTCCTTGTGAATTTTAGGTTAGTGAATTCCAGTTACAAGAATTATGTATGACATAAGCGTGTTTAATAATTACTTTTAATATTCAATTGGTGGTTTCCTGCCCTGCTGAAGGTTTCATATATTGCATCTTCAGTGACAAGGGAGTCCATTTGGCCCTGTTTATTCTCTTTATTGGGAAAGATATTGCATCAAAACAAGAAGTTTAGAGTTCATGATGCAGTGCCCTTTTTGATATTCCAGATAAATAATTCCATTTTAATCTCACAGTAGGAAAACAACTGATTGAGATTTAATGTCATATACAAGGAGCTGCACAATGTGTTAGTTATTTGTCAATCTGATAGAAGAGCAGAGGAATTTGCTTCCTTTGATTCTAGCCATGCTATATTTTATGACTGACTTTTACTTGTTTTACCCATTCCAGATAAAATCTGTCATGATTATACATCAGAAAACACTTCATTATTCCATCCATGAGAAATAACTGTAGTCAGTGCAGAAGCAACAGATTGCTGCCTCTCACAAGCTTTATGAAAGTGTGTTGTAATGAGATCGAGTACCCTGGATCGATAGTTCTCTCTAGTAATACAATCTGCTGTCAGATAACTTCCAACAGCTTTACAGATTTAATGAACTCCCTGGGTTGATGATAAAAATATAATGTAAGGAGGAAACTAAAACAACATCATGTATTAGATATAGCCCTAGGCAACATTTTATGACCGTCTTTCCTTCAGTTGTATATTTTTAATTATAAAGTCAGTATGCATCAAGCACTGTCCTGAAATTCTCCATCAGTGAAATTCATCTTGCTCTTCTCAAGTCAAGGCTAAGGAGATTTCATGTAGGGAGCTAAATGAGAATTTTAAGCTCTGCATTCACACCACTTTGGTGATGGTATTTCAACCTGTGAGCTGGAAGAAAAGCTATTTCTCCTTGTGACCTCTTCTGAGCAATTAAACTCTTTTGGAGGAACATACTTTGTCTTCAGTCCTACTCTGTCCCAGCCACAGTAGAAAGTTAATTCCCACAGGTTTTTTGGAACTGAGAAATTAACAGAAAGAAGAACAGATCTGTAGTTATACAAACAATAAGAACAAGTGTCTTAAATGCTATTAAAATGTTGTGTAGGAGTCAGGAGTAAGTAAAGTCTTAGGTAATTAGACCCATTATAAGAAGTGTATCTACTACTAAGATGCAAACTGCTTAGGTAAGACACTCTATAGCTGTAGGACTAACCTTAAGTGTGACTAGGTTTGAGCACGCTGACACAGAAGTTAAAGATTTTTGCCTACGATAGAAAGGTGGAAAACTGTATAAGTATTTTGGAGGACATTAAAAATTACCTCTCTCCCTAGAAAAAGTAAAGGTAAAGCAGTAAAGCATTTCCAGTGCATACAGTAATATTTTACTTTTTTCAGATTTTCATGCAAGTAGACAGGAGCTCTCATGCAGGTCTCAGACATTACACACTACTTCATCTAAAAGTTAGGAAAAGCACATGTAGCAGCAGTGTGAGCTCTGAATGAACTCTAAAATGTGCTCTGTTGTTCTTATTTCTTCCTGTTGTCTTTGCTCTCCAAATGAAAAAAGAAAGTGGCATTGTGATGGTGTTACTTACTAAATTTCTGTTGAGTGTACCTAGACTTTGTCCCAGAACTTTTGATGCAGCTTCTTAGTGGTGCTAAGGTCCATCATTCATGAGCTGCTGCCATTCAGTCTTCTTTTGCTCCTGTGGGGTGGTGGAAGTGCAACATCCACCCACGTGCTGCTGTCAAGCTGTAGTTCAGATAGTGCCAGCATCCCAGTGGTGCACTCTTGAAATAGGTATTTCGCTGCATAGCTGGACTTAGAATTATAATATCATTTAGGTTGGAAAAACCCTGTAATATCATTGTCCAGATGTTAACCTAGCACTGCCGAAGTGAACGGGTTCAGTTCTGGCATGATCTGCAGCAGAGTGCTCAAGTGTGGTGGACAGGGGGGTTCCCAAACCTGGAAAACTTCTGGGGGAACTGAGACATCTGCCAGGAGTCTGTCACTTGTGCAACAGTGGCTGATGAGACCTGGTCATGTCAGGAGCAATGGTTGCCAAGACCCCCCACCACACACCTATAGAAGAAGTTCCTGGAGTTAAGGATTATCAGGGAGTGGGAGAGCGAAATGAACTACTGGAGTGGCATCCTACCTTTCCTGAGACCAGCAAGCAAGGGCACATGATATGGAGCATTCCTTATCCGCTCTTTGCCTGGCTGAACTCAATGGATCAGGGGCAATGGTGTCAAGTTCCTGCCCAGTGTAGCAAGGGCATCTCCTCTGTGACTGCCCCTTCTCCTCAGGTACCCTGGCATAATAGGTACAAACTTGTGGAAGTGGAACCAAACAATGATGAGGGCAATGGTTCATCTAGAGTGGTGGTGCCACTGAGGTTAGGTCAGCCTATGCCCTGCATCAAAACTGCTTCCATAAAGCAAAAAAGATGGGTCATTGTCATAGAAGACTATCTCCTGAGGCCCAATGTGCAGCCTGGACCCATTTCGTGGGAAGTCTGCTGCCTCCTTGGGGCTTGGGTTAAAGACGTGAAGTGAAAGCTTCCTCCCTGCTATGCCCTCAGATCATCGTGCATTACTAGTCTAACAGGTGGGCAGCAAGGAAGTTGCAAAAAGAAGCCCAGGGGCGATCAGGAGACACCTCAGGGACTTGGGACAACCGGGTAAGAGATCAGGAGCACAGACAGTGTTCTCCTCTGTCCTTCCAGTTGCAGAGAATGCTGAGGGAAGAAACAGGAAGGGGTGGCATCACTGAACCGTGTCTGTAAGCACCATAGATATGCATCTTTTAAATACTTCCAGGGATGGTGACTCAACCACTTCCCTGGGCAGTTTTTTGCAGCGCTTGAAAACCCAATTACCCAGTACATTTTTTGTGCTTGACCCCAGCACAAAGGGTAGGGCTTACTCCTTTCTCACTGAGCCATCAGAAGGATTAAAGTTGCAGGCACTGTTTTGGAATTCAGGTGTAAGCTGGCAGTTGTGGCCAGGCCTTGGACCACCTGAGACAAGGTTACCTCCAGAAGGGCAGTGAACAAGGTAATCCAGGAGCCATAGAGATTTCCTGATCAGGATTCACATCTAACAAGCCAAGTGGGGATGTCTTTCCATGAGCCAGCTTCACAAAGAATAGTAGATCTCAAAAAGGGATTTTGTCCAAATTCTTTAAAAAGCACAGTGTCTCATTTGTGCATCCCAAGCAAGCCCCATCCCTGCTGCTGCAGCTTGGTGGCAAGGGGAACCTGTGGACCCCCACAGTGGAGGAAGTCACACAGGAGGTGGTTGGCCCTCTATTCTACCCAGCTGACAGTGGCCATAAAAAGGAAAGGCGCATCTATATCTGATATGCAGAAACGTCAAATATTTCTTCCCTGAATAGTCTCTTTTTGGCCTATTTCAAATGAGGAAAGTACTGCCGGCACCACGTTATTTGAGGAACAATGTTCATAAAAATCTTGACACTGCTTACTGTCGTATAGGTTTGATTGGTAACATTAGTGGAAAGAAAACAAAATTTATGTAAATAATTCAGTTCTGTTGGAATTACTGAAAAAGGGAAATATCTCCAAAGCAATAACAGCAAGAAGTTATGTTTATGACAGTACCAGAATTCCTGGGGAAATAGTGCATTAAGTAAACAGAAACCACATTGTGTGTTGTGTTATCAGGTTTTTTATAGATCAGAAGCTTTTAAACCAAAGAGAATCACACTGTCCCATAAAAGTGAATTCTTTCCTTTTGGCTTAAATATATTTCCTAGCAGGAAATAGAAGCAGAAGATTGGTGTGAATGTGGAAACGGAATTTAAAAAGAGGAGGTCCACTTACATTATTTCTCTCTATGACCCAAGCTCCGAGATGTTTATATAGCAATCCTTTGTATGTTGGACAGACAGCTTTTTGTGCATGCTGTTAGACCTACTAGTGTTTTTCTTAAGGAGCCTGATTGCTACTTGAGCCACAATTTTCAGTGCAATTCATTTTTGTTCAGTTCTAGAATTTATCATGTTAGTGACCTGCTGCCTCTTAGAAGAAAGCAACCTCTTATAGTATTGTTGAAAACCACTGAGATTCCTTTGTGCTAACTGCATTTGAACAAGCTTCAGTGATTTTGAGAGTTGACTGGTCTTTTGACGGGACTTAGTTTGAAGGGACGTTTTCTTGTAAACAGCTTCTAGTTTATGAAACACCTCAGGGGAAGTAGGTATATTTTGTTGAAAGAGGGAGAAGGAGTCTGTGAGCTGAATATAATAAGCTTTTAGCTGAATACAGTAAGCTAAATATAATTGGTTCATATGTCTCTTGGAAAATTATATTCCAGTATTTCCATAGGAATAGAGATGCATCTTTCAGAAATGAGGGCCTTTGTTCTGGCACTATGAGCTGTTTGTTATTTACTGGCCCACAGACTTGGATGGGGGGAATGATATCCCTTCCCTGATGAAGCTCCAGACAACACAGGGATGCCAACAGAGAATGAAACCAGGAAGCCACATCACAGCTGTGCAGTTTAATACTGTAAGTGATTGCAGGCAAATGGGTGTAATGTCTTCTCTTGGACACAACTTGAAGCAGTAACTCTTTTTCTTTCTTCCTTTCTCTTCCTTTCTCTCCTCTTTCATCTTCACTTTATATATTACATATTTATCAGTGATGCCTTTCTGTGTCACACAGGAACAAATCAGCTAGTTAGATATTGTGGCCATCTGGTCAGCTTTAAGTGAGAAAGCCTGCAACACAACTACCTTGTAGAATGCTTTGATCCACTAAGCATCAAAATGTAAACTCTGCTTCTTCACAAGCATTTAAATATGTATGTATATATAAACTGATAACAGTCATGTGCCAAAGGAGAAAAGAAGTTGGAAAATCTGATTATAATGGCAAAAGTCAAGTAACACATAGATGAAACTATTACATGTGACTTGAGTCTCATGAATTGCTGTTGATTCCCAGTAAGAGCTTTGCAGAATGGCACAATTATTTAGGCCTGTTCAAAGTGGTATGTGGAATGACTCTTCCTCGTTTTAATGAGTAAACAGAAGACCCAAATTCAGGAGACAAGTTTCTCAGGATTATTCTTACCCCAATTAAATCATCTGTTGCTGTGGTCTGGAGAGAAACTGTTCTGAAGATTTTATCAAATTAAGGAAGAGCTCCTGGAAGTGTATATATTTTTTCCTCGATGTTTAATCCTGTTTGTAACCTCCCTTTTAAAGTTGTAGTCTTACTAGCTTCTTAAAGCACATCAGTAGTAGAATTGTTCATTGCTCATTGTAACTGTCAGAAATACGTTTTTAGCATACGGTATCGCCTTCATTTGCCGGAAGCAGATACTTTTGATCATGATTATCCCTGCAGAATTCCTTTTGTTTGATCACTTGCAGAATGAAGAATCTTTTCCAGTTCAGAGGTCCCAAAAAGTCAGTTTTCTAGTTCATCTTCTTCTCAGGAGAATGAGCTTGTTTAAGGTGAAATTCAGTTCTCTGGTCCTGCAGTCTTATGTGATTTTTAGCAGCAAACTTTTTCTCTTCTGACTTTTCTGCAACAGTCTTTTTTTATAAAGCTTACCTTTGATCTCAGTATGCTTTCACTCTTACAGTGCATTCTGAAGCAAAACTTGGCAACAGCTGTCACAACCTAATGAACAACATCTCTGAATATCAAATGTAACATGGAGCTCTGTGAGTGTGGTGGCTTGTTCCCAAAAAATGTCAATTCTTTTGCTATGCAGCATGTAGCAAATATAGTGTATTCAGCCGTCTCCCAATATGTAACTGCGAGTCTGCAGCCTAAAAATAAGACATAACTTTTACAGGTGACAAAAAGCAATAATATTCGGTTGAGGTATTAACGGATGGAAATGTCACCTCTATGTACTTTTTTAGCCTCTGCTCTGCTGGTATCAGCATTTTATAAGAGACAATCTGCATGTTTCTTTTTGATGATTTTCCTCTCATACATAGCCTTAACGGTGTCAACAGAGAAGATTAAGACAAAAGAGGTTTTCAGTGGCAAAGCAAAACCACAATCTGCTCCACCTTTCCAGAGTTTTGCAAAGAGAAGTCTATGTCCAATTACCATAACAGAATACCTAAACCATGCAACTAAAAAGAGAATAATTTGGAATTTATAAAAATACAAGAGAAAGACAAAAATTGACATTAACAAAAAATGCGAAATGTTTTTAAGCAGCAGGCTTGGCTGGATTTCACTACGCAGAACAGATTTGCTAATTGTGTTTTATTAGTTCAATCTTGTTTCCTTAGCATGAGAGATTAACAACAGCTATTTTTTTTCCTTCCCCGCTTGGAAGCAGGAGCTCTCCTAGGAGCCTCTCCAGACAAAGTCATATTAAATAACAGTTTATGAGAGTGGATTGGATAAAATTTGGAGATGATTGATGACAGGATTGCTACTAGTTGTCTGTGGGATATCTCAAGTTTTCAACTGTTCTGCTGGGAGTACAATGCATAATGCTCCTGCCACATAGATCTCAACAAGGCAGCTCTAGAGAGCCACAATATTTAAAAGTCCCTTTTAAACAGAATATTCATAGTGCACTGGAGATAGCTTTGCTAGAGCTGAGCCTTTACAGAAACATCTGTTACTCAAATTTTAGTTTTGTTTTGTACTATTTTGTTGAAGTATATATATATATCTATATTCCACAGCAAAGAATTAAATACTCTTGATTTTTGATAGATCTGTCCCACAATATGATATTCCTATGTAAGCATCTACTCTGAGCATAGAGGGGGGAGAAAAATGCAATATGAAAACAGAAGTGCTAAATTTAAAAATCTTTGAGATTGTTCATATGCCTGTCCTCAGACCACTCTGTAACTTTTCTGCTTAGGGCACTAGGTATGTCTGTGGCTACCTTTGAAGCTTAGTGGCTTTGTCCCAAGAATTAAAATAGTATATCTGAAGGTAGACCAGTGCCTGTCTGGGTTTTTCTGATCACATTATACTCTACTTCAGGGAAGGAAGGTTTGTGGAGAGTAGCTATTGCCTGCTGTAGTGCAGCAGAACTGGGAAGATGCAGAAACCCCAGCATGGGTCAGACCAAACTGAAAACCAACATTATAAGGATATGGTAAGAATTGCTGGGGGCTTCAAGCAAAGTAAGCTTGGACTAGTCCCTGGAAATACATTGGCAGGAAACAGTGTAGCAGTGCCCATCCAGAATATAGATTCAAAAGAAAGCCTTCACTGCTGTTGGATGTGGCTCCTCACTGAAAAATCAGTGTTCCTAATGCAGAAGTGAAGGTAGGAGAATCAGAAATTTAGGAAGCTTCTTGCTTTGCTGAATTTTTAACTCTTACAAAATGACACTTTCATTCAATACTTATTTTTGCCAAACATATTTTACAATTCAAATTGTAAGGACTATTTGTATACCTTATTGTCTTTCAGGACAATTATAATTACTGTAGAAACCCCCATTTTAGTGATTAGCTTTTTATCAATGGGTCTCAAAGCACTACCTAAAGGAGCTGAGAATTATTAACCCTGTTTTGTGAGTGAGGAAAGGGTCAAAAGATGATGAAGAGGCTGGCAAAGGACAGAAAGAGTGGAAGAGTGTAACAATGACCAAAATAGGAACAGAGCTAAGGACAAGTCTCATACATTATCCCAGAGGATGTTTTTCCTCATTCTTTGCTTTCTAATGGTGTTTTTTTTCTCAAGAATTAATATTCAGGTAATATAATTTAGTTCTGTGTTTTCCACTGACATAGAGAACTGCACAACCTGAGTTTTATATTTAGTACCGCACTTATGCACTGTACGCTGAGCAGTCTCCCCTTGAAGGCCAGTGTTCTTTACCCAGCTGTTTATGTGCTGAATCAGATATTTGCTACATTATACTCCCTAATGCAGAACAAAATTACCTATTGAGTCCTTCCCTTTCCATGAAGATGACTATGCCAAAAACAATAGAATAGTTCAGTTATTTGTACCAGTGACAATTATTGAGTCAGATTTGTATGACAAAATGAAGTTTCCTTTCACTTCACGTTTACTATTCTGTTTAAAAGACAATAGATGTTTTTAATCCAGATGCATATCACCACCAACTAGGTATAAACACCTTCAGAGGTTCATTCAGATCATTAAATCTGAATTGCCTTTTAGAGGTGTCTTTCCCTCTCTCTTGAATGCAAAGGCAACTTGTGGTGACCAGTATCCAACCCTGAGTGTCTCAGGAAATCCAGACTGGGCAGGAAAGACCTTTTGAGCTGTTTTGGGAGAGAGAACGTGCCTCCTTTTTTTCTGTATACATGGTTAAACCTGTCAATAAAAAAGTTCAGTAGAGGTTACTTTAGCAGGCTGAAGCCTGTGTGTTCACAGGAATGAATCATTCAAGACAATGCTGGTTTTATACAGTGCTCCACAGTGTGTCCTCAGAACGGGGAGAGTTGACATGTTGTTTGAAAAGGTCACTTAAAACCTATAGGCAGTTGGAAATTATTAATATTTATTACTTGTCTAAAGAACTTTACGTGATGATATTCCTGAAAACCTGTGAGCTGACAGATAAAACAGATGAAGCTCCTGGTCTTATCTCTTAGGAACTTTTTTCCTTTTCTTTTCCTTCTTAGAATTTATTCTGTGCATTTTTTTCTAGTTTTGCTGAACAATTTGTAAGTGAAGGGAAATTATATTACTATAATTATTATTATTATTATTTGGAGCTACACAATTATACTATTAAGGTTAATGATGCCAGCAATTAAAATGCATCTAGTTATTTGGAAACTGTCAGTTGGGACAAATTGTTCTTTAATGTCTCTACACATGGATTACTTTGATGGGATTGTAGGAAATCCGTAGGTCAGTGCAATATTTCTTGTTGCTTTTTGCTGTCAGGAAGCTTTCCCTGTTGTCCTTGAAAAGTATTGTAGGAAAGTATAAACCACATTATACCACCCCTTATCTTTCTTATGGGTATTAGTTACAAATATTCTCATTAACTCTTCGTCAATGAATTATGAACCAGCTATTTATGGTGCAGAATTATAAATTGTCTGTGAGTGTTTGTGCTCTTGTGTTTCTGGCTCTGAAATTGCCTCTCTTTTTACAAAACCATTAGTTATAAAACATGTCTGGATTTCTAGGGGATGAGTGGGTTTCTCACGTATGCCTTCCAAATAAAATTTTCCCTTTCTGGAAGATACTGCATTGCTTGAATTTTTTTTCCTCATGAAAAGTAATTGCAAATATCAGGCAAGTTGCTCAGCTGTGCTTACATGGAACCATAACTCTACATCCAGTCAATAGATAGGAATACCTATAAGTTCAAAATTTTGCAATCATCGCTTTTAATAAAATCCATGGTATTTAAAACCTGGAAGGGAAGACCAGTGTTTTCTGCCATTCCAGGGTCTGTTTTGACTGTTCACTAGACACTCAGTAAACATATGTAGTGATACCTGCAGTGCTTTTCCCTAGCAGATTGTCAGGTTTATATGGGGCAATTAGATGTGACAACATCAACATTTAGAGTGTTGCTTGTATTCCCTGTACTTAGTAAATGGAACAGCTGGTTAATACTGATAATACATTGAAATGAACACATGTGGATGCAGAGATACATGCAATTACCTGGGGGATAGTGGACATGGCATGATTTTATAATGCTACTCTCATGCCAGCTAACAATTAAATGTTAAAAAGAAGGTTTCGTTCATTTCCAGTCTCAAAGTGATAAATCACAATGAAGGATCAATGTCTTGATCTAGGAAACACTTCAGGTTAAAATGCTATTTGGATGCTTGAAGTTAAGAACAGCAGAGGAAAAAGCCCTGCAAAGTGTAAACTGTAGCTGTAATAGGGGGTAGATGCTCCCCTACCCTCTCTGGGAAACTTCCACCAGAAAAAGTAATCACAGAAAAACCCAAAGCATATATTAAACCTTATTTCCAGTACAAGTAAAATACAGTGTTTAAGTGGGAATGCAGACAGTGGTCTTGAATTAGAGCAGCACTAATGAACTGCTGGTGAGCTTCAGTGGGAACCTATGCAAAGCACCTAATCACAAAGACCTATCTTAATTTACCTGCTTGTAGTAAACAGGGTACTTGCTAGAAGTGCTCCATTTCTATGTTCCTTTAAAAGTGGAAATATCTTTTATTGATTCATCCTGCAAAGCAGAGTAGCTGGAATAGAATAGGTCCAAATGCAGGATTTGGAGAAGTGGTTTTTTTTTTCTTTCTTTATATATATATATATATATATATACATACCCAGATACAACTTCACTGCCAACCTTTCCTTTTTCTTTAAAGGAAAATAAAATCTCGCTAAGGAGTCTTAAAAGCAGTTTGTTTTAGGCAGTGAATCAACGTTCTTTAGAGTTTTTATGTTTGTTGCAAATACAGATCCGGTTTGCAAGCAGGTCTCTGAACTAGCTCAAGTGTGAATTTTACAAGATTTGAAAAATCCTTCCACTTTTAATAAGAACTCCAAAAATGGTTTCTTCCCTAAAGGCTAGAAATGCAAACTATTGATTCGTTTTTTGTTTTCCTGAGTAATTGCATAGTTTAACATAACTGTCCAGTGAATATTGTTTATTTTGTCTTAATAGTTAATTGCTCATGTGAAACAATTATCCAGGTTTTTGTAACAACTTAGAAATCTGCTTAGGAAAATAAATACAGTAATTAGAAATTAAAAGTCCTGTTGCTCAGTATAATAACTACATTAGTTTTAAGCAATAAAGTGGAGCTAAGTTTTGTTCCTTAATTACTATTATTATTATTTTTCTCAATATGTATGTGCCCCATGCCTATTTCCTGCCTGGGGCATCACATTTGCAGAAGCTGGTCGTAAGACTGTCTCCAGCCAGTTTTGCATGTACACCATGGTGCATGGTTCATAAAGAACCAGGTGACTGATTACACTGGTAGAATGAAAGGGTAGATGAGAAAACATTTAACTAACCACAGGAAACCTAATTATAATCAAGATGAAGTTATATTTTCCCCTAATTTCTGAAATATTTTTGGCAGAATTATTTTTGCATCACTAGCTGTAATTGTTTCTTAAATATATGTAAACCTTTTCACAGCTGCAAGTGATGAGAGGAATCATCTTGGGCAAAGGCTCACTTGCAAAGCTACTAATTCTGGATTCTCTAGGGGTGTAGCCTCTCAGTTAGGCCATACCAGTACTTTTCTCAAGTGCAATTTTTATTTCAAATATATGCATGGGTTTTGGATTTATCAGCACAATGGGTCCAGATCTGAACTTTGTAGCTGGGCAGACCTGGTTTAGGTACAGGAAAAGTAGTGATCTAGGATCATTAGTGATCCCTACCAAATTAATATCTATCTAGATCCTAATGAAATCTCATTCATTTAGCTGGAGTGATGTTTTTAATGAAGCAGAACTAAACTCCAGCTAGGTAGTAAAGCACAGGACTTTCTGTCTATGCTCAACACAGTGCTAAAGTGCAGTAAATTAGATATGGAGAACTTATGGACAAGTGTGTCTCATAGGTGCAGGATGTTTCTTAGAGTTATGGGTGGGCATTGGCTGTGGGAGGCCTTTCCTAAAAGGCTTCTGAGTTACTGCCCTCAAGACTGTGACAGGGAGCTCTGCTCAACCATGCTGACCAAGCTCATTACAGGACAGATGAGCAATGACATTATCCTGTCATGTTGTGGTCCAGGAGGTCGCAGAGTGCTCACTAGCATGTACCCTGGGGGCAGCTGAACTGCAAGGACACAGGACACTAGCAGTTCCCATTCGTGCAGGAGGTTGGACATTGGCCAGTCTGATCAAGAAACTTGTGGAACTCTGGCACCCTCAAGATGCTGCTTCAGTCCATCCTTGCATAAGGAGCTGTCCCTCAACTTCCCATGCAGAGGGTAAAGCTCATCCGAGGAGGGCAAGAATCCCTGTTGATAGAGAGAACACAAATTCGTGTAACATTTTGCCTTTGCATTTTTAGTCCGCTGCCTCTTTCCCTTTAATTGCTTTTTATTCTGATCTGAGAGGCTTTTCATTAGTTTTGAGTCCCCTTGGCAGTGGCTTGCTAACATCTATGAAGGGTTTTTGATCTGATAAAAGACACCAAAAAATCGCTTGCCACATGCACCATTTGTATCAGAGGCCATTGAAGAGACTGAATGCTTTTCAGTATCTTCATTGAACTTGATGCCACTTTTATGTTTCCTCACTCTGTCTGTTAAGTTTCAGAGGAAGCCAAATTCCTTCACTAAGGGGAGCATATGAAGTAGTTGCCAGTAATAAGACTTGAGCCAGAGGATGACAAGTGAACTGAAGCAGCCCAGCAGCAACGCAGTGCGTCAAGGAGATCATTTTAAGGCTATTATTGATCAGGGGAAGATGAATGTGTCTTTTAATGGTATTCTTTGGTGTATCATTGATCTTCATAGAGCCCTACCAAGCTGCCTTCGGGTGCTTCACTGAGAGCACTATACGTTGTAGCCTGTGGCTGTGTAATTTATCACAGTACCGAGCTGCTACTGAGTGCTTCCCTCTCCCTTCAGGTTTTTCCCCAAAAATATGCTTGCTGCACTGGCCCAGTGGCAGGCTTCTGCTGAACTTCACTTGCATACAGCTTCTCTTTGTTTTCTTGCATCTCTGGTAGGACTGATGAGTGTGCAGTCATGAGTGAGTAAAGCTTCTGAAATTTAGTTAGAAAGTAGGAGAGTGGTTTGCCCCTTCTATACAGTGAATTGCTTGGAAGTTATGTCTTCTGTTTGTATTTGTTCTCAAAAAGCAGGGTGTGCTTCAGAACAAACATCAGGATTTCTCCTGGACTGATCAGTCCTGACCCCCTATATCATGCTGACTTCTCCTCTCATGGTCAGAAGGTAGCAAGTCTCTTCCTGAAGGCAATCCCCAGCAGGAATGGCTTTCAGTTCTAGCTGCTAATTTTTTCAAACAGATTATAAGAATCTATTCTAAAGTTTAGTACATTCTCTGAATAAAGAACATTTTTAACTTTGTGAACCATAATCATTTCTGTATGGTGCTTTCCTTTTATATGGGAAGTTTTGCGTTTCATACAGCATGAATAAATAAATATTGTGCAGTATGGCTTCATGAAGAATCCATATTGTAGAATTGAAAAAAATTGTGATCCCATGCACATTTTCTTGTTAAGGTAACCAGGTAACTCCCATGCTGAAATTTAATGCTTCTTTATATGCAGTAAAAATTCATGCCAGTGGTTTGATAACCAATATGGTTTGTATTGTTTCCTGCCATGACATAGAATGAGGCTGTTTCTGAAAATCTTTTAGTTGAGGGCTATGCATATGGAGAATATTAATTATGCATGTATTCTGGAGGTACCTCTTTTTAAGAAAAATGTCAGATTTTTTCATAATTTTTGTAGACTTCATTCTAATGCATCAACAAGCCACCACAAATCACACAGATGCATTTATTTGTGCATATTTTGCATTAATGTAGCTTTGAGACATACTATTTCACAAGAGAATGCATTTAGTATGAATACTTAAATAAAACTTTTCTTAACCAAGAAAGGTAATTAGCTGTGAAGCTCCCAGGAGCATACTGTTGAGTTATAGCTGCTAATGACTATGAAAGTGTCAGAAAGTCTTAAAAAGTGTTAAACTGTTATGGACAATCTATATGATACTACTAGGTAACTTACTGCATTGTCATTAATTATTTTAAGGTCTAAGTGAAACTGTGGAAGCACTAAAAAATGGTACAATTTTCCCTATTTTAATTTAAAAATGTAATCGTAGACCTTAAAAACCCTCACATAATCTTTAAAAATTTTTAAAAAACCATACGGTTAATGAAACATTTTTCTCATTGTTGAGGAAAGCTGCAATTATGCCGTGGTTCACGTGTGGTTTAAGTGCTTCGCCTCATCTTCAGGTGAGGCAGAATCTGCATAATGACTTTCATTGGCTCACGGCAAACCATGCCTTTAATGCAATAGGGCATAATCATTCCTCATAGGATCAAAGACAGTATATTTATACTTATACACTAAGGAAGTCTAAAAGGATCTCCACACAGTCTATGCCAGCATGGGGCTGGGGCTGGAGTGGCACCTCCTCAATGCTGTTTCTCACTGGTTGCAGTTACCCCTACAGAATGACCCTAATGGTGAGTGGTTGAGGTTCAAATTTGGTGATGGCATCACAGTCTCTGCTTTTTTTGTTGTTGCAGGTTTGGCTTGATTTGGGATTTTTTGTTTGTTTAATTTTTTGTTTTATTTTTTCTGGCTGTCAAACCTAGCAAGAATAGCTAGTCATGGAAGAAGGGACCTAAGTCTGACTGGTGGAAGGCAGTATGTACCAGCATGTACTTCCAACTGGCCTTAAAACGTACCTCTGGGAGATAGGGATGGTGGCATCCTTCTCCTTTCAGTTGTCTGTCTTGATGCTTGCCAGACTGGTCTGATGCTGCTTCAGCAAAGGTGTGTGGAGTTGACAAGCATGGCTGTCTTCACTGCTCTTGGCCATCACAATTTCGACTCAGTGCAAGAAGGACTGGAATTCTTTCCCACACAGACCCTTGGCTTTGGGACAAACCTGTTCCTGACATGACAGTAGCAAGACAGGCCCATAGTACAGTGTTACAGCCAGGGAGGCTTTGAAGGGGATTGCCTTGATGAGTGACTGATTTCTCTGATGTTCCTTCAGTAATCTCAGATGGCAATAAGTTCTCTTCATGACTCTTTAATGGCCTTGGCCATTGGTGGTACTGTGGGGTGGCTTCCCAGCCTGTTCTGCCATCTTGCTGTGCAGCTCTTTTGGAGGGAAGGAGTTTGCTGCTGCCTGAGGGTTTTCTCTGTTCACCATTTCAGCCAAAACACATGCAAAAATATACATATTTCAGATTTTTATACAGATTTCTACATTCCAGAGGACAGAGGTTTTTGTTATAGGTAAATTCAGTTGTCTGGAAACAGTTCAGAGACTCAGTTGTTATCTCCAGACTTAATGAATACTAGGAAGCAAAGGGTGTTGCCCACCAAGTATTCCCTGAGTGTAAATAAGGACTGCTGCAGTCAGGACTCTCTCTTCTGAACTTAGCTCATATTTTTGTTCTATAAGGATTTTTTTTCACAATAATGCCTTGACAATTCAAGCTGCAAATCTGCAGACTCTGGTGCATAAGCTTTTCTTGGTGACATGTTTATTCATCTCAGTTGTACTGCATCTCTATAGGTGGGCAAGTTTGGCATATTTGTATTATCAGTCTAATCTAAAGCCTCCCGACTTAACCAGACTGAGTGTCTCACTAGTATTTAAAAGCAGAAATATTCTAGGTCTTTTAACTCTGTAGGTGTGATGAGTTCTTGTAATTATGACATTTTCTGTACTACTATCTGTAAATGACACAGCTGTAGTGGATTTTTGTTGTTTGTCACGTTTCATGAGTATTCTTATCTCTGTCAAAGTAAGTAAAGAAGATAAATAAAATGTTGAGTAGTCCAGGTTTAGCTCTTAAAACAGGTTTGTCTCCTGCACTCATAATCTTCCCTCTGTTAGGTGACAGCTTAATTATCCTAATGGGCAATGGTGAATACGTAGAGCAAGGTGACTTGTCAGGTATCCATGCATAATCCCATGTGTATTAGAGGGAAATGCAAATATTAAATGTCAGTTCAGAAAGCTGAATCATGCTTCATACCCAGTGTCTTGCCAGGGCAGGCTACATGACTGAGTGGTGGTTCCATCGTATCCTTGAACTTTTTCCTCTTGTGTATTTTCCAGGCTGCCAGGTTTCACATTAATTTCACATAAGTAGAGAGCTGCATTGACCTGCCCTAGACACAGCACATGTAGGGAGCACTGAGATGCTGGGTGGGCAAAAGAGAGTTGTCTGCCATTCTCAGTGATACTCTGTGCCCTTGGCTTCTTGAAGCTGCTTGAGGATTCCAGGATCTGACAGTAAACCTACTGAATTAAGGGACAACTTCAAAACTCCACAAGAATTTTGAATTATTGAAAGCACTGCCTATTTCCTTTCAGCCCATACCTCAGTCTTACTTGAATTAGCCTTTTGCTGGCTGTTCTTCATGCAGCACCAGTGGAACTTTGGGAGATAGAAGAAGCTGGTCTTTCAGAGGTCCATCAGGATGTTTTTTCCTTTGCTGTGGAAAGGAGAACTTTCATCTTTGGGAGTCTTCAGCCCAAGAGATGGCAAAGGGTAATCCCTGGTCTCAGCAGGATCACTTGTACCTGCTTTCTGAACAAACCATTTCAGAAACAAACAGAAGGCACAGGTTCTATGTTCAGCAGTGCTTTGTGAATTTTACAGAAACATGGTAATTTCAGAAGTTACAATACTACTATGAAGATGTTTAGGGTAGAAAGTAGATGTCGGTTGATCACAGAGCCTGTCAGGACTAGTATCACTGACATATTTTTTTCTTGAGCAGCAAGACAACAGGGAAGTAAAGAAAATCTGCCCTCAACTCCTAAACATTGCAATACCTCAGCCAGGACTTAAGACATCATCTCACAGCTCTTCAGAGCTCTTGCTCAGTCTCCATCAAACTGTTTCTTTTAGTCACTGAAACACAAGGTGGATGTTTTCCCAGTTCTAGCAGGGCTCTTGGCAAGTTGCTCCACCTGTCTGGATGTGAGTGAACCCTGCACCTAAGGGGATAATTCTGCGTGGTGAGAGGTGCTATCTGCTGGGTCAATTCAGTCTGCATGTCTGTCTTTTTGTGTGCACATTCAATCCATAAACCGACAGGTAAAACCTGGCTGTATGGCTAAGCTACAAAACCCAATAACTGCAGACTTCATAGAATCATAATATGTGCTTAATTGAAGGGACCCATAAGGATCATCAAGTCAACTCCTGGCCCTGCACAGGACCATCCCAAACAGTCCCACCATGTGCCTGAGAGCATTGTCCAAATGCTTCTTGAACTCTGTCAGACTTGGTGCTGTTACCACTTCCCTGGTGGGCCTGTTCTAGTGGTCAACCATGCTTTGGATGAAAAACCCTTTCCTGATGTCAAAGCTCCCCTGACTCAGCATCATGCTGTTTCCTTGAGTCTTGTGACTGTTCACAAGAATGAAGAAATTGGTACCTGTCCCTCCTCTTCCCTCACAAGGAAGTTGTAGAGTGCAATGAGATTTCCCCTCAGTCTCCTCTTCTTCAGACCGAATAAACCAAGTGTCCTCAGCA
This sequence comes from Campylorhamphus procurvoides, assembly GCA_013396655.1. NCBI lineage: Eukaryota > Metazoa > Chordata > Aves > Passeriformes > Dendrocolaptidae > Campylorhamphus > Campylorhamphus procurvoides. The sequence continues at coordinate 2,163,227 of WBMV01004981.1, forward strand.
ATTCCTCACATGGCTTCCTCTCCAGACCCTTCATGTTATATGACAGAAAATTATTGCCTGACAATGCAAAGAAGTCTACATTTGTGATCTGAAGGGGTGCTGTGCTCAGTTCCTGTGGCAGTGAGAGATGGATTGTTTTGCTTTGCTTTGCAGTGACTCGGTTGCATAGAATTCTTTCTGATCCAAGTACTTATGAATCAGCCAGTACCTTTTTCACCAGCAACAGTCACATTTTCTTTCTTCTCTTTATTTTTATTTTGTTTCATTGGGGTCTGCCCAAGACTGACTTTCACCTCTGTGACATATGGAGTGGTGGAAGCTGCTTCTATTTCAGCATGCCCACGGCAGGCAATAGGGCAAGAAGACTGTGTCTCACTCATTTGGGGTTGTATTTTTAGATACATTCACTGCTCCTATGTGGGGCTAGATTTTCCAAGGACTGCTGAGTCCTTTTGGAAATGGACTGATTGCCTTCTCTCAGTCTGGCAGTGTCTCCTCCACGTGCTGTGCCTGAACTCCTGCAGCACCCAGCAGTGCCCAGGGATGTGTCTGGCAAAGGCAAAGGGTTTGTCTCCAGCTGGAAAGGGAATTAATGGTACCACACCAGAGCACTGTTAGATTTTTTGTGCAGCAGTGTTGTCTGCCCTTTTCTGTGTGACTGCATGGCCTCTGAGCTTGTGTGAGTGACAGCAAATAATAGAGATTGAGGGTAGCCACCAATGTCCTCCCTGGTCAGAAGCATTATCCACAAGGAGACCAAAATCTATCGAGGAGGTGACCATGGAGATTTCTCTGCATTGTCAGGCAATAATTTTCTCTCATATAAGTCTGTGGTTATTGGATTTTGTAGCTAAGCCATACAATCAGGTTTTTACCTGTCAGTTTATGAATTTAATGTGCACACAAAAAGGTCTTGGACTGGAGGAAACTTTTCAGTATTGGTAGCGTGGAAGGAACAGGAGGACTGGTCTGTTCTCCTGCAGTCTGCAGTGAACAAAAAGCTTGGGGCAAGGAGGAGAAATAGCTAATGCCAGCTCTGCTGTCTCAGCCAGCAAGGCAGCCTGTTAGCTAAGCTCCTAAGCTTTAATTCTGGCATTATATAAAAACATACCACTGTGACTGAGAATTATTAACATCCAGTTGTGTGGCCTCTGCATACCTGCAATGAAAGGGAATGGAATAAAAGCAGATAAATCACTTATCTTTGTGATTTTATCAGAAAAAAAACCTATGAGCAGGTGTTCGTGCCAGCACATTCTGGTCTATGACCTTTAGTTTAAAGGATTTATTTTGCATTATTCCTTGCTTTACAGCTTTAAAGACATAGTAATGAGGTACTCTCTGTGCATCCTCCTACTCAGAGAAGCTATATTGAGAAGTACAGCTGCAGCCAGCAGGGTGTTAATCACCACTTACCGACAGGCAGGACTAACAGGCAGTTGGAGAGTGTGCTAATTTTCTATAGGACATCTACTCTCAACCATACTGTCTCCCATTAATACAGTAACGTTTGAAACATTCAGGCATTAGCTATTTTACCATGGAGAACAGATTTGTGTTATTTTGGGGTGAAATTAGCCAAGGTATTAAATTGATAAACGTGACTGTGCACAGTTCTGACGACTTGACTGCAGGAGGAACATGGCAATCTTCTGTGAGCTCCAGAGTACCTCCCACGGCCTGGGATGGTGGGCTGGGTGAGCTGTGGGATGGCTAACATTAATGTGAGATTTTCCTGCACTCCATCAAGTTGAAAAGGGATTTACTGTCTTCCTGCCTCTTGCTGCTGGCCTTGACAGTAGGGAGTTTCAGTGTCTAGTGTTGTTTCAGACAACTGTCATTAGAATCAATATTATTTAAGCTAATAATTAAATCCTTGTACCAGAGTCCCATCACAGTCTTGTCTCCTGTAAATTATGTCATCCTCTGGCTCTTCACAATTTGATCCTTGTTCAGTTTTAATTTTTTTTTAAGTGCTTCCATTAGGGGTAGCATTACAAGCACAAAGGAATGTATTAATTTTGAATATCTATTACCTTTTCCAGTATTAGTCAAAACTTAGATTGTCTTGAGTACCAGGGGACCAGCAGGATGAATCCAAGTGACTAATCGCAGTAGGATAAGAGGTTATTACATCCCAAAGAATTATGAGTCTCATAAAATATTATTAAAAGTTAATGTGTTTGATTTTTCTCTTAAAATTATTCAAACAATTTTACTATCACTGGGTAGCTGACAATTTGCAAGAGGGTAATCAGAAAATATTCCAAGGAAAATATGAATGCATAGCTTTTAGATTGTTTCATTATGTGTTATTTTACATTTGTTATGACTTTTAAACTTAATTATCACACAGGGTAGATAGTGAGGCACTCAGTGATTTGCCAGATGCCGAAATATTAAAATATAATGACTCATGGTGGAATATATTTATCCAGATATTTTCAGTGTTATTGCTTGCCTTTTAAAATATTTAGATCCAGAGCATGGATTGACACTAGCTCTCTCTTTAACAGCTCTTAAAAAAGGAAGAAAAATCCCCATTTTATAGAGAAACAAGAAAATGTCTAAAGAGCTTTGAACCTCTCGTGGTGGTACTTTGGCCTCTCTTGGCTTGCCCTCATCTTCAGCAGCTAGATGATTATATATATCAAACCACCTCCCAGATCCAATTCAATGAACATTCGTTTCTCAAAAAAATCCACCCAGAAGTCTAAAGGAAATTTGAGAGTGAGGGTTTTTTTCTGACATTTGTATTATTTGCATGTGTACTGAGTGTTCTGTTTTTCAGAGGCAGCTCTTAATCTTTTTATGATCATCTTTTGATTTGCAAGCGGGAAGATAGAGAAAAAACCATCCAACCTGAAGCATTTAGCTTTTCTGCAGTTTTGTCTCTAAAAGGCAGGGAGAGATAGGTTAGGCGAGTTAAATTTTCTTCTGTGTTTCAAATTTGACATGTAAATGCATCAGATGTGATAGGTATGAATGCAGAGAGGTGGCGGCCTCTTTGACTTCATGACAGGCTATGAATGATGCAAGGAAAATAGACTGGGTGTGAATATTCAGCACATTCAGTACTCACTCATCTACTGTCTCTTCTTTAGTCAGGATATTATGAAGTAAAAGCAGCTTTTTTGTAAGTAGTTGATGGTTTGGTTTTGGAAAGACACATTGATGGATCAGGAGTGACCAGAGACATAGGGAAGGTGGGTGCAGTTTTTCTCTCTCCTGTGGGCTCCTTGCATGATTCTGAGATTATTTCATCTGTCTCTAAGGGCTAGAATGAGAATATATTCCTACTTGGATGGCATGACACATCCATTCCTTCGGTTTAAACACTGTGATGGCTTGATGCATGCAAATGTCCAGGTAGATCGTAGCATAGAGGTCCGTTTTAGCAGCATACAGTGCACTGGCAAAAGTTGCTATTGAGTATGGGTGTGTTACATCCTCACACAGAAAACTTCCTTCATTTACTCTCGCTTTAATCCCTTCCCTTTCACCAGAGCTGGTGTCCATGCTGTGATTGAAGTAATTAATGTCAATCATTCAGTGGACACAGAGAATGGCGTGCATAGAAGGACCTGAGGGGAATTACAGTTGCACAGACCTTCAGCAGCAACAGATTTCTCTTAGCTGGCTGAAAGTTGGTATTTGGGAATAGGCAGCTAAAAATAGATCCAGAGGACAGATAAAAGACTACTTTTACAGCAGCTGAAGGATATGACAGTTTAAAGCAATAGCTTTTTGCTTTGTGTAACAGCCTGCCATATTTGAGATACTTATGGAGAAGGTATCGCCTTGGCTTGCCTCTCAGCCTGCAGGTTCTTGGCTCCGTTATACTTACAGTTTATAGTTTGATGTGAAACTTGATCTGAAAAAAAAAAAGAGGTGTTTTAGAATGAGGGGAAAATACAGTGAATGAGGGTGGGATTTCCTTTGGCAAAGTAGCATCTAAACCAGTGGAGAGCTGATGCACCTCCTCTAAATGAATCCCAATATACTATTTTGTCTGGGGCCCATTCCAGCCAACTCGCTCTCATGGTGGCCAACATCACAAAACTGTTGTGTTGGCTGTGTGAGGAGGAGATGCTGCTCCAGATTGTGTTGGGTGTTTGCAGCATTTAAAGGCTGTGTGATCACTCTTGCATCAGCTCCACTGTACTTCAAAACCTGCTTTGTACCAAGCTCAGTACTGCTGGTTATGGGTCAGCCTCACTGTTAGCAAGAGGATTCATAACTTGTGGTAGCACGGCAGCTTATCACAGGGGAGGGCTGCACTCTGCTGAGATAAATTACAGTGCCAGCAGGCAGGAACTGATGCTGGTGATTAAACCCATTGCTTGCTCGCACTACCGTTGAGAAAAAGAGAAAAGATTTCTGCATGCAGAAACTTGACAAGGAATTATAGAAAGAAAAAATTAAGAATCCACCTTTTTCTTTTTTTTTCTTTTGGTTTCATTTGATCCCCTATCCTCCTTTGAGGTATTTCTGAGGCAGTGTACGCTCCGCTGAGCAGCGGAGTGTTGTTTGGCAGGTGTCACCAGGTGGCACTGCTTTCAAAATGTCATCGTGCGCTAGGAAAGGCAGAGATTGGCATCTCTTTCCTGCTGACATTTTAATACACCTTTCTGATGAGGCCATCGCTGTGTGAGAGGCCGCAGAGTTTGCTTTCGGCCGATATCTTTGATTGAAGTTGCTCCCTGGGAACAGGGCATTAGGGCTTGGCTGAGTGTCTTGAAAGAAGGGATCACCTGCATGTTATTTATGACAATCTCCGCTCCAGGATGAGTGTCTAAATGTAAATTACTCAATTTGCGTTTAGAGTATATCCATTCTGATTTCTCCTCCACTGAGAAACCAGTCTGCAGGGTGCTGACATCTGCTAGCATTCAGAAAGGAAGCAACACATGTTCCTAGAAGTTAAAAATGGAAGAGACATATTGCATTTTCTAACATTGTTTTTCCCTCTGGTAGTGCCAGCATTTATTCCCAGTGCTTAGATCTGGTTATTCTTAATACAACTCCGAGTGACTTAAGTTAGTGCAGTTGCCATAATTTCTCAGAGAAAATATTGCTGCCACCATCCACGTATCTTGTCTTATAAGTTACAAGGGTTTTAAATTTGTCATGTCTTTTCTAACTGTTTAGTCATTTACTTTTCCCTGATTGATTTGTTTTTCTGCTTTGGTTGTGTGCTTTAAATTATAAAGTTTTAAATTACATTATTTTTTAGAGGACCCCATCTCACAACTATTGACGTTAAGGAAAGTGATTCTTCCCCTCTACTCAGCACTGGTGAGACCTCATCTGGCATGGTGTGTCCAGTTCTGGGCTCCCCAGTGTAACACATAAGCATACTGGAGCAAGTTCAGTGACAGGTGACTAAGTTCTGGAGCACTAGACATATAAGGAGAAGCTGAGAGATCTGAGACTGTTCGGCCTGAAACAAAGACGATTTAGGAGTGATCTTATACAATACTCAAAGGGAGGATGTGAAGAGGACAGAGCCAGGCTCTGCTCATTGATGCCCAGGGACAGGGCCAGAGGCAATGGGCACAAACTGAAATATGGGAGGTGTTTCCTGAACATCAGCAATCACTTCTTCTCTGTGAGGGTGGCTGAGCACACAGACACAAGCTGCCCAGGGAGGTTGTGAAGTCTCCATCCACAGAGATACTCGAAACCCAACTGGACATAGTCCTGAGAAAACTGCTGTAGCTCACTTCCTCTGTCTTCAAGGTTTACAAAAGAAGAGTTAATGTAGCCAAGCTATATAGATTTACTCCTGCCCTGTCAGCACTTTGCTGCCACACCCTCCAGTTCATTAGTACTTTTTCTTATCCAAAAATGTTGTAATTAATTGAGACATTAATACACCTGAGTGAACAAAGACATAGCATACAATGGGATATTTCTGAGTGTGAAATGACAAATTTCCCTTTTTCCCTGGAAAACATATCTTAAAAGCACTTCTCATATAATTCCATATTCATAGAATCATCATGGAATGGTTTGAGTTGCAGGGGTCCTTTAGAGATCATATACTTTCAATCCTGCTACCATGGTCAGGGATGCCACCCACTAGATCAGAATGCTAAGGACTCCAACCAACCTGGATATTTCTAAGGTCTAAAATGTTTCCATCCCATAAAATACTAGTTTCAGAATATATTTTTATATTTTTCCAGTTGGTATCTTGTCTCTTAAAGCATTTAATCATTGTATATTACACTGGACAACATTGCATCCAATAACATTGATCAAAATAGTGCCTGTTATAAATTCTTCCTTGCAGTATTTCCAGATGATGTTAATTTCTACTTTTTCCCCATCATTTAATTACCAGTCGGTATAACCACATCAACAGCTGAGAAATATTATCATTTTTTTCATAATTTTATGGCACAATATTAAATTTTACAGCAGTTTGTATAATCGATTTCACTCCTCTAATACCTGAATTGTGTTGACTGAAATCCCTGCAATTATCTACTGTGCAAGAAGTCAGTCGCCCTCTACTGGGGTCTCAATACCCATTTAAAAGCCAAATTTCCATCCTGGTTCTAAAACTCATGATGTCTGAGCTTACCGTGTATGGGCAAAGTTGCTATCACTTACCAAGTTGTAAGCTCAGTCACCCCATTACTGTATTTTTCAGTGGAATCCCTCATTGTTTTTGGTTCTTTTTGAATGCAGAAGGAGCTAAGTAACTCCACACCTACCATTCACATGCCAAACAGCATCATACTGTCCCTTGCCAAGTGACATCTATGAGCCGGTCTTGGCAAAAGCTCTGACACAAAAGAAGTTTGAAAAATTAATTGGACCATCATTTATTTAGAATGATATGGCAATAAACCAGTGACTCAATGGATTACCGAGCGGCCTCACTTATGAAGCTGGAGAACTTAGCACAACAATGAAACAGGACAAGGAGCAGTCTACTTTTTAAATGTCAAAGAGAGAGACATTTTTTAAACATCAGCATTTTGTAAAAGAAATTATGCAACCAAGTAATTTTTTCAGTAATGCATTGCATGTTATCTGGGGAAAATGTCTGCCAGCTAGCCATCAAAGACTATGACTGGTTGTCCTACTGCTCACCAATTACTGTAAGGAAGGAGACATCTATTTAATGCAGGCAGCACTCAGTGATGACTCCCTGTTATTGAGTTGCATTTGGAGTAACCTCACTGACTTCAAGAATTGTGATGGTGGTTGTGGCAGGGAGTTGCAGGCAAAAGTGAATATAACTGTGTAGAACTCAGCTGGAACACAGCTGCAGAGACAAACTCATTCCATGGCTCACAGGCAGCTGTCTTAGGAGGGGATAAATCATCTCTGGAGGTACCCACCTTTCTCTGTTGACTGCAGATGAACTGAAATGTCTGAGACCAGATATTTAACATTGCCTGGCAGCAGGTGAAATAGGTCTTACCCTAGAAATCCTATGAAAGGAAGTAGGTATCAACAGAAGTCAAAAGGCAGTATGGTAAACCAAAGATACTTTGAATGTGTCTACACTAACAATTTTCATCCTATAATATAGTTTAGAAATGGAGGAGGGGGACTTGTAAGAGATAGCTGCAAAGAAAATCTGTCTGAATGCCTGTAAGCTAGGTGTTTTCTCTCCCTGGTGCTAAATTCCCTAGATGAAGGTTTTTATAATTAATTTATAATAATTTATAATTAAAATAAATTGTCAAAAGAGTAAGGAAGACCAGACAGAGCTGTTCTTAAGCCATGGAGATCTGTGCTATTCCACAGTGCACTGGCAGAGTGCACTTCCAAGGTTTCCAGAGCACAGGCACTTAAGCCAAAAACTATTTACAGACATCAGTTATTTCAGTGGTTTACAGCAAAACATAAGCATGGTAATTCTGAGCTCATGACAGGGAAGAGTGAGAAGAACTTTAACCAAGAGATTCTACAGATGTCAGAAGGAATCTCACAAAAATCAGTATTTCAGTTTACTGCCAGTTCAAAAAAGAATTTCAAGAGTTCAGTATTGCCTTACCGTCTTCAAAGACCAGAAGAAATACAAAAAAAAAAAAAAACCACAAAAAACCCAAAGATTTTTATGGAATTATTGGGTTGAAAGAATCTCCAAAGCTTTGACTGCCTGGAAAAAAAAATCTCTGGTTATTGAAAAAGAAGAGTTCAAACATCAGATATAAACTTGTTCCTAAGAATTGCTACTGTGTCCCACATGATAGTAAAAGCAATTTGGACTTATTTCTGTATTGTAAAGATAAAAAACATCTTTTATCTGAAAAATTACACTGAGGGACTCTATCTTCCTTGAAGCACTCTGGTTTGCCCTCCTCTGGTTTATGCTTGCACAGTGGTGCTGCTTGATGAGTCAGTGAAGAAGCATCTCACTGGGGTTACCCAGCCTTTCACCTCCGCATTTCATCCTGGGTTCTTGCAGGTGTTTGGACAGAAGCAAAGCTCCCATAACCTTTGCTTCTCTGTTCCTGTCAGTGGTGGTGTCTCCTCACAGACTTTTGAGGCCTGAAGTAGTCAGGTTTCAACGTCAAAGGAAGGCAAAACATCTCCAGAACTGAAACAATATTGCAATAATTATTTGTATACTCGTATTTGCATCATTTATTTGCACTTGTACTGAATAAACCCCTGTCAGAGAAAATAACACTGTGATTACTTTAATTCCAAGCATGTATAGTCCACCTATCATCCAGATAATTTAGTGTGCTAACAACTGTCTCACTGAGTAATGAATTAGATAATAACTTTTTTAATGTCCACAAATAATTGAAGTCCTGGTTCAGCAAGGCAGTTAAAGCCTGTCCTTGTTCAGCAAAGTGCACAGACCTGCCTTTGACTTTGTGTGTGTAATCGTGGTGACAAGATAGTCAACTGGTCCCTAATACCAGCTCAGTGAACAGTTATTTTTGTCTTCAAGTAACTGTGAAGTTGTGAGTATAAACTGGTGGGCTGAATTTAAAATAATGTTTTCTGTGTAGCCTAGAGGTATTTTTTTAAAAGGATATTAATGTTACTTGTTGACTGACTGACAATACATATTTCATCCACATATCCTCTGGATTAAAAAAAGGAAAAGTTTATATTATTTGTGGATACATCAAATATTCCGTTCGTATTAGGCATTTTTTTTCCCTGTCAACTATATGGGGACAGTTCTTGTGCTCAAGAATTTATTTCTTGGTAAGAAATATGTGGACAAAAACAAGTCATGCCATATGAACATCTTTCTTTTATTTGCCCACTACCTGTGTCTTAATTATTCTGAGCATCTGCCACTAAGTGATGACTCCAAAAACACATTACTGCCTTATTAATGTCAACCATTTCCTTATTAACATTTGTACTGCCTGAAAGATGCAATGAAAAATAAGAGACAGCCATTTTCAAATAAAAAGTGAGATAAAGTAATGGTATTTTCACACTAATAACGGTTTCATCATCCTGGGCCACGCACACTTGCAATCAGTATACACAGCAAAGCTGTAAGGTAGATGTATTACTAAATCTTTAAGATGCTGGTGTTTTAAAATATTCTTGTTCCAGTTCAGAATTCCAGATGGAATAGAAAAGGGGTGGCCTGATTTACAAAGCTGTTGGTATTTAATGAAATCATCTGAGGCCCCAAGCAGTGAGTACCAAGTCAGGGAATCTGATACTCAAAACCTTGCTTGATTCCATCATTGGAAACCATAGTAGGAGACTCCAGTTTTGTTTTTATGCATGAAGAGCACAACTGCCTGCTTTGGGGGATCTGAGAAGGCCCACAGTGCCTCTTGGGGAGCACCAGTGGGGAATGCCTTGCTTCAGGAGCCATGCAGCATCCATAGCACCTGCAGATGTAAGCAAGCGCCACACCAAACAGCAGTCATGGGTGCTCATGTCAAAAGCTGGTGGTGGTGTTTAGGAAGTGAGAGACGTTTCTTCCTTTTCTTCCACTGCCTAACAGACTCAAGCTTGCCTCTCCCACTGCTCCAACATTGCAGCTCTGTGCTTCCTGTCTCTTCAAGGGAGGAATTTGTCCCCAGTCTTTGGTGCTGTTTCCTTTTGATCCCAGAGAAATCAACATTCGGTGGGCAAAAATGCAAGGATCTGACAGGGGTTGTAGGAAAAAAGAAAGCAAAAAGAAATTAAGTACAATGTAGTGCAAGGATGACTGTGATAGTAAAAGCAATGTGAAGATGCAACATTCTGTGCCTGAGCAGTCTGTGGTCTGTGCAACATGTTGTAAATAAAACACTGAACTACAGGCTTTCAGATGATAAAAAGAAATATTGCATAGGCATCTCACTGAGTACCGCCTGTTCTGTGCACTGAACAAAACAGGAGTCCTGTGGAAAAATAAATTTTATTGCAAGTCAATAAGGTATCCTAATGACAAAATAAAGCTGCACAAATAATATTCTTTCTGACATTTTCCAACTCTGAGGACAATATTCCACCTTGTAATGGAGGCTTTTATATGTTCCTTTTCTCATGGAATTGACATGCTATTGTTATGAAATAGTTGTACTCATTTAAATTTTATGTGTGATATTCAATATTTAAGGAATTTCATATTTCAGTTCTGTCATTTATTCTCATTCATACAGTTTTAGTATGCTGGAGTGAGGAAATGTATATTACATGGAAAGAATTACAGAGGTTAGATAAGTTACGACATACACAAAAAAAGAACTCAGGGCAGCAAAACTAAGCAGATCATCCTGGTGTGTTTGCACACTCATAAATCCAGAGTAACTCCTGTACAGTTATAACAGGTTAGTACCGTGGCCATAGTTTGACAATACAGTTGAGCTGGCTTTAGGTATCCCACTACTTGTTCAAAAGCAGGGTTGAACAGTGATGCAAATTGCTCCTCTGATATAAAACTCACTGTGCCAATTGAAGTTATTCAGAAGTCGTCAGTAAATTGTTTTTGTACCAGACTAGGCGTTTTTGCTCTGCATCACCCTGTGCCCATCAGATATCACACGTGAACACTTAAAAGCAGAGAAGGCTGATATGTACTTTAGTTAATTCATGTGGCCTGGGTTTGTCATGGGACATATTTGCATTGCCAGGCCACCTAGCCACATGCAGACGTGGTACTTAACAGCAGTGGAGTTGTCAGGAGGGGCTGAGCCATTTTTCAGCCTTCCTGAAGATCTCAGCTGCCCTTCTGTGCTGTGGCCTCAATGGGATGCTCCTCTCCTCTGTGTTGAACATCGGTGCTCAGTTCCTGCATTCAGTCTGTTTCCATGGTTCATTTCTCTTTCAAAGCTGACATGCTGTTTGATGTTGCCTCCTACCAACCCCTGGTAATACTACATTTTCTGATAGTCTCTTTGTAAATGAATGGAAAGCGTTCATTTTTACAAACAGTAAAGAACTCCCATTTGTAACACCCACATCCATTTTTAAGAAAACAGGTTTCTTATTGAAGATGAGAGAACATTTTTTGAAACAAGCATGACATCCACAATCTTTCTTATGCATATGACTAAAATGGCACCTTTTTTTTTTTTTGCTTTGACTCAACTAATGAATATGTGAGATATTTCTCTCATCAATGTTAGAAAAAAAAAGTATGATTATGTGGGGAGCTTGGAGGAACACAGGGATGGCTAAGCCAAGTCAGACCAAAGGTCCGTTTAACCTACTGCCTTGTTTCCAACAATGGAGAGTCCAAGGAGGACAAGAACAAGGCAAGAAAGTAATGACAATTCCCTGAATATTTCCCTGGTTGAAAAATTCAAGGCTTGAGAATTTCTTGCCCATTGGAGATGTCTCTGTATTTAATAGTTCTGGATGGGTTTATCTTCCAGGAACTAGTCATGTAGCTTCTTGAACTCCTTTTTAATAGGACATTTTTCATTCAGCTGTTTTTACAGAACATGATTCTTCTAAAGCCTTTTTAGGAAGCCAAAACTAAATCCAGGCTCTAGATTTAACAGAACAAAGTCCAGTTGCAATACTGTAAGATTATAACAGCTGTAGGATGTTAGAATTGAAAGTTACACCAAGGTTTTCAAAATAATTTCTGGCTCTCAGATTTGTTAAGAAAGCCTGAACCAACAGTAATGCATAGGGACATAAACTGAGCCCTTGGAGAGCCTGTGTATCTGGATCGCAAAAATGAGGCAGATCCAGTTTCAGTGAAGTAAAATTAAAAAATCCCAATTAAACAAAAATCCATATCCCAGTACCTTGTAGAGGGAGAGGCACAAATGAGGGCAGTGCTGTGAAAATGGGCTGTGGGGAAGCAGCCACATACTTAAACCAAAATATCTTTGGTTGTTTAGTACCAAGCCCCCCATGCTCCAACCCTCAGCCAGCCCTCCTGGGTCAGACATGCAGCCCCTGCACCCACCCCAGCAAGTGGCAGAGCAGCTCTGTCACTGACAAGGACTCAGAGTGGCACCATCCCTCTCCTACTCCATTTTCCTCTGCAGCCAGCTCAGCGTGCAGAGAAACTTGATGCAGGAGCAAATGGGCTTAAACTTAGCTAGGAGAAAGCTGGTTTTCTTCTGTGTCAGTCCAACAGCAGATGGAAACGCTCTGTTTCCTCTGCAGCTCCTCCAGGCATAAAGTTATGCCACATTATTTGTGTGAGGGCACAAATAATGAGAGGAAAAATAAAGAAAAGAAATAGAGGGAAAAAAGAATGAGAGAAGATAGGAAGAAAAGAAACAGAAAAATGCACACATAGAAACACTGCAATATTTGTACCTCTGGTGATTCCCAACATTGTCTTCCCAGTTTGAGTGTTGAGATTGTGCTCAGAATTTAGGAATTTTTTTCTGCAGATCCTTTGCTCCGAGGCATTAAAATCGGGTGTGTTTTTTTAATTCAAGTTTCAATCTCTGTTATGTGTGTTTGTAGACTGTTGGTTTGTTCTATATATTCACTTTGGTGTAGTTTTCACAAAAAATGCAGGTGTGCTTAGGAATTGCGTGAAAGAATTACATTTAAGGCTGAAAAACTCTTTCGAGAAACCTGTGTATTCTTCTCTCATTGCCTTGTTTGTTATTGTTTGCCCAGCATTTGCCATAAATATTTCTTCCTGACCTGTTGAGGAAAAAAGCAATTCAATCAGGACAAAGTTATAATTGTCTTTACAAAGTTAAGGAGAATGGGAGCCTGTACTGACCCTTCCTACCAGCCCCTGTCTTTCTGGTGAGGCAGGATGGCATGTGTGCCATGGAATGCTTTGGTCTGGGAAGGGATGCTAGATAGGACAAATTGGATTTCTGGCCTCTGAGTAAAAATACCTCTCTAAGAGCTTTGGGGAGGTGGTGTAGCTTGGTGGCCACTCACCTGTGTGCCCTGCTTTTGGACACTAGTATGCTGGATGAGGAAGGCTACCCTTGCCTGCTTACCCCACTCACTGTGGTGGCCCTGCCACTCTGCCAAATGTTTTCCATTGGTGCTCAGGGAATACTAATGTGACCCCTCAGCTAGTCCCCTGCCACACCTCTGAGGATCCCTGCTGCTTTTCCGAGTGCAATTTTTCAGTGATATGTCCCTGCATGTATTAATCATTGTTCGTAGTAGTAAAAGCAGTGTTACTGGAAAACAACATGGAAAAATGTAGGAAGTGAGTTATTTTTAGAGCATGCTTAATGCTGGTGTATTAAGGCCACGGAGCAAATTAGAGTGTCACAAATACAGGTCTGTGTGCATGCAAACCTCCTTTTCATTCAGGCAGGGCTGTAGTTTTAGTCTGAGCATATAGCAGATGCTATCTCAAGCTGAAGAGCAGGGGTACATGTGCTAAACAGCACTAGGTGAGACTGTGGGCATGGATAGTTTTGTCATATATGAAAAATGATACAATTATGAACAAAAATTTTGCTTTAGAAAAAGCCCATTGAAAAGGAACTTTTCAAAGAAAACAAACAAACAAACAAAAAACCCCACCCAAACCCAAAACCAGATCAGTTTGCACCCTTTTCTCTTTTTCGATTAATTTTACTAGGCCAGTAGCATATCTTCAATGGCTCAGGGCACCCTGATGGGATTTCTTTTGTAAATTCTGAGCTTTTAGCTTATGTTAAATTATGTAATATTCAGTATGTGTATCACAAATAAGATTGATGTGGACTAAATAATCTCTGTTAGATAAAAGACAGAAACACAGAAATAATTAAAACTGTAGAAAAAATATTCATGATATTATGATCTTTTAACTTGAATTTTGCTTTCCTGTTTGCATCCCTGCTATATTTGTATTGACAGTAGTAATCTGTATGAGACAGGAAGCAATTTATAGAGTCTATGAACAAATCCTAATGAGTGTTCTGTATTCAAATCTTTGTGTTACTCAGGATGCACATCAGCAAGTTTTCTCCTTCTTAATGCAGAAATATTTTTCATAACTCTGTCATCATCCCACATCCTTTAGAGCAAGATAAGTTTGTGACCTGAAGAGTACTCTGACTCTTCAAAGGAAAGGGAAGGAATCCTTCACTTGCAAAGACAAACATTCTTACCATTAGATATTCCTAGACCTTAATCTCAGTTTCAGATAGGTTTTGTCTGTGCTACCTCAATTCACATTCAGCATCTGTACAGATGTTCACTAATTTCCGTGAGAGATACATTTGAAAGTAAAGTCCTGCATGTGGTTCCCCAGGCCTTTTGTTTAGAAAGATACTAGGTCATGTTGAGTCTCAATGTCAAATATCTCTGTGGGGAAAGACTAGAAAGCCTAACCTATTTATTTTCATATATGATGGCAACAGTCTGCTGCACTAATGTATGAGGAGAAGGTTATTTTACAATAATAAAATTGCAAACATGATAACCTGCAGTTAAAAAAAAAAGGGAGAGAGAGCAAAACAAAAGAAGAAAAAAAAAGACATTCCTCCTTGTTTTTACTGACAAGAAGGAAGAAGGAAGGGAACATCAGCTCAGATAATGTATCTGGATTTTAATAAAGGCTGGATGGCTTCGTGGCCCCTAAAAACATTTATATATAAATGAGTTGAGATAATAAGGCTAATCAAATGTCATGCTTCAAGTAGTCAGTTCATGGCCTGAAGGGACTGGGAGGTGCTTTTTCGCCCCTGTACAGATGTGCTTCATTGATTAGGATTTGCCTGTTTCAGAGGAGAGTTGCAGAGCCACAGGCATCCATGATGACTTGCTGCAGCCAGTATTCTTCTGGGGTTCTATCAGCATCTTGGCTATTTTATTTTACGTGAATGCCCGAGTTTTGCAGCAGCCTGGACTCTGACGTAGACATGAGTTAAACATGACCGTATCATACAGCACTACTGCTGAGTGATCATGGAAACTTTGCTTAAAGTTTGAGCTGCAGATCAAGGTGCAGAGATTTATTTGAATGACATAGCAGATGGGTGGTTTTGTGCTGTATCCACAGGGCTGGATGCAGATAGTTTTCCTGAAAGGTAAAGAATCCCTCATAAAAGTTGTTTAGAATCCTATCCTTCTTTATTTCATCTTATTAACTTCTTTCTCAGAGCATAGCATCCACAACTGATAGTGGTTCAGTGCAGTCCACAGCTTGGCATGTGTGTCTGATTAATTAAGATTTGACATCAGAAGAAGGAGATGGTCCAATTTCTGCTAGGTGTTCCAAGGTCAAAGGCATGGTAAATAACAACAAACATCACAGAGCTACAATCGAGTTAAGAAGATGAGGACTTATAACACTGTCTCTGTAAGACATTCAGAATATTAAAGCAAATAACAAGGTATCCCAAACAAGATTTGTTTTTCATATCTGCAGGGAGTTGAGAGGACAGTGCAAATAACTTTAATGCCATTTGTACCTTAACTCTGGTGCCTACGGGATGCATTCATAGAGAGCCGAAATCACTCATAGTCGCTTAGCCTACAGATTACAAGATAACATAGAACCAGACTGCAGCTTGGAGGCTGCTCTGCCACAGCAGCATGAGCTGACTCTGTGTGTGCGGGTGTCTCTGTGTCTGTGCCTGTGTGTGTGTAAAAGGTCTCATTTTGGATGGTTATTGCAACTAGTGAACTTGGAAAAGCTTTATGAAAGTCCTTTGTGTGCCAAATATACAGTGGAAATTGTACATAAAAACTGATTCCCTTTTAAATTACAGTTTTTGTTGTATGAAATTCTATCATAAAGTCAATTCTAGTTGATAAAAGCTTTTTTCCTAAGATATCATAATATGTGTAGACAAAAGCTTTACGACGTCAAGTTTTGGAAAGCAAGATTTTGCTAAGATTTGTGGAAGATTGGAGGGCCCCCTTGTGGAGATTTTATGTATGTGTATGTATAGATACATATATAACGTTTATATACATATATACATAGTCTAAAGTGAAGTAAAAAAATACCTGTTAGGTCAATGGAGGCGGAAGATGGCAATTTTGCTTATAGCTTTGAGTTGTATTATTCATATGAAGCATTTCTGGGTTTGCTTAGCTGCTATCGAGCATTTTAGTAAAACACAAAGTGCAGTGTAAAATGGAAAGTCAGCAGTCTGTTCTGTGAGTGTTCAATTGAAATACCTGTCTTCTGCTTGCTTGATATTTTACAGGAAAAAACACACAGTTACATCACAAGAGGAGAAATTTTAGGAGAAAAAGAAATAGCATTTTTTTCTTACAGCTGGGAAATTTCCTTAGGTTTTGTGAACTGTTTCAATGTATGAATGGGAAAGACTACTTTTACAATGCTTTCATTTGTAGAGTCACCTGAAATTCTTTTATATCCATATTGTCATATTGTTTGCCTTATGGGAAGCAAATCTCAGAAGTTATGACTAAATCTAGTTTTTTTAAAAACTCAGCATGTAGGACAAGAAAATGACTGTGATGCCTGGATTTTGTGATGATCATTTATAATTTATGGTCATTATGCTTGATGTCAGAATTAATAAAGATTTGAGGCAAAGCTTGGAGAGAATAAATTGATGTACTTTCAAAGAGATTTCAATTACTGGGCCTTTTTTATTGTTAATTACTTTATTAATTGAGCAACATTACTGTACTGATTCAAAATGCATTGCAGTGAAAAATCCCACTGAACTTTTATCTGAGCATCCCAGACTTGGAAAACAGTGCCTGTATTAGTTGGAAATCAGAGAAAGCTCAGTTAGGGAGGGAATCTGGTTACATGCCACTTGTGGCACAAACTGGTTTCCAGTGAAGGCAGCTATAGAGGAACACTGGTGATGCTGGTGCTGCATTTCTTACCTAGCCAGAGAATAAAATGGGATAGCAACAGCTCCTTCAAAAACCAGGAACAGGATGAAAATAAACATTCTATTTGAAATTAAAATAACTACTTTTGCTTTGTTTTAGACCTAACAAAATCTGACTGAAGAAATGTAAATGTCAGAAGATTTAAGGATCTGGACACATTTTATTTGTTTTTTCAAGGGCTCTTTGAAACTGAATTTTACCAAGCAGGTGTATTCCTGCAGGCAGCCATGAGCCTTGTGATAACAGACCTCTCATAATTCTGCATGAAAGTATGTAGGGTTTTTTTTTCATTATAACCGTTACAAAAGGCATTATGTTATCTAAGTTACGGAATAGGCAGGAGTTCTGTATCCCATGGGTCTTTTCGCACTGGAGCTGGGGAAATGCTCAGTCACACAGACAGCAACCTGCCCCATGGAGGGTCCTCCTGAAACAGGGATTTGCTCTAGCCTTGTTGGCAGCTGCTCAGAGACTGACACCTGATCATGATGACGGTTTTGTGGTTTGTCCTGTGTGCATAAGGGATATTATGAATCCTGTTATACTGAGCTATTACCCATGGTTACAGGCGTCAGACTTGTGTTCAGGAGTGTCCCTTCCTAAATAGGTTTCTGTAGCCCTTTGACGCTGTATTGGCAAAACAAGCTTGAACTGCAGGTCCCCTCTGCAGCACTGTCTCCAGGTTTGCTCTTCTCTCGTCCCTTGCCTGTCATCACCTTTCTTTTCTCTGACCAGCCCTTGTTGCTTCTGCCATTTCATGCTGTGGGTCATCCCCATGGCTCATTTCCCCTGTACTTGTAACATTGCTCTCAGAAAGACAAGTTCAGTACTTCCTCCCCACGCTGGGACTAGAGGCAGCTCTGGGAGGAGGTGGGTAGTACAGTAGTGCAAATACACCCTTATTTCATTTTTCCTTCTGTGCAGTGGCATGGCAAAGGCAGAGACAAAAGAAACAACATTTTTGAGTACAGATGTCACATGTACCCTGGATTTACACCGTTCTTCTGAGACACAGCAATTATCTGTGTGCAATAGTGATGAGATAGAATGGGGGCGATGTGAGCAATGGATTCCTCCTTTGCCAGTCCCGGCTGCAAAGGATTTATTATTCTCCCTGGTACAAACGCCTTGCATATCTTTAAAGGATCTTGTAAGACACTGCGTATCTATTGCTTTTGAATAGTGTTTCCTCCTGTGTGTGCTCACACGCTGTTTCTTACAAGATACAAATTTTTTGTTATGCACGTATTTGATAGAAAAAAGAAATTCTTATTGTTTGAATTATCATTGCATTTTGTATTTATATTTCTTTCAGCACAGCTCTTGCTACTTCAGTCCTTTCAGTAATTGAAAGAATACTTAGAACAATTGAGCTTGATATAATTTAGGCAAAGAACAAAAAACTCTGGAGGGAACTTTGTTAGATTTGTGTCTCATCAAGAAATGATTTACAATTTGTATCAAGCTTTTTTGATGGAAAGAGACAGATTTGTTTTTCCATCAAATCACCTCATCTGTAAATTTCTATTCCAGACTGCTTTACTCTGAAATAAATTGTAATTTCCCCATCTTAACCATCTTCTTGTGCTCTCACATGCAGCGAAACTGAGGCCACCATTCTCAACCTCTGGCCTGTGACATGTAAATATCCAGCATCTGCCTCTGCCAGGAAAAGTGAGATTCACCTTCAGTAAAGTATTTGGTAGACCAGCATCTGCAAAGTTGTTATACAAGGCAGAAAACATGAGGCTGAGCAAACAAATTTTCTGGTGAAAAAGAAGCTGCTAAAAAACCAGCATGTGCTGAAAGAGGAACTTTCTGGTTTAAAGGGAAGTTATCAGTGAATTTCCACAGGGCTGGTCTTAACTCTGATCCAATTTCATGTTTTCATTAATGATGCTAGCACTAAAAGCTTAAGTAAGTATGTTAATGTCATTTGCTTAATGACCTTGAGGATTTCAGAAAAATAGGTGAAATGAAGCTTGGTAGTGCAAAATACGTGGTCATGCACTTGAAGCCAGCAGAAACAGATTTGCTCTGTCAACTGAGTGTTTATCAGCCAAAACAGGGAGAGTGGAAAGACATGTTCATATTCATATAATCACAGAATGGTTTGGGTTCTAAAAGAGACTTAAAAGACTGTCTACTTCCAACCCTCCCACCATGGGCAGGGACAACTTCCAGTAAACCATTTTAGCCTGCAAAACAGTGAGTATGAGTCTCTAGAATTATGTTGCCCCATAAAAAAACAAATGCAACCTGAGAGTGTATCAGAGAACACATTGCCAGTGGAGATAGAAAATTGTACAAGACACCTCTAAGACCTCACGTGAAATTAGCTCGGTTCTAGTCATGTATAATGAAGTTTGTAATCACACAAGTTGAAATGCCAGGAAAGGACTGCTTGGATGACCAAAAACCAGAACCAATCTCAGGAGCTTCTTACTTTTGTAAGCTCCCTATCAAAAGCTAGCATGAAAAGCTAAGATGTTGGAAAACCCAGAGTGCATCTCTGAGTGGAACAATCTAAGCATGACCCAGGGGTTTTGGGTACTGCAGTGTGATCACTTCTGGCTTGTCTTACCAGAGGAGACAATAGCAACTAGTTCAGCTTTATAAAATGAGATTTGAGAGGTGTGATTGCTCTCTGATCTTCAATGTAGATGCTATTTCTCTTTCTCTGATGTTACATTTATAAATCCCCTTGATACATTTGCGGTGTTAACCCAAGGATAACTGTTCTAAGTCGACTAAGACCAGGTTTCGTCTGGGATTAAGACTCATGTTCCTAACTGTAAGAAGTCACAAGCTCTTTTCAGTAGGAGTAATGGCATGAAAAGAATATTTCAAAATGGGCTAGGATGCTTTAGGAAGAGAATAATTGAGTGCTGTTATTTGTGCTGGCAGGGAAGGGCACTGTGATGGCTCTAAGAACCTCCTTTTGCTAAATGAATTGACAGGCCATGTTTTCTTCATATCTGAACATCCTTAGCTTTTACTATTCTGTGATTTTCTTCACTGGCAATGAGGCTGAGCTTACCTACATATTTAAATATAGAGTTAAATGCCCAACTTTATGCTCTGTGTTTGAAAAGTTATGCCTAAGTCCTAAAGGCAACACACAGGAAAAACGTACATTATCTCAGAAAGCTCACATATATCCATATACTATTTGTGTGCATTTCCTTAAAATACTGGGATTAAACCATGGGTAGCTATATAATTTCATTAGTCTAGGGGCTGTTCAAGATCCAGACTTGATACCTGTGAACAAATTAATTTCTTTAGGGACATGTAGCAGCTGCAATGTCCTCCCTACTTTCTAGAGACTACATTGAAGAATGTGTCATTGAAATAAATATTCATGAAGTCGCTCAATAATTCAGGGTGTGCTGATTCAGAGTGTTATAGCCCTACTTAAAATCATATTAAAAAAACTAATCTATTAAAAGGCAAAGCACATACCCTGTATTCTACCTAGGGTAACCAGGAAAGAACAAGGGAGTATGGGAATGATCTAGTTGGTGAGTTGGTTCTGGTTTGATGTGTTGTCTGACAGGGCTGTACATTTGGTGACAGCAGACTTTGCACTATCATTTAGAATCAAACCTCAGGAGGTCTCCAGTCCAACTCTATTCAGAGCATGGTCATCACCAGGCACAGATGGGGTTGCCCAGGTCTCTGTCTAGTTGAGTCTTCAAAATCTCCAAGGATAGAGGATGCAGAGCCACTTCTGACAAAGCTTTCAAATGCTTAATTAGTCTCATAATGGAAATTGTTTTCCTTATATTCTCGCCTTTTTCAGTTTATGACCAGTATCTCTCCTTAGCTATCCCACCATGCACATCAGTGAAAAGCCTGGCTGTATCTTTTCACTGACCTGAAATGTACTGAAAGGCTGCTGTTTGGTCTTCACTTATGTCTTAGACACATCTTTGAAATACTTCAGTAAAATCTACATCCTCACAAGTTTATATTCTTCTATGTCAAGAAAAAAGTCTCAGCACTCTCACATTCCTTTTGCAGCAGTAGATCCCAAGGTCCATTTTCACTGATTATTTTGGCAAAGTGATATGTCAAGAGTATGATTATTATTCATTACCTTAAAAAATAAAAATTAAAGTCACCACAAGTGTGATTTTTACCGTTGTTTGTAGTGCAGATGTAGTGCTGGATTTTGAAACTCATCTTTTTGGCTATATAATATGAATCTAAGACAATGCTATGTTCCAACAGCTTACCTAGAATCTCACTCTTCTCACATCTTCATATGGCTCCACACCATTATTGAATTGTTCTAGCTTCAAATCAAGGAAAATTAGACTCTTTAGGTGGAAAAATTCCTAATGTTGTACATGCAGCATTTCTGTTGCTACAGGTTCACTCTCTTTCTTCTATCCTTCTAGATTACCCTAAATCATTACTGTTAAAAGTTGTTTGACGTCAGAGAGTGAGTGATCTCTAAAGACACTCCTTGTCATCTGTCATTCTTTAATCAGATGTAGGACACATCTTCTGATCAACAGCCATAAAAAAAAATAGTGCTGTAAAGCTTTCTTGAGGTTCTTCTGATAGCACGGATACAGAATTTAATCTGATGTTTCAGAGGATATTTTTTTAAGAAAAACAGTTTTCAATTTCTAAACAGAAAAATTGGGAGTTTTATAACAAATGCAGCAAATTACTGTAAAAGAAACTCAAGTTGGTGACTTGGAGTATTCCTCCTAACATGCAAGGAAATACAAGGTTTCACATTTCTTAAGTGCTTCCCAGTGCCCAAACACTGCATTTCTCTTGCCTGTAACAGATTGCATCATCACAAATAACTTCCACGCAACTGCCTTTGCTTACCAGAACCAGAAATCTAATCCCAGCTGTCTGACTCCAAGCCTTTCCTCTGTCACACTGATATACTGATATATCAACAAAGACAACAAAATTGTAATAGACTGTTTTTCTGACTGCTGACTTGCAGATTTGTGTGAAATCCTACAAAACTTAATTAAAAACTTCGGTTTACATTGGAGAATGCTCCAACTCTAAAAGCATGCCTCGAAAGAGATACTACAATGTGACTGGTAGATGTATGACAGGTACAAAAAGTCATGAAATGCAGGTTCTCTGCAGCTCTCACTCATTACAAAATGTGATGTTACTGGATAGTTTTTGATGCTGGCCTCAAGTGTGCATTCTGCGAATACATCCCTTCAGGCAAGGACTCTTTGTCTCCAGGCATGCAGTCTCCCTTACAGAGAGAGACATCTACATGTAGGTGCCTAAACATAGACATCTCCAGGTTAGCAACTAAATAAGCTTCCACTGTGGTCAAGGTACAACGAGCAATGCATAGGGAGCCTCTAAAGTCACACAGCTCATGCCAGAGATGGCACCTGCCATGGCCAGCTGCATCACTCCTAACACACATTGTATTGACCAGCTCCCTGCTGGTTTCAGAGCTTGCCTAGATGTGTAGCTCTTATGTAGATCACTGCATTTAGATGTCTTACCCTGAAGGTAGTATCCAGTTCCTTCACCAAGCAGGCATGTCATACAGATTTAGCTGCAGATTATGGCACTGGGGTAATGAAGAGTGTAGTTAAGCAACAGAGACTTGTGGCCTTGGAAATAGGAAACAGTAGCCAGTTTTTATTCTAGTTGGATTCAGAGGCATGGGACAAAATCTCAGAGGAATAATGAGACATATCTAAAATTCTATAGCTTTTTACCTCAAAATTCAAGTTTGATTGTCTTTATTTGATTTTTTATTTTATTTTTATTTAACTCTGCTGAAGTCAAGTTCTTCTTTAATGTGTCTATAGGACATTACAGCCACATTTTAAGTAAGTACTGTGCTCATCATCCCAGATAAAAAACAGCAGAAGTGGTGACTGCTCCAATCCCCTGAGAAAACAACCAATTTAGTGTTTTTTCTATATGCTGAATAGGTGGTGCATGTGGTAAGAGTAGACAATCATTAACCTTTTAACAGTGATGGCTGTTCTTGCAGTAAAAGACTTGTAAAGAAACCCATGAAAATCTGAAAGGACTGCTAATAGTATTAAGATCATAAACCTATGAAAAGGATCTCTTAGAAAACCATTCCACCACAGTGATAGATACTGTTTAAGAAGCCTATGTGCCTGTGTGCTGTTTCTACATCATCTTTGCAAACATTTGTGGGACAGCTAGGGTTTATTTGTCTGGCTTGGTGGATAAGCTGCATGATGCTTCCTACAGCCAGGTGGACATGCACATAGTTTGCACTCTGTTTCATAGCTTTTTTGTTACAGTACAGTGTTGTTCTGAATAAGAAGTCAAGAGTCTGTACTTTTTATGTTGGGCAGGTTATCTGCAAATTAAGCACAACATGAATGCAGTAACATTCTGCACAAAAATGCTGTCAGCTTTGAGATAATACATCTGCATTTCACTAGGATGACTTTGCCCAGTTCGGATCAGCCCAACAATGTTTCTTTGCTTTCTGTCTTCCCCCATAATTCTTGTTGCATGTTCTTGTTTCCTAATTGTTCATGTGTGGTGTTATCCTTATCTTTGTTTCATTTGTTTACCCTTTTCATTTTACCAGTTACGCATACTTTGCACGGAGAGGTTCCTGATTGCTGGTTAACTCTATTACTGCCTCTGAGAACTGCGAGGCATAAGGCTTTTGTTCACATAATCATGATCCTTTGTAAGCTTTCATCTTGCTGCAACCTCTATTGTTAGCAGAGTATGCTGGCAGCATGGCTTTTGCTGAGTATTTCAGATGTTTCCTCAGGAGCACACTCACTTCCTCAATCAAAGCTGCTAACTTCTTGTCTCCTCTTGGGTCATAAACTTGACCAGGCCTTTTATTCTCCTTGCTACCAGGAAGAACCGGAATGTGAATCATTTTATGATGCATCTGGATTTTTCAATCATTTGGGTTTTTCTTCCTTCTGTCTGTTGGTGTTTTCCGCAATATCCTCTGATGACTCTTTTCGTCTACCTCAAATATTCCTCTGTCTCTGCATCATCTGCTACGAGCATGCTGTTCTCCTTTTATGAAGATGCCATTCATCCTTCTTCCCCAGAAGGCCCCACAGGATGTTTTTGTTCTCAATGTGTGGTGATCCTTCACGTATTTAGTAAATCTCCCTTGGCTGGGACATCTGTTCCATGGTGATAGAAGAGGCAAAATGCCCTGGCTTGGGATCACCTCTGCTAATAGCAGTCTCTGCTCCTCTGAAATTAATTTCTAAACCATAGCAATACTATTGAAGGATTAATGTAAGATTAGAGTATTTATATTAAAATACCTTATAACGTGGAAGAAATACATGTTCTTATGTTATAATGAGAAGCTCATTTTATCTGTTCTATTAATTAAAGGTTTTCTTTGCCTAATGCTAATGAAGAGATTGGATTTCATGCGAGTAGGACTAGAGCCTTAGGAATTACCAAGTGCTTTATAATTCTCGTGTAAACAGTAGTGTGCAGCCCACGCTTCGCACTGGTGCTTGTTTGGGTACTTTCATGACTCTTCGGGCACTTGCCCTGACCATCACACTGCTTAGCATCTGTCCAAAAAATCCACTATCCCATAGTGACAACTTCAATAATCCATTAATTTCAATACATCATGCTCAAAAGGAGATTTCTTAACCTGGGGAGGTTGTATAAAGTTTCCTTTCAGTTGGAGCTAACACTGACTATTGGGCTGGTGCTTGAAATGTAATGTGAACTATCTATGTGTTATACAGACAGTCACAAGATACATTGGCAAACACCCACTTATGCATTCAATATCATTTTTCTGTCACTGACAACTGTAACTTATGCCAAATTTCAATGTAAATTTTTACACACACACATACACACACACGTGCTGATATAGATATTGAGGATATCTCTTGAGAGATATATACACATATAAATAATTTGCATGCTTTTTAACTAATTTGTAATATTTTATGTAAAATGTCTCCTCACTGACATGCCAGCATGTTCTTGGATAGCCTTTAAGCACTGAAGCTGTCTGTGACCATAATTTGAGTAACTGATGAGGAGTCCATTGAAATGAAGCCAATAAGTCTATGACGAGTTTGATTTGTCAAACAGAGTAACTGAAGTGACTACTTAATATTTCATTCATTATTTCCCACAGTGGGTAGCTGTGGAGTTTAACATAACCACAGTAAGCATCCCCATGTGTGATGCAAGGGGGTCATTTACATCGAAGAGAACGAGTGCACATCTGTACTCGGAGTGGCTCAAGCATATTCACTATTTAGCTAACTTTATGCTATGTTATTGAACAGTGAAGAAAGGACAGACTGAAGACCATACCCAGTTCCATATTTTTATGAACTGCTTCTTGTTTTTATTATAAACTGACTCCTCGGCCATTCTTACTGTGATTGAACACTTGTGTACGAGTCACTGAGAGCTCTAAAATGCTTCTATATTTAATCCATAAATGTCAACATTTTAAAACATTTTCCTAAGATGATTTTTATAGTTTTTCAACTGAAACAAATGTTCATGACTTTTGTATTTTTCCTTTATCATTAATCTAGAGATATGATGCCCTTTTTCCTGAAAGAAAACCTAGTGCATAACTCTGGTGCAGCATCCCCCCAGTCCTCTGTGTAGCATGTAATAGTGTCAGCTGGAGAGTGCCCAGGATTAGGTGGAAGAAATCTTAGAGTCTTCCAACCTCAGATTGGTTAAATGGGTGACAGAGTCACAAGCAGAAGGTTGTAAACTGTGAATGTGGCATAAGTTATTAGTCCTTCAGAAACCAAATGTGTGTCAAGCTGCTGTGAAAGGTTGTCTGCCAGATGAACAAGCCATTCAGTGGATGGCACAAGAAGGCATCTCTGTGAAAGCTACAGAAACCAGAGGCAGATTAATGAAGACAATGAAAACAGATGCAGAGGTTAGGTAGTCACAAGGAGGGGCAGCAGCAGACTGACAAAAGTTTCTCTCCCAGTCTGCAAAAGGGAAGCTGCGGATGTTATACAAAGATGGGCTGTTCTCATTTCCCTGCATTTGCTTCATAGGCCTGTTTATTGCACATCAAACATATTTACATATCCAGGGATGAAATGGAAATGATTGATGCAAAGGAGGTGTTTTTGTTAATTGTTGTTGCTCTGAGTCATGCCTGACTGGAACTGCTGAAGATGGGTGAGGAAAGACAGAACTATTATTAGAGATATAAATAACTGTCAAGAGCAACTTTAAAACCCATCTGTTACCACATATTAACATCCAAAATTATCTGAAGAGAGGAGGGGCAACTATACAAGGACCAAGCCAATACCATGTCTCTGTTGATGAAATGTTGGCAACTGCCTTTGAGT
This sequence comes from Campylorhamphus procurvoides, assembly GCA_013396655.1. Lineage (NCBI taxonomy): Eukaryota > Metazoa > Chordata > Aves > Passeriformes > Dendrocolaptidae > Campylorhamphus > Campylorhamphus procurvoides. Next base: position 2,189,773 of record WBMV01004981.1, read on the forward strand.
CTTTGTCCATTGTTTTTTATTTCTGCTGCCTTGAAGCTTCAATCAGTTTTGGTCACAGCCCTATGAGTTCCTGCTGGATCTTGCAGCCACAGCATCTTCACTCAGAGTTGATACGTGTTTGAGAGTTGGGCTTCTTTATCTGCACAACATTAGTGAAATGTGTCCTCTTTTTGTCCTGATAGTTAGAAAGCAAGTCTTAATGTGCTCTCATACATACAATGTAGAGCCAAGATCAGATGAGCATGCAATCTGAGAAGGGAAACTGTGCCTGAAGTGCCCAAAGACAGGGCTTTTCATAGTGGAACTGTACTGAGGAGCACACAGGCGGATTTCTGGTACTTCCTGTTCTGCAGAAGAAGAGGGATTTTAGAAATATCTGTCTATGAATGGTTGTGTGATCCTTGAGTTCACTGCCAATGTGGGCTGTGTGAGTAAAGGAAGGGGATCACAACAGCTGAAGTACAGTTTGGTCAGGTGTGAGCAGCAGTCAGAAAGCCGAAGTTCCAAATTATTCTGGAAATATCATCCTTCAGAGTATCATCTGATGCTAACACAAATCATGGTTTCCAATGCAAGTGGTAATGAAAATACATCCACGGCATTCCCTAGTTTAAATTCTTCCATCTGTAAAGCTTCTGCTGTGAAATAATTATTGAAACAGCTCTTTCCATTAGATAGCAGCTCAGGAAATGATTCTGCAGCAGAACATAGACCACAGTTTGGCCTCATAACCTTATTCCAGAATATTGTGTAGGTGGAGAACTCAGAATGAGTAAGGGCAAAGCATTCAGACCTGTTTCCTTTTGCTTTGTCTGCACTGGGAAATACATCTGCATTTTTAGGAATATGTGGGGAATGATATATTTCTATGACAAGCCTAAGGTTTATGGAGATGGTGAATCTTTAGTGGCAGAAAGTGGGTGTTATCTGGAAGAGTAGAATAATCATATTGGAGATTATTACAAATTTTGAGAATTTTCATCTAATTGGAGTTAGGTCTTGTATGACATTTCTCTCCCAAAATGTTGGTTTGTTCACAGGGTAACTTGTCTTCTGCAAGCTTACTTCCTACTTACTTCCTTCATCCTTCTCTAGGTTCAAGAAAGAGTACTAAAATCAGTCTTTTCTTAAGAAATCTTAGGGCCCATGACTCATTAATGTATTGTTTGCAGTCAGATGAGTCATGCAAACTCATGAGCCTATTTTTATACCAGATCGTGTGTTAATTTTAGTCATGAATCTTCTTCTGGTTATTTTAGTTGACAGAAATCATAAGTATTTTGGTTTGCTTTGTGTTTATGATATCACCTTATAATTCAGGTGAGTTATTATTGAGTAAAACATTTCTGAGTAAAAAAAAACCCTGTGAAAGCCTCCTTGATGCATATTTGATTGCAGTCCCTTCCAGCTTGCCACAAATAGACATGCAAACTGAATTTCATACCTAAAGGATGAACTGACAATGTGAGTTCTGTAGTTATTTGCTCTGTTTCAAATCAATGTATCTTGGTGACTCTTTTGTAGTCTTGACAGATGAGGTTGAATAATGGTAATCTTTATTTTTGTACTACATGATTATAACTAATTTCAATCAAGCAGTCATGTAAAATTGAGTCATATGAATGGATTTTGGATCTCTTATTATCTCCACTCCAACCCCCTTAATAATACGGTTTTTCTTAAGTAGGTAGCTCATGCCAGTCTTCCACATGGTATTATTTTTAGCACTTGCACCATCCACATGAAATTGCTCATTCTTTTCATATATTGTAACTAAGTGCTGCATGGATAATCATCTTGTGCATCTCATGACACATGTGACTCAGTCCAGAAGAGAAGGGGCAAGATTATATCAGTCCTTTTCCCACTGTTACTGAGGGTTAACACTTCAAAGTAGAGGGGACTACACTTCAGTTATTTGGTTTCTACATAAAGTAACTATCACTGAACAGTTGATAGGTCAAAATAATTCTGTTTCTCTGACAACTGCTTATTTCCTTTCTTTTTCTCCCAGTTTACCTTGTATTTTATTCATGGTATTTATGAAGCTTTTGCTCTCTCAGAAGTAGCCACTTACAGTGCCTACATTACACTGGAAAAAGTGAAGGGGGTGGTACCAGTGTCAGGTAATGTTTTTATCAGAGAATAAATAGTGAGATCAACTGAAATCTCAAAACTGTGTTTAATTATTTATTTCAGGAATTTCTATTACATCACGATGCTGAGGGATCCAGTGTCAAGGTACTTGAGTGAGTGGAAGCATGTCCAGAGGGGCGCGACGTGGAAAACTTCTCTTCATATGTGCGATGGAAGAAGCCCAACACCAGATGAGCTGCCTACCTGTTACAAAGGCGATGACTGGTCTGGAGTCAGTTTACAGGAATTCATGGATTGTAGCTACAACTTGGCCAACAACCGCCAGGTGCGCATGCTGGCAGACCTCAGCCTGGTGGGATGTTACAACCTGACTTTTATGAATGAGAGTGAAAGAAACATGATTCTTCTCCAAAGCGCCAAGAACAATCTGAAAAATATGGCCTTCTTTGGTCTGACAGAATTTCAGAGGAAAACACAGTATCTCTTTGAGAGGACTTTCAGCCTGAAATTCATTTCCCCGTTCACCCAGTTCAATGTTACGCGGGCCTCCAATGTGGACATCGGTGAGGATGTGCGGCAGCGGATAGAGGAGCTGAATTTCTTGGACATGCAGCTGTACGAATACGCGAAGGACCTGTTTCTGCAGCGCTTCCAGTACTCCAAGCAAGAGGAGCATCAGAAGAACCGGCTAAAGCGGCGAGAGGAGCGGCGACTGCTGCGGGAGCAGAGAGCTCACCAGTGGCCAAGGGAAGAGGCAACAGAAGCAGCTGTTACTGAAGATTATAACAGTCAGGTCGCAAGATGGTGATGCTCCTCCATCTTGACTAACCAGTGAGAGGAGCGGAGAGTTTGTGCAACTTGGCTATCTGGGAATTAGCCCAAGACCTACCATTTTGGTAAATGAGACCTCATCTAACAACTGTCTCTCCTTGTCTCAGTTTTTCTTGGTTTCTGCCGGTGAGAATGTATTGTTTGCTCAATAGGTATTGATTAATGTTACTAAATGTCAGAAGAATAAGATCTCTGTCCAAAAAGACTTCCTTCAAAGCTCTATGCTATGAGGATGGGTTGAAGAGAGAGAGCTATACAGTTTGCATTAACAGATGTACCCTATACAATCTGAGCTATTAAAACCTGTGAATGAATAATTGGGAAAAAATACCTGGCTTGGCTCCTTTGTGACATGAGAGCTGGTTTATTTTGTACTGTTCATTTCAACTGTAGTGCATAATTTTCTAGCGAATGAAATGGAGGAAGGAGCATACATTACTCTTCAAACTTCTACATGCTGTGTTTTGATTAAGGGAAGAATTTGTCGAGGTCATTAAAAAAGACCTAGGGAGTGTGGGATTGGGGCATTGCTTGTTCCGTTGGTCAGCAATCAGAGATGATTTATTGTGAAGTGGTGGAGGGGTTAGCTTATTTCTGTGTAGAAGCTGAGAGTACTGAACCCAGCCAGGTAGCAGCCATCTTTCCAAGTGTATACAGCAAAGGCAAAGCCTTGAGAAATGAGGTCCATGTGCCAGCTGGGCACACATCATGGAGATTATCTGGCTGAAGGCAATGAAATCTGCCTTCGCATTCACAAAAAGGGTCAAGCAAACCACAGAGAAGAGGAAAGAGAGAGCAGGAAAAGCTTAAATATCAGTGTGACATTTTCCAGATTTGCTGTAAAAGCCTGGAGATATATTGTCTGTGAAGGTAGGCAGGTTTATGATATTGTCTGTTAAAGTACATTGATGCTGAGTGAATACAACTTAAATTGGTTTTCTTTCTAACTACGGTAGTGGCTAAAAAAAAAACAGCTTTCATTTTTATAGGATACATAATGGATATGTGGAAGGTCTTGATATTTATTACTCTGTATGAAGATTCTTTGTAAATTCACCGTTTTCATGATGAGAGATCTGTATCTGTTTTTCTTCCTTGTCTAGAAAAATATTCAGTGGGTTCTTCCTCCACGTGTTACATTCTTGTGGCTAAACTGCATCTGTTTATTCCAAGATTTTATGTTGTTCCATTCATAATAGTGAAATTTAAAAAGAGGGTCTTATGTAGCATAGATCTTCTGAGAGAGTTTTTTTCCTTCTTCTTCTAGCATAACTGTAAAGCATTAGGAGGAAATTTCTCTAAGTGCCTCAACGTGGCTGCTAAATCAAGATGCTGAAAGTATATTATTGCATGCATGAATGGCTTTTACCTTAAGATTTGCTAATTAGAAGTACTGGAGTACCTGATGTGGATGTGCATTTCTTGTTTGTTTTCAAAATTCAAGGTTCCTATCCAGTTGGTTAAAAAAAATAATGTGTTATAGGAAAAAAAGAGCCTGAATTTAAAAATTTGTCCCTTCATTTCCAAGTTGTGGTTTTTTGTGCATGCTGTTTCTTCTTTTCTTCCAAAAATACTCTTGCTGCTTATCTATGCAGGATATCAAAAATGCAATCTAATGATCCCATTGAGAATTAATGCATACAATAATACATTAAACATGAAATATCATAATAGCATGAAGAAGCGAAGAGTGCAACAGGGATGATGCCTCATTATCAGTGTAGTTCATTAGCAATACACTGCTTTACATCTGGTTGTCAATGGGCTACTTTCGGAATGAGTTAACAGTGGGTTTTGGTCCCTAACACCTGTTCCACTTGTGGATCATGTGCATCTTTTCCAACCTCTGCATTCAGAAGGAAAAATGCAGGGCTGCAAATTATTATTCTCCTGTCTGAGCATGGGATGTCTGCCTTAGAGAAGAGTGAGGAGCTCTCTAGACTCCCAGAGGTACTGTTTGGATCCCCTTCGCCTGGAAGAGGCGCTCAGACACCTTGCTCACATATACACCTACCTTCAGATATTTAAATTGAAATCTTTACAGTCAGGGACTGAAGCTCACTCTGGGTGTCCTGACTGCAGGACAGCAAGGCTGTGAAGAGCTAAGCTTGACCTTGACCAGTATTATTGCACCTTTAGCTCAGTGCAGGTAATTTGCAGTCATCTGACATCTTATCTGCTGGCACCAGGGCTTTAGGCTGGGCTGGCCCTGGACCTGCAGAGAAAAGGAGCTTTCTGGGTGGTGACAAAATGATGACAGGAGCTGTTACATCTCCCTATTCCTGCGCTCATTGCTGCATCTTCCTGCAGACCACATAGCAAGAGAGAGGAAGGATGCTTTTGGCACATGATACTCTATCTCCAGGATTTGCAGGTGCACTTCTTGTTTCCATGAGGACAGGGAGATAAGGGTGCTGGGGAGACCCTAAAGGGAAGTAGAGAAGCCAACCATATGGGAAGAGAGATGCAAGGCCAAATTCACATCAAGGAGGAAGGTAAGTGAGGAAGTAAAATGAGTTCCAACCCTTCTTTTTTCATTTTTTTGGGTTTTTTTGTTTGTTTGTTCATTTGGGGGGTTTGTTTTTTTTGTTTGTTTTTGTAAGTCATTCTTTTCTCTTCCTCCCAAGTGCAAAAAACAAGTAGTCCCTTCCTCATGTGCCTGATTCTTTCTCCAGCACATCACCTCTCTATGCTACTCACAGCAATGGGGCCCTCACTTTTCATTTAGAAAATGCAGTGTTATCTTTTCAGGGGAGAGGAGACAGTGCTCAGAAATGCATCCCTGGAGCCTCATCAGTGACTGTAAGTATCAGTTTCAGCTGTCTAAGCACACCAACTGTTCTTAAGACTATTCCTTCTTCCCTATGCAAAACAAAGCCTAATGAGGGAAATCGAAGCAGTCTTAAGGTGGTTCACATTAGCTTTAATAGTTTGGCAATATCTTCATATGATGCCTAACCTTTTCATCAATCATTTCCCAGGGGAAAAAATTAGGGTCCTGAAGAGCTGTGAATGTGCTGTGGCATCTAGCTTAAATCTTGGGATTTAGTTAAAATTGAAGTTGGTTTGTTGGATTTTTTTTTTATCTCTGGAGTCTGTGTAGCAGCCCTGGTTGTGCAGGAATAGGTTTGGTGCTTTTGTTGCTTTTGGGTTTTTTCGGGGAGAAGGGGCCATCCAGCAGCTGAGACCTTGCCCAGAGCCCCTGGGATTGAAGGACATGGCATCTCCTTCCCAGCTCCAGCAGAAAGAAGATCCTGCAAACTCACTATATCAACAATTCTGTTTCTCTTAGCTGAATTTTCTGGCACATGACAAATAAAGCAGTTTGGAAATACTTTCAGGCTGACTTCTAATATACATTTTCAGCTTTTTTCCTCTGGGGTGCTGTGCTTGAAATAATGTAATGCAAAAGCAGAATAAAGGCCCTGCTTCATATCTCTCTTATTGCAGGTTTTTATTACCCTGACAGCACAGACTTCACTGTAATTGCACTGACTTGTATAAGATCAGACTGCAGCATGTTTCTTTCCAAACCTTCATGAGCAACAATGCTATAGGATTTCTGTCCATCTTCCTGGCATTATTTTGTTGCTTAAACAAGACAATTTGGCTTCTGCTACTGTGGTGCTGAAACAAATCTCATTCTTTTGTAATGGAGATGTATTTGCTAATCTCTCCCATCACGTTCCCAGCATTGGCTGCCTTTTCCAGTTATAATTCACTGTAAGCTTGGAGTGGACAGAGAACTATGCTGTGTCGTTAGAATTTGTTTCTGATAGTTCCATGTCTAGTCCAAGAACTCAGCTTATGGTCTTATGGGCCACACATTATTAAGGAATAAAAATCTGTTCAATAAAACCCTTTTTCACCATTGTGTTGGGTTGACCTTGGCTGGATGCCAAGTGCCCACCAAGCCGCTCTATCACTCCCCAATTCTCAATTGGACAGTGGAGAAAGAGTAAGATAGAAAACAATGCATAGGTTGAGGTAAGGCAGTTTACTAAAGCAAAAGCTTGTGCACACACAAGCAAAAATAAAATATTATTTTCCACTTTTCATCAGCAAGTGACATTCAGACACTTCCTGGGAAGCAAGGCTTCACCATACATAGTGGTTGCTTCAGAAGACAAACATTGTAAATAATTAATGCCCCCATTTCCTCTTACTGTTCGTAGCTTTTATATCTGAGCTGACATCACATGGTGTGGAATATGCCTTTGGTTAATCTTGGTCAGATGGCCCAGTTTTGTCCACTCTGAAGATCTTTTCCCCTCCAAGATCAGTCTACTGATGGGGGAAAGAATGCTGAGGAACAGTGCTGATGTTTTGCCAACACTGCTCAGCAGTAGCCAAAACACTGGTGTGTTATCAGCACCTTTCCCGGTTTTAATAGAAAGCACAGCTCTGTGAGGGCTGTTGTGGGAAAATGAACTCCATCTCAGTCAGGCCCAATACAACCATGGAGAAAGAAAAAACCACCATTTCCGATGTTGGATATTCTTCACTGCAGTTCTGTTAATAGCGAGGCTGTGATAGCCTTGCTGGGGATTCTACCCAATATGCAGCAGTTACTTGTTCACTAAAAACAGAAGTACAGAACCAAAAAGTTATGTAAGACAGATCCAAAGCCAGACTTCATAACTGTACCATATCCATTCAACCAAATGGTGGATCACAACACCTTTGCATCTGGAGACATTTCAGATTTGATATCTGCTACTAAACCAAGAGGTTTCTTAAGTTGGTCTTCTCAATAGCACATGCTTCCTTCTGCCCTAGTGGGTTTTTGTTTGCCACCTGCACTCTTGTATCAGTTACCAGTACTGATGTTTTAAATTTTTTTGGACCTCTGTTGCTGTTCCCCTGGTACATGTGGAATTATTGGGGGTTTGTCTTGGATAAGGACCCTCTTCTTTCAAGACAGGTGGAGATTAAAATGTACAAGATGAACAATCACAATAATATCATTCTGCTAGAGGAGATTGCTGTATCCTCCTTACATGTGGCAAAAGCACACTTAGAAATGGTACCAAATTTGCAAACTATTTTCAGTTTGGTTCTTGTTATAGTTTCTTTGTCTGTATTTTATGGAGGAAAATGGGTTTCATAGCCTACAATGTCCTTGGCCTTCTTGGCCATATCGCTATCTCTGTGTTTTCAAATAAATGTTGGAAGTGAAGGAAAAAATAAAGAGTTCCCATCAGTTGCCATATTTAAGATGAAAGGGTAAATTAATAGACTGTAAATTACTTTATTCTCTAGGAATTTTCCTTCTGTTTATGTGCAATAATGTTCGTGAACTCTGCTACTAAGAGATTGTATTGTGAGTAACCATATCTACTTTCATTCCTATTTACGAGATAGTTTGTAGACCTAGGGATTTTCACTGATGTAAAGCACAATTTAATGAATTATTTAATGTGTTTAACCATTGTGATGCCAAAAGCAATTGTTTTAATTTATTTATTTGTTGGTGGTTTTCTGTAAAATTATGCTCATTAAGAGATCTGTTAAAAATGAAGATGTTTTGTTGAATATTGTTGGGTCCATGAAATTATGAGCAACAAATAAACATGGTTTGTGTTTTTGAAACACTAAAGAGTCCATCTTATCTACATAGCCATAAAAATTGCTAAAAAGGTTTCTGTATTAGTAAAAATCCACTGTGTTTTTTTAACAAAATGTACATGGAGCAAAATCATGTTGATCTAACTTAGTATTTAATTATGTTGGGGCCCAATACCAAATCTTTTCCTTTCAATTGGCTTTGCTGGGATTTATCTCAGATTGAATTCAAACAGGAGAGTCGAGACTTGAATAGTCACCAGCACTAATTCCAGTGACCTCAGTGTCAGAATTTCTGTACTTGAATTAAGACTGGAGTATGCAAATAGTGGTAGTGAAATGATTGGACTTCATTTCTGCTCCAACGGGAGTGAGGACCAGTTCAAAGTGTCAGAATAATCTCATGAGCTCCTGTGGGGAAGGATGAGAAGCTGCAGTCTGTTGCTGCATTCTCAGTCTCCTACATGTGTCCTTATTTCCTCTGAGGACCTTGGGAGGAACTGATTTCTGTTCAGTCATACTTTTCATATAAATGCTTGAATACAGTCAACTAGAACAGGAATGAGGGCATGGAGGAACATGGACAGACCTGAGTAAGGAGGAAACACTGACCTCTCTTCTACAGGAGTAACTGAGGCTCTTTTTTAGGTCTGCTCCTTCCAAGAGTAGTCCAGACCCCTGTTCTCTGACTATTTTATCAAACTCAATTTTCCCAACAATAAACCTTGCAGACATGCCACCTCCCTGGAGATGAGTCTGGTTAAAAGAGAAAACCATTCTATGGCAAATTAGGATGTAATAACTATGACCCACCTCTTTTTGATCCAAGTTGACTGACCTCTACTAAGTGCTGTGGAAAGCTGTGTTAATGGTTAAAGAAGATACGTAGTCTGCATGAAAAATTACTCTTGGGACAAAAAAAAGACCACATTTGATGAAGGTAGCAGAAGAAAAGAAGCTCTCAAATTTCTGGTTAGCTTAATTTCCTTAATTGTTCTTCAGAGAAGCTTAGAGTCAAACAGCTACTGTCTAAAAAGTACCATTATATGTGAGAGCTCTTCACACTTTTAGTAATCAGAATCTCTTTAGAATCTATTTTCATATCAATATCAAATTTTTAAATTCTTCTAGCTTCATTCACCTCAACAATGAATTCATCTGTACTGCTATTTTGCTCTTGAAGTTTACCTACGTGAAGGCTATGGGATAGCCCTGTATGTTAGAGAGTGTTTTGACTCTCTAGGGTTTGACAATGGTGATTAAAGGGTTGAGTGTTTATGGGTAGGAATTGTGGGAAAGGCCAGAAATGCTGATATCTTGGTAGGAGACCAGCCAACCAGGTTGAAGAGGCAGATGAAATATTCTCTAATCAGCTGGGGGATGTCTCACAATTGCTAGTCTTTGCTCTTATGGGGGACTTGAATTTCCCAGATACCTCCTGGAAATACAGTGCACTGGAGAGGAAGCAGTCCAGGAAGTGCCTGGGGTGTGTGGAAGATAACTCCTGACATAGCTGGTGAGCGACACAACTCCACCTGTTGCTTGTAAACAGAGAAGGGCTGATGGGTGATGTGATGGTTGGAAGTTGTCTTGGGGACAGTGATCAGGAAATTAGATACAAGTTTTTGATTTTTGGAGGTATAAGGTATAGAGTCAACAGAACTGTTACCTTGGATTTCCAGAGGGCAAACTTCAGCCTGTTTAGAAGCCTGGTTGATAGAGTCCCTTGGGAAACAGTCCTGAAGGGCAAAGGACTCCAGAAAGGCTGGACTTTCTTCAAGAAGGAAATCCTAAAGGCACAGAAGCAGGCTGTCCCCGTGCACTGAAAGATAAGCCAGCAGAGCAGACACTAACCTTGCTGAACAAAGAGCTTTAGAATTCACGGTAGAGAGTTTATGACCTCTGGAAAAAGGGTCAGGCAACTCAGGACTACAAAGATGCTGGGAGGTTATGCAGGGAGAAAATTAGAAGGGTGAAAACACTAGAGCTTAATGTGGCTACTGCCATAAAATACAGTAAAAATGTTCCTATAAATAAATCATCAATAAAGGAGAGCCAAGGAGAATCTTTGTCCTTTATTAGATGGGGGAGGAGGGGCAAGGCAGAGAGGGGGCAGTAAGTAACCAAGAATGAGGAATAGTCTGAAGTACTTAGTGCCTTCTTTACCTCGGTAAATAGTAATAGTAAGACCAATTGCTGTGAAGACACCCAGCCCTCTGAGCTGGAAGACAGGGACCAGGAACAGAATGAAGTGCCCATAATCCAAGGGGAAGTGGTCAGCAACCTGCTACACCACTCAGACACACAAAAGTCTATGGGGCTGGATGGAATCCAGCCAAGTGTACTGAGGGAGCTGTCAGAAGGACTCACTGAGCCACTTTCCATCATTTATCTGCAGTCCTGGTTAACCATGGAGGTCCCAGTTGACTGGAGGTTGGCAATTGTGATAACCATCTACAAGAAAGGCTGGAAGGGAGATCTCGGAAACTACTGGACTGTGACCCTGACCTTGGTGCCAGGGAAGGCCATGGAGCAGATCACCTCCAGTGCCATCATGCAACATGTACAGGACAACCAAAGGATAAGGCCCAGCCAGGACAAGTTTGTGAAAGACAGGTCCTGCTTGACTGATCCAATCTCCTCCTATGACAAGGTGACCCTCTTACTGGATGAGGGAAAGGCCAAGGATGTAGTATACCTAGATTTTAATAAAGCCTCATTTCTCACAGCATTCTCCCAGAGACACTGGCTGTTCCTGGCTTGGACATGTGCACTGTTCACTGTGTAAAAAAATCTGTCTGGATGGCTGGGCCCCGAGAGTGGTGGTGAATGGAGTTACATCCAGCTGGTGACTGGTCACTAGTGGTGTTTCCTAGTATTGGGGCCAATCCTGCTTAATATTCTTATCAACGATCTGGACAAGGGAATTGAATGCACCCTCAGTCAGTTTGCAGGTGACACCAAGCTGGTCTGGAATGTTGGTCTGCTGGAGGGTAGGAAAGCTCTACAGAGGGATCTGGACAGGCTGGATTGATGGGTATGAGGTTCAACAAGGCCAAATTCCAGGCCCTGTCCTTGGACCACAACAACTCCAGACAGCGCTCCAGGCTGTGGGCATAATGGCTCAGTGGAGAATGACCTGGAAGTGCTGGTTTACAGCTGCTGAACATGAGCCAGCAGCGTGCCCAGGTGGCCAAGAAGGCCAATCACATCCTGGCTTGTATCAGAAATAGTGTGGCCAGCAGGACCAGGACAGTGATTGTCCCCCTGTACTCAGCACTGGTGAGGCCACACCTTGAATCCTGTGTCCCGTTCTGGGCCCCTCAATACAGGAAAGGCATTGAGGTGCTGGAGGGTTTCCAGAGAAGGGCAACGGAGCTGGTGAAGGGTTTGGAGCACAAGTCTTACAAGAAGTGGCTGAGAGAGCTGGGGCTGTTCAGTCTGCAGACAAGGAGACTGAGGGGAGACTTTATCACCCTCTACAACCACCTGACAGGAGGTGGTAGCCAGATGGGTGTTGCTCTCTTCTCCCAGGTAGAACGTGACAGAATGAAAGGAATGGCCTCAACTTGCACTAGGGGAGGTTTAGATTGGATATTAGGAAAAAAATCTTCACAGAAAGGGTAGTCAACATTGGGACAGGCTGCCTAGGGAAGTGGTTGTGTCACTACTCTTGGAGGTATTTAAAAGTCATGTAGTGGGGACATAGTTTAGTGGTGGATTTGACAGTGTTGGGTTAATGGTTGGACTCAAGAATCTAAAAGGCCTTTTCCAACGTAAGCAATTCTATGAATTTATGATTCTATATATGTGTATGCATTTTGATTCCTAATATACTGGAAATCCTTATAATCATATTTACAATTAGGAAAAATTATGTACAATTATTCATATGCCTTGCAACAGGACTGTGTTAGATAATGTTTTGTAACACCTTTTAGTGCCATTAATGAAATCTCCACTGCAAAAATCTATTTTCATGCCACCTGTATCTATGTCAGGGAAACATTTTAGGGAAACAACAGGGTTGGGTGACTTTGTAATCTCCACATTTTTCTAAATTGTGGTGGTTGTATCTCACTGTTTGCTTGGTTCCTGATGCAAAACTAGCTTAGTTCCTGGGAGGCAGATGTGAGCCTCCATAAATTCACACTATTGTTTGAAACTGAACCCCTAGAAGCTGATGGCTGAGCAGGCCTGAAGGCTGTATCCTGATGGTGAAGGCAAGATGGCATGGGGAGCTCATACTACTGGAGAGCAATTCAGGCTGCTAAACAGGATCTTCCAGTGCTGTTTATGGTGCTCCAAAGTTGCCCATCTGACATTCAGGTGCTGTTCCAGAAGGCTACAGGTCTCAGAATAGATGCTTTGCCATATATGTAAACCCTGTGCAGATGTCTCAGGTACCTGCACAGACCTCCAAACAACACTGTCTCTCCTCAAGACTTATGGTTAGGAATTCAAAGAGATCTCACAGTGTTTATAGCATTTGGGGGCGTCACTCAGCCTGCAAGCTGAGAGTCTGTCATCTTCACTAGCTCTGAGCCCAAAATTAAATGTGCTGCAGGCCAGTGTGAATTATGGAGAAGGAAATGAATGTTACTGCATTTCTGGGTCTTGCACTCTATTGAAAGCAGTTATGAAGCAGGAGCAGAAGATGGTAAATGAAATAAATGTCTGTATTGCTGATAAATATTACCATATGGCCAAAGGAGAAATTGATTTTGCCACCAAAAGACAGATAATTTTTTCCCACATATATGGTTATGTTTGAAGAAATTCATCAGAATATTTACTGTTATGTGCAGTTCATGCCACAGTTAAAAGCAAGAGCAAGACTCAGAATTGCTGGACTCTATTACATACAACTGGAAAAAGGCTTTGATTTTTAAGATTTCATTCACATTTATTTCTTTTTCACCTCCTATTACAGAAGCTATCCAAGGTGTGACACCATTCAGCATTTTCTAGAAACTTGTGAGCATGCACCTAAAATTCTAAATATGAAAAAGTGAGATGAGATAATATGGGGTAAGTCAATGACTTATAAATCTTACTATCCTGTTAAAGCCCAGAGTGATGAAAATGCATAACGGTGAGAATAAGTAAGGCCTGTCCTACACAGACAAGGAAGCTAGTGTGGGATTTTGTCCACTGGGTAAGCAGCTCACCATTTCACTGTGACACATATTGAATAAGACTCCTTTCACTTAAGTAGAGGTCAGCTGGCAGCCAATGTCCTCAGACAACCCCTGGGAACTTCCTTATAGGTGATGGAGGCAAACAAACTTTCAGGGCAAAAGCATCTGGCCTGCTTTAGATGTTTACAATGACGTAAGAAGAATCTCATCCCAGAAATGTGTCTTCCCCCTCTCTTTTCATAAACAGGGGGAAACAATACCCAAATGTACTTTCAAGAAAGGTAGAGCCTCAGCTGTTCCAAAGAATGAGGGGGCGGCACTTCACTTTCAAAAAGATTGTGCTTGAAATGAAAGTAAGGCTTCCAAGTGGATAGGTTTAGATACATATAAAGATGCAACAAAGACCAGAGGGGGAGAATTAAGGACAGAGAGCAAATCTGGGGACCCTCTGTATGAAGGTGATGATCAAAGTCACTGTAATGAGTAAGGCAGCAAAAAATAGGAAATAGGTGAACAGGCATGTGAGCATCAGAGACCCAAACAGACACCCATGGCAAAAGGCAAGCATGGGTGTGAACATCCTCTGAAAAATGTGCTTAGCTCTTCCCTCCTCTGGCCCCACCCCAGCAGGTCCACATCCTTCTTATGTTGGGGAGCCCAGAGCTGGGTGCAGCACTCTGCACGGGGGGGGGGTCTCACCAGAGCAGAGTAGAGGGGCAGAATCGCCTCTCTTGACACGTTGGCCGCATTGCTTTTGATGCAGCCCAGGATATGGTTGGCTTTCTTCGCATATTGCTGGCTCATGTTGAGCTTCTTATCCACCTGCACCCCCAAGTCCTTCTCCTGAGGGCTGCTGTCATCCATTCTTTGTCTGTATCTGCACTTCAGATTGCCCCAGTCCAAGTGTACAACCCTGCACTTAGTCTTGTTGAACTTCAGCAAAATAAACATTGCCAAGACAGCATGAATGTTTTGGTAGACTTTAATTCTACACAGCTCCAGGTATAGTCCCAAGGAGTGGTGAGGTTCATGTGTGTGTGTACTTGTGTCTGCATGCCCACATATGGAAACACACGATGTCTGTCAAAATGCTACTGCAGGCCACTTGTGTGCCCTTTGGATTGATTCCTACATGCAAGGCCCACATGCTTTGGATTCCCAGTCAGAGAGAGCCCAGTTATGCAGCTGCCTTTGTTTTGAGGGTTATTTTCATGTAAGGACTTCTTTGACTTCTGATATGCTCACACAAGCACTTAGTTTCTGTGGCTATCCATGGCCTGGAAGTTTCTGTCAGCTTCTGGATCTCAGCTCAATACTATGGGGACAGAGGGATACCCTTACCCCTTTCAAGCATCCTGCTCTCCATGCGAAGAAGACATTAGTATATGAGCTAAACAGGAGCTACAGCCATCCCAGTTGTAGTGATGTGGTGATTGAGACTTTGAGTTTTGGACTCCACAGCAACCATCTAAATTGCACAACCCTAAGTTTATTCAACTTTGTGTTTGTGAGAATTAAAAGGCAAATAAATGAATTGCAGTTTACACAATGTTTAGATAAACAATCATACAATGTTTCATCTTCTATTTGGATCCCTGGGAAGCTAGCTCAGCAGCGTATGAGCTGAATTTAAACTTCTTCTGGGTCTGAGACAATCTGGTCTTTGCCAGATTTTGTTTTAAACACCCTTCTTTATTTATAAACACCAAGCAAGATTTATCAGTCAACATTGTTTATGCTACATCTAAACTTATCTAAATAAATCACAAAATAGAATAAGTATCTGAAGGAATTAATATGTAGGAAATACATATTTCTGGTACTCCTGGGCAAATTCACACTCTTGTTGAGTCATAATTGTCCCAGGCTTGAGAAATGTAGGAATTAGTAGAGGCTGATACATTTCCTGAAACACCTACCTAAACCTAGACATAGTAATCTGCCTATTTATTTCTGTGTACTACAAAGGTATGTAAACTATAGAAATCTAAAGCAGATTAATTGTACCTGTAGGCTCTAATTTATCTGCTTTGATACCGTGCCCACTGGATGAACCAAAGCTTACAGTGACCTCTGCAACTGAGAAATCTCCCTGGCTCATCTCCCTCTACTGACATCATCCTGTGAACAAAACTATAAAGATTTACATTAAAAACAATTTTTTGAAGAATTCAACTATGACCAAGGACGCCTGCATCCTCTCTCTGATAGTAGCCCAAGTGATTTCTTGTTGATGCATGTATATACTTCAATATGTACAGGAAAGCATACACACAGGCATACACACAAACATACACACAGACACACAAACACATATATATGTGTGTGTATGTATATAGATATATATATGACCAGTTGTCTCCTAGAAAATTTAGCATCTCGGAAACTAACAGAGCTTTTCATAGACATTTTTTTCTTTGAATTTACTCAATTGATTCTTGAACTTGAATATTAACTTCTAGTACCTTTTAGCTTAACTATGATGAATGTTACAGGAACAGGAAATCACCTCTTTCTTATTGTAGGACACTTTCTAGGTTCATTGAAACACACCTGGTTGTTTTATTTGAAGAGATACTGAACAAGTGCCCCCACATCTTCATGCAACCCCTCATTTTGTGATTCTCTGTAATCTGAACACCTCTCCTCTGTGCCTGTACCAGGCACAAAAACGTAAGATTCTTCAGTAAGCATCCATGTCTTTGATTATCGTGGCTGAGCTTCCTTGCAGCATTTCTCATTGTGTTACATATTTTTTGGAGATGGGATGACCAGGGCTGCCCACAGTACTCAATACACAAGCACACCATGGTGAACATGATTGGTGTTTTCCATGTTGCTTACTGGTTTTTTCATAATATTACCTAGAATTCATTTATGGATTTTTCTGACTAGTTCTGAGCAAAAATATTATATATCCATAAAATTATCTATTCTAATGGCATGATCTCAATTCCATGTAGCAGTAGTCAACTCAGAACTCAGCACAGTGTATGGCAAGTCAAGGCTGGGTTTTTCACTCGCAGATGCCACACTTTAAATTTATCTACACTGAATTTCATCTGTCATTTTATTGCCATCACTCCATGTCATCAGGGTCTTTGGCTATTCACACTCAGCCCTTGTCTTTAGTACCCTGAATTATTTAGCAGCTATTCTCCTGCACAGATTAGCATCCCTAGAGCTCCTTCTGCGACCTGCCTATGCAGCGGGGGAGCAGAACTAGAGGCAAGCTGATATAACATCCCAGCAGCAGACATAAAGGCTTCATTTGCCTTCCAATCCATTCTGATGAAAGTGCTGAGATGTGTGCTGCCATTCTGCTGCTCTCGCTGTGGAGCTGAAAAATCAGTTCTTATTAGTGTTGAAATTGCTATTCACACAGGTTGCCATTAACAGAAAGGTATTGCTTTTTTTGTTTGTTTGTGTCTTTTAGCAGAAAGTCTATTTTGAAGAGTGTTTAATCCCCTGTCTCGTCTGTATTCTCAGATTCTTTAAAAACTTCTGAAATTATATCTGTTTCTCTCTTTCATGCGCAAATTTTCGCAAATGGAAATTTCCATCTTTCCAGTGCATAAGCAACTCCCATCTTCTCTTGGTCTCCCTGCTGTAAGGCTATAAACAAAGGCATATTGAGTGAGCTGGCAGTGAAATTACAGAAAGCTGAAAAGGTCAGAATCTTAAATCATAGATCAGATAAGACAAAGAATTTCAGATATCTCACAGCCAATAAGGTATGGAGACTATGATGAACACTGTGTATAACACAGCAGGAAACCCTATGTGGAAAAATGTGAAGTGCTATAAACTTCCTTTCCTGATTTCATTTGCTCCAACTGCACTTAGAAATTGCAGCAAAAGTGCATTGATAGCCATGTTATTATTTACACGCAGTAGGAAGCAAGGCTGAGCTACATGCAGAGATTGTCAAGAAGGGGGAGGCACTTTTACTACTGCAAAAATATCTTTAATTGTGTTTTGATTTGGAAGCTCAAAAATCAAACCATCTTAACAGGTGACAGAAGATACAATTATAATGATTTATATTTCAATAGCATGCATGCAAGAATTCAGCCTCATTTAGTTCTCTGGATGTCTGCAGTAGGGAGACATAAGTGAGAAGGCACCCACTCTAAAAGCTATAAAAACTGGGATCAGCCAAGATACCTTGCTACAGCCTGGTCTTTGTCTCTGGTTTGTTTTCTTTAGGAGTATGTAGATGACTGAGGGTTGGGGCTCAAGTATATTAAAGCCATTTTATAGTGAATAACTCCAGTTCCTCATCTGTTGGAAGGAAGCCAGCCTTCATCATGAGCAAAAGCTGTTTTTATAAACCTGTCCTCCAGAAATAACAGATTAGGAGGAAGAAAATAACAGATGAAAGTTAGATGGACATCCTTCTTCTTGCAGTTACTGGAGAATGGTAGGAAACGGTGGTGAGCAGATGGCTGGAGGAAGGAGCTGTTGCAGAGGAGTTAGGTGACTTTTTGAGTGAAACCCTCCCTCTTGCTTTACCCTTTCTGCTGCAGAGGAGGCAGGCATCTGGTTCCCCTCTTCCAGCAGGACAGTCACAGGATCAAGTTGGTTTACAACAGGGTTGAGCTGTGGAAGACTCGGGTTAATAGGTTTTGGCAGTATTCTTCAGCTTTTTCATGTAAGGCTCAAGGACAAGAACTTTAACGTTTCTTCTTAAAATGTAAGTCTTTACTTCTTATTTATGAGCTGCTTCCGAAACTGAAAATATCTTATAGCCTTACTTCAATATCCCTGTGTTTGGCCTAGCTTATAAATAATACAACGGTATGAGAAGATGCACTCCCATGCCAAGGCTATAAAATACATGGTGAATATCGATACACTGTCTCTTAAAGCAAGCATTTCTCTTTTAAAAGCTGCCTGCGCACTGGTATGAGGTGACTCTGGAGTTGGGTTGAAGAGTAAAGGAGGGTCCTTATGCCCAAAGGGAATTTTGAGTTCTGGTTGCTTCCTGCATCTAGAGCATTGCTTCGCTCTTACCAAACCACCAAATATGGAATTTCAAGTTGACAGATGCTTTAAGGTCTGCAACAATATGTCGGACTTTCCTCCTCAGTGGAGACAATTCAAATTGTTAATTAGCAGGGAGCAAGGCAACCTGCCTGAAACCCCAGTGGGGAGGTCTTGGTGTGGAGATGGGTAAAGAATGAAGCATGGAAAAAAAATCATACAGGTTGTGCCTGTGCACCATCCATCAAGGGAATTCCTTGGAGGTTTTTTGAAGTACACCACAGTATGTGACAAAAAACTCAGAATGAAAATAAAACCTAAAAGTAAAGTAAAAGTAAAACCTCCCAGACCACAACAGACATCATCTACCTCCACGCATCTTCATTACTGGAAAGAAAAGTGTGCTGCAGGGACATTTTCCCATGTTCTTCCCTGTATGCTAAAAACTTCTTTCAGCTATGTATCATTCACATGCATGAAATGACTGTGGACCTTCCTTGCAAGCCCCCCACTTTTTGGTTTGACTTGACAGTTTATCACAGTGAAACAGGTCCAGCAAAGGAAATGAAAGGAGTCTGGACCCACTTTTGGGGAGGTACTTCTAGTGACAGAGAGGAGGGAAGTCAAGAGGACTTGCATTGCGCCAGGTCAGACATGTAGAACGCAGGCAAGATCAGACTCTTCATGAAGACAGTCTTTACAATGAGCAAAAGCTAGCTGTACTCGGTACTGAAGAAAAAAAGCCAGGTACACAGCAGGAATAGCTGGATGCCCGGTGACACCAATAATTGGCCTCCTAACTCCACTGGAGAAATGTCTTCAGAGAGGTCTGTAGTGCCAGCAATACAGGCTTGAAGTGCAGTAATCAAAACAGAATAACCTTAGGGTCCAGGAATGATATTTGCTAGGCTGTAATTAACCAGTAAGCTGTCTGCTGATTCTCTCTTCTCAGTGCCCTCCCTTTTCTAGCAAAAACTGTTACAACTCCCAAAAATCTTTGTTCAAATACTTAAACCTGTGAAGATTCCCACTGTTATAAGGAATAGTGTAATTAGAGGGCATGGTCATGGAGCTTTCAACTTGCCTCTTAAATATTAGTAAAATGGTTGAAACTGATTAAAAAAATAAAATCCAAGGGGAAAAAGCTGCTCTCTGTTGATGCAGAGAGCATCCCATGGAGCAATTACTATTGAAACTCTGTGGTAACTCTCATGCCAGGAGGCCGAAGAAAATCTTTAGTCCCTGAGAAATCTATCAGGGACTTTGAAGAGGCAGGAGAGACATTGTCTCTTTCTTCCTATTCATGGATGTGAGATAAATCCCAAGGAGCCATGTGCATTAACCACATAATTGCTACAGTTATATAGGAAGTAGGAATTTTTGCATGAATTCCTCCCTCAGATTTGGTTTCTGTGCCCTGCCAGCTTGCGAGAGCTGTAACTGTTCCTGGGGACAAGGATTTGTCAGCTGTTGTTTTAAATCTGCATCATTAGCGTGAAAACCATTAGCAAATTATATGTCAGTAAGTTTTCACAATTCATGTGTTCCTGGGAGTTGCAGGAATCCTACATGGCACTTCCGAAGACTTTCCAAAGAGAAACAAAATCACAGACCCTTCCAGCAAATCCACACTAAAGCTGGTAACAGCAAACAGCCCAAAGTCTAAATCCTAACACACTGCTTTAGTTAGTCCCCATCCTTCCCTCCATTCTTTTACTGCATCTGTGCTGGCTGAAACCCAGTGCTAATCCTGCCCCCATGTAAGCCCTGGCACTGTGTAGGGTTGCGCAGGTATGTCAGGTAAAACAGCACCAGGTCACTGGGGTGTATTTTTATGTTATGTTTGAACTCCTCTAACAGGGAAGAGGCCAGGTTTGCTCTACCCTGCTTGGATTCTCTGACCCACAGCCTCCTGCCCACTGGCGCCAGTGGTTGTGTGGCCATTGTGTACATGGCAAATGTTGAGAGACCAGGAGAAGGGGCTCAAGCTGCCCCCCATTCCCTCTGTGGATGCACAAGTGCCTGACACCAGGGAACAGGGGGAGAGGGAAGGCTGGCTATCTTTTCCAGCAACACCTGGCAGTGAGATCACAACAAGCACAAGCCCTTCTAGTCTCCAAAGGTACATTTGTATTGACCATGCCATGATGGCCCTGAGTGTTACCAAAGTCTAAGTTTGCCAAAGATAACTGGTGAATAAGGGCACTTTTAGCATTGTGGTTTGATTACATAGATACCTGAGCTCTGTCTTTTCCCCTAGGATATACCACTAAAATGCTATTTCTTTTCGATTCACTCTACACGACACCTTTTCTTCTCACTCAACTTGCGAGATATTTTCCCAAGCTCTGTCAGTAGCTATTTACCTGTTGGAACATTTACATTGATGCTTCAGCATGGGCAGCTGCCCTTGGCAGATTTCCTTTTGGATCCAGTGGGCCACACTTTGAAGTTTGTCAGATTGAAAAGGTTAGACCATTACAGAAACTGCCAATTTTTAATTTGATAACTTCTATGGGTAGCTAAAGGATACTCACAGAACAAATAAATTAGTGTAAGACTGACTGCTTTAACCAAGCTGCACTTGTCATTTGGGGGAAGAAGTAAATTAATTCCAATAAACAAAAACAAATCATAGATACACTTCTGACAACGCTGGGATCTCAGTGAGGAGTGAAAGAAATTTACCTTATTAAGTGTTTAAGTCTTTGGCAAGCTCCCAGAGTTTATCTTTTCTGTTTGGGTAACACTAATGTTTTGCAGTTGTGTAGACAGAGGAGACACTCAGCCTTTAACCCTCCCTTTGCCACGCAGTGGGCTGGTGGGAGGTGGGACATTGCATGTGGTGGGACATTGCAGGTGGGTTGTCATTCCTTGGGAATAGTTACAGCAGTTTGAGTGGATCATGGCCACAATATCTCATGCCAGACAAACTAACCTAGCACAGAGAAAGCCATCTGGGTGTCATCATAGCCACAGCAGCAAAAGGTTATAGGAAATCTCAAACCAAAAATGCTCCCTTGCAGACAAACCCTAAGGTTTGGGTTAGTGGTTTTTATTTTGAGGATCTGGCAGAGCCTGTATAATGAGCAATGCGGGCTCTATCCACTAGGCTGTGAGCAGTGTACCTCTGCTGCTGAGTGCAGGGCTGTGGCTCAGCCCATGCCACACCTTTGCTGACATCCTGCCTACTGTGCCTGTGCCATTCAGCACCCTCCCCATATGGCACGCAGGCACAGGATGAGGTGTAGCACAACGCAGGGACTACCTTCAAAAGCATTTCAGACAAGACTACTGCCTTTAATTTCCTCATGTTGTGTTTCAGCCCTGCTGCAAGCAAAAGAAAAGGTGGACCATGGTTGCTCACCTATTCTGAGGACAGTGGGGGAAGTGCATCTTGCTTTTGTGGAGTGCGGGGGTTGGGTCAGGAGATCTGCTGCAAGCCTGGGTACATCCCTCCTATTGCAGCCGCTGCCAATTGGGTGCCAGTTGTGCAGGTGAGCAGCCACAGACAGGTGAAGACACTCATTGCTTGGTTTCTTTAAGCCCTTCAGGCTTTCTACCAACACAAGGCTAAAGAGAAGACCATGGTTTTCCCTTCTCCTGCCTCTGAGGTGGACACAACCCTCTCAGGGGTAACATGTCCTGTCACTGGAGGATTGCCTGAGACAAGAGAAACAAGGTGAAGAATTTAAAAATGCCTTCAGTTGAAATAAACATTACAGGTTTTCTTTAGACAGATACCATGGCAGAGTTTCTTTTATCTTTTTTTTTTAATATATCTTACATGTAAGGGAGATGAAAATCATTATTTCAGTTGTAGGATTTTTAATGGCTATGGTTGTGTGACTGAAAGATGTGTCACTGGTGCTCTGGTAGACTTTTGTACTCTAAACATAGAGGAGCAGATCCTGCAGAAAGACCAATGGCCAAGGCATTACATCAGGTCAAATACAGAATATTTCCATGACTACCAACCACTGAAAAAACAAGTTTTGTGATATTCATATGGAAATAACCTAAGGTTGACAGTAACCTCCTGGAATGGCACCTACATTGCTGAGTTGGGGTTGGCAAGGAGGATAGAGGGCTCCAGGAAGACCCATCACATTGAGTCCTGAAACAGCTGATCTGAAATGCTGAAGGGAGGGCAATGCCCAGAGCCTCTACCTTCCCTCTGCCTTGGCATCTAGCACCTACCAAGCCACAATGGGGCATCTCTGCCAAAACAGAGTACTTTACTCCCTGTGCTCTTCAGCCAACCTTGTACAACCTTGTGCAACCTTGTGTATGTGGGTCTGGATGTCCTGCAGCTCTCTTCTTTGCATACGTGATGGGAGGTGGAAGTGAGATTAAAATATACAAATGTAGCTTGTAAATACTTCTGGCGCAAGTTGCTTTGAGCCTCCTGGTCTTTCTTCCTAAGAGCCAGGCATGTCCATCTGTCTAACTGAGGGCAGAGGTGAGGGAGGAGGATGAATAGCAGCTAAGCAGCCTTCTCTGCTCTGATTTCAGCTGAGCTGAGAGACTGTGAAGGAGATGCACATCTCAACAGAGATGAAGATTGGGTACCTGTGCTTCCCAGGGACAGTAGTTGGCTGAGGTCTGTGGATTTGTTTGGGTTGCCCTTCTTCAATTCATCACCATGAAGAGTGGGTTTTTTTTGGTTTGAATCTCATTTCCTTTTTGCCACACAGATCTTGCTTTAAATCTTGGTTTGCTTTAAAGTTACAAACATTTGTCTGGCACAGAGAGACATGTTTTCTTACACTTGACCCGCTATTTCGAGCTCAGTGTTTGTTACGCAGTTCTTGCACTTCAGCATTGTTTTGAAGATCTCACTGCATTTCCAAGGATGTGCCTTAAGCAGTAGCAAGCACAAGATCCAGGCCTGCAGATGGATCAGTTTAACATGAGAAAGACCTCAGAAATGGCAGGGAATACATTATCAGTCTTTTCCATGAGAATCATCTTGAACATGAAGAGGCTTGATTCTCCCTCCCCTACCAAACATTAAGGTCTGAATTATTTTGTCTTATGTTTGCATACTTTACCTTAGGTGTAGACTTACTATGTAGAGCCATCTGTTACAGTCACCATCTTTGGGTCCCCACTGAGGCACAGAAAATGCATCTATAGCTCTGTAACCCATTACTGGCTAAACTTAAGCCACCCACTAAATAATGGTTTTGAAGGAACTCATGAATCCATCACCAGTACTGAGAAAGTTTGGGAGCTGGTCTTGGTCAGGCAGGTCCAATGCAATGGCACTGCATCTCCTGCTTGGAGAGGTCTGTCCTAATGACTCTGCTGCCAGGGTGCTTGGGAGAAGGACTATGTCGGGAGAAACTTGTGAGATTTGGAGGAAATTTTTTGGGAAATAGAAAGGGTGGTGGGGGTGAGGAAAGGATGGTAAGATGTGGTTTGTTTTAATTTTTAAATCTACATCACTTACATCAGTTTCTGTTTTGTTAGAATTGGAAGTCACATTAAGTTTAGGACCTCCCAAACCTATACTTGGGTTAATACAGAAGCTGTTATTTAGCATAACACAGCTCTTATCAGAAGTGCTATAATAAAACAGAGCATTTAATTTTTCCTTTCAATAAAACTGGAAATGAGACCTTGTGTCCTGTTCTCCAACTGGCTTGGTATATCACACTGGTTTTAAGCTCCATCCTGTAAATCAGCATTCAAATTCATGCTATCTGCAAAGCAAGCAATGAATATCAAGGAGGTTTCTGGGAAAACTACAGAAAGTTGAATTCTTTACCTACTGTAATTGATACAGCCTGTCTTAGGAAATAAGTATCACTTTTTTAAGAATCAGAAGTCTGAAGACAAAAAAGCTCTTTGAAGGAGAACTGTGCAGGGAACATCAATAGAATGGCAAGTTAAAACCTAGGATATCCTGCCATTCATGTCATTAGTGGTCAGCACAAGTGAACAGAAGCCATGCTATTGTTGAATATACATCACCCATGAGCTAAAAAGGCCTTCCCTAGTGCCTGCACCCTGCACGTGGTGATGCCTGGCCTAGCTGTTCAGTTTTTTAGCCCACTGCTGAAATAATAGTAAGTGGACATGGTTGCAGTTCCTGTTTATGATTTCTGACAAGGTGAGGGAGAACTTGCTCTCCCTTCACTACTTATTCAAGCTTCAGACTCAGGGCTCAGAGCTTGATGTATGTGATGAGAGCATTTTGTCTAAGTGGTAGTTTATGATGTTCAAGACACAGCAATGGGCTATTACTGTTTTCATCTGTACAGCAGTTGTCTACTTGTTGCAGCTCATAGATCTTACTCTGTGGCCAGATCTTGAAAGTGCCTCACATGAATGGCACTGCAGACTCTCCAACACGCTACACTGAGGTGTCATCATGGTGATGATTCAGTTCCTCAGCAGCTGTTTTGTGGGAGCACATTGAAATGATCCTGCAAAATCCTGGCAGATGCCTGAATTCATAGTGTGAGCACGAATTGCCACAACCACTGGACCATTGGCATGGATAGTTTTGCAAAGGAAGGTCCCAACTTGGTGTGCTGAAGCACTGTTGCAGCAGGACATGAGTTGGTGGCACAAGAGAAGGATAGGTGGGCCGAGGTTCAACAACTAGTGCCTGAGCCACAGTTTGCACTCAGGCTTGTGGAAGGCAGACCACATGGCCAAACACTGTTCCTTCCTCCGATACCAGGCTAAGTTTGCCTGCACAACTTGTTAGGAGTCTTCTCTTTACCATGCCAGCCCCTAAACTATCCCCAGACAGTGTTTGAGAGAAAGCTAGGTCAAAGCAATTCTGGGGAACACATTAACAAGTCAAAACCGCTTCAACTTGGATCTGGCCTGCTTTAGACCATTTGTGTAGATGTAGCCAACTGCATTCTTGATTGAAAAGAGCTCATAGATTTGCTCAGTCTGAAGTGGCAGGGTCTGGCAACAGTGGGCTGGAAAACAACAGAGATGTTTACCTGATGCCTTTGACAACTTTGTGGGAATAGTGAATAACCTGGGGAAAAAGAACCCAAATGTATGTTCATTGGAATGAGCAGGTACCTGTTCTGCCCAGGACAGCATTTGAGGGCAAAGATTTCCATTCTTCACTGGAATTACTGCAGCTACTGCTTAGCACATATTAAAAAAGATCAGCAGTGATCGAGGAGTCTGGGTTACAACTCCATGAAAGAACCTGATAAGGAAAGAGAAAGCAATGCCAGCTTCCTTCAGCTGCAGAGCATCTCTCTGACCAGCAAGAAAACGAGTTTGACTAGAGCATAGCAGGACCTGTGCATTTCCATTCAGATTTCCTTAGAGTAGATGATAAAGCAGAAAAGCTTAAAAGGGTATGTGGTCCCAAGACCCTCAGCACAGCTGCTCTTCTCTTGACAGGCATGCTCTTCATTTGCTCCTCTGCTGCCCGGGACTCACTCTGCTGTCTCTGCCCTTTTTGAGACACAGGACCTCCCTTGCTGAGACCCATCACCCTGCCCTCTGACTAGAGAGACTGGAGGTGTGGCTGAAAGCCATTGGCAGGCTGTCGATTTTTAGTGTTGTGGACTGTCTAAACATTGTGATCTGCACTCCTACCAGTGAACTGAAGAACATAGCATGCTTTATCTTTCCTGCCTTTACAAGCATTGTCATATGCTGACTGAAAAAATGAATGTGCTGTCACACCTCATGCTTTTTTAGCTATGAAGTGTGAGACTGCAGCAATATAAAACTCATCATCTCTAAGAAACATGACTAATAAGTTTTTACTTTCATTTGCTGTCACTTGCACTGGCTGTGGCTTACCAATCTGAACAGGAGCACATGTGCTGAATACCACATGGCATAGAAGTCAGGGGGTGTTGGGGTGTCCTTCCCAGCTGTTCCTTGCAGGGAAAACCGTGGGCTCTGTGTTACAGAGGTTTGTAGCAAGCAGTGAGTGAGGGTACAAAGGTGATGTGAGATCTGTATAACCTGTGTATGTACAATTTAATTGAGAGATGTAATGGCCATTTTACTCATGGGCAATTTCATATTAAATTTGGACAAGTAGCATAAGTGCTACTAATGGAGAAACCTCATTGGTGATGGGTTACTGCTTTGTGAAAAGATGGTATTGCACTCAGCTGAGACTAATACACTTAGGCTAAACTACATCTTTAAAATGTACGTAATTTTCAGTTTTCATGCTGGGTGCAAACAGTAAAAAATTTACAAAGAAAAGTATCTACAAACTATTGGTAAAACTTCATACAAGAGAAGGCAGAGACATTCCCCTTAAGCTGAGCAGTGCAGGGATGCAAGAGCAGCACAAAACTAGTAGTCAGTATGAGGTTTGGTCAAAGGCAGGCGAAGTAGGTAGGTACTTAGGTAACACATGTGTAAACTATTGACTCCAAAATTTACCTTTGGAAATGCAGCTCTAGTAAAATATTATGGAAAGATACTTTCTGTGCTATTTTACATTAAAATAAAAGGAAACTGCAGTGTGGTCCCACCCAGCTGAGCTGTGCGGTAGCTCCTGGGGACAGCGCACATTGGTCTGCGGCTCCCACTTGCCATTGGGGTGAGGGGAAAAGACTGAGCTGAAGTGATTCTGGATGAGATTTTGGCACAGGAGGACAGCTGGGTGTGCAGAGCACCTCCATGTCCTGAGGCTGCCACTGGCTGTAGTTTCCTGTTGTGCTGCAGCCTTGCTTACCAAGAGGACTGTGAGGGAGGTAACGGCACCTTCTGACAGATGAGTGGTGGTCACAGAGTGCTTTCCCTCTGACTAAACCCTGAGCCTCTGCAGCTGCCTCCGGATGTCCCTCCCAGCAGGATGATTTGGGTCCACAGAGCCCTGGGAGCGTCCTGGGCACCAGTTTGACCACCACTGATGGGACTTGTGCTGCTATGAGTCTGAGAAGGAAAAGGGTGACGGAAAAGAGGAGTAAAAGATATCTGAAGAAGAGCTGAAGGGGCAAAGAGGTGACTGTGGGTTTATAAAGCAACTGAGCACCAGTTCAGTTGCCCTACTACCAACTCCATGTCACAAACCTGACAAGGGCTCACACTGCTTGCAGTGCTCGTTGGCTACACCTGTGTGTCAACACAAGGCTGTTCCCATTTTTGTATGTGCCTCTCTGCTTCTCAGGCAGCTCACTGCTCCCTGTCATCCCACCCTCTGCCCACAGTGAACAGCTGGGGGTCTCTGCACCCCATCCCCAAGCAGTCAAGGGCAACCAAACTGTGTCTCTCAAACCCAGTTCAAACTTGTCTCCTTGACGAAGAAGAAAAGGACTCATGGGGCAATTTCCCTATTTTTTTTTCCATTTACATATGACAATCACATTGGGACCTCACAGTTACTGCAGACTTAATGACACTGAGATATGAAATGTTGTCTCTGATGGTTGTAATACAGGAAATTCTTAGAAATAGCCCTGCTCATTTAAAACTGTATCTGTGGCTGTATAAACTGTGATAGGTAAACTGGAAAATATATACTGTAGAAATGTTTATGAGCAGAGCTGCTGCCACTTTCTTAAATTTATATTTGGCTACTGCAAATTCTTGCTATAAATTCTGGCTACAGTAATCTGTATTCTTATTAACAGCTTGGTTTAAGAAATGAGGAGTGTGTGGGAGGTAAAGGATTAAAGAAGAGTATATGCATGCCTCAGATACCTTTTCTTAGCAAAAGCTTGCTTAAATGCAAAAATGACAACAAGCTCCTATATCCTGGGAGGGTGGGTGGCTAAAGCAGAAGCTGGAAAGGGAAAAATCACATGCAGCCAGTGGGTGAAAGGCTGAGACATCAGGTGAAGCTGTTTGCAGTGAGCTGGGAAGTATTTAGTAAACAGTCTATGCTTTTGATAAACATACCTGTCAATCACAGAGGAAGATAATATGCCAGGAGAAAATTAGCTTATGAAGTATCTTCTAAGGACACACATGGGCTTTCTGGGAGGTGATGCTGTTGCCTGTGGTGAGGTGACCGCAGGTCCCTGCTCCCAGATCCCCTGCCTACCCCAACAACATTCTGCTGCTGGCTCCTGCCATGCTCTTGGGATTTCACCCACGAATTTTCCCCCAGTGTAATGGCATCACAGGCTTTCCTTCTCCCCAGTCCTACCCTTGAGAGTCAGGCTTGTGCCTGCACCCCATTGATGTGCAGCTAGCTTAATGCTGAGAGACCAAACCCTAGAAAATTCCCTTGTTTCATGTGACTGAGGTAAGTACCATGATGTACTTTTTATACCACAACTTTTTCTCCCTATTTTTTCTAGTAGTTCACCTGACAGGTTTTTTTTAAAAAAAATATTATTTCAAAAGTGGCCCAACCAAAAGTGACCCAGGTCACTAATGTTCAATTTGAGCTCAAATGCAGGTTTCCTCAGATTTGAAGGAATAACAGGTACTCTCACCTGAGCAAATATTATCCATTACCAAGAGATCCTTGATGGAAATAAGGTATATAAAATTTAACCTGGTATTTTCACTGCAAATGCCAGAAACATAGCTATAGCTATACCTACATTGCACATTAAGGTGGGGACCTGGCAGAGCAGAGCTCTCAGCATCTAATTTCTGTATCCATATTAAGAGACAGGCAGACCCCGTGTCTCAGCTGGGAAGCAGCTACTAATGGCAGAGGCACTAAAGCACTTAAACTGTCTCCGAGCAGTGCCTAATTGTGCAAAGGCTTCTCTCCTGGCCACACTCACAGAGTTTAAATGAACACATTGTTGTTGTAGTGCTGAAAGAGAAGGTATTTATGTTGACAGGAAGAAGGAGGAATTTCATACCTTGATGGGGATAGTTTCTTAACCCCTCAGCTTTCTGTGGTAGCCATCCAGCCATCGATTCCAGGCTTTCTCAATACAATATCCAATACATTAGCATAAATCACCCTTAACATCTGACTTTGCAGTGCAGTGGGCCAAAAAAGCTCACAGCCAGACATAGGTGAGAGACAGTTTAAGAAGCTCTTCCTCAGCTCCCCTTATTAAAGGTGGGAATCAGTCTGCCTAAACTGGGATTAGAATCTGACAGCCTTTCAATTGCCGATTAAAATTGACATAAGAAGATTCTTCTTACCCCCCACCCTACCTCACCGGGCCATTCATCTTGTCCTCTGGCTGCTGAGACAAAGTCATCTGAGCCACTCACAAAGCAACGTGGTCACCTGCAGCCTGGTGCACCAGCCTGACGGAAAACTCAAACAAAAAGAACAGACACAGAAGGGAGCCAGTGCTTAGACCAGGTGCTGTTCTCTTCACTGGGGTCCAGCAGTCCTGCCTACCAGGACCATCTCCAATTCAATGGAGATCCCAAACGCACACTCCAGCAGCCACCCCTACCAGAGGAGCAGGCTGCTTTAGGCTCTTAGGATGAGCAGTGCCCAGCTTCAGTGGGATGTGTAGAGAGTGTTTCCCTTCCCAGAACACTCTGGAGCCAAGGGGACAGGACACCTTCTGGCCATTGGCATTTTTAACACTGAGAGAGCCCAGGTTCCCCTTCCTTCCTCTTGGGAAAGTTATAACTTACCTAACTGTCCCTCCCTTCCCACACCTAAAGAAAGTGGGTCTGCTGTAATAGGTGCCTCTGCTTAAAAATGCATAGGCTAGCCATATCATAAGAGGAGAGAGGAGCCTAGTATTTCCTTTACTTGGGCTGGATCAACATATGCATAACTTTGTGGCAGCCTAATCCTTTCTCCACTGGAAACGGAGATGCCTAGGGCTTTGCCTCCAGTTCTGTGTGCAAGGTATGCTAGCTCCAACATTGGATTACATTACCAAGTCATCCAACCTCTCTACCTAAGTTTTGTCAATGCTCCATATCATCCATTGCTTTTGATGTGTGGATGGGAGGCAGTTTTTTCTTGTCAAGTATCCTCTGAACTCAAATAATATGAAGATTTCAAGACATGTGCTGAGGGTTGGCACAGCCTGAAAATGAAGGGTTAATTCCAGACAGCAGTGAGATTAAAGAAATGCAAGAGTTTTGGCTCAGTGGTGTGCAATACAGACACATTACATATGATCATACAGAAGGGATAACTTCATAGCAGTGTCCTGCTAGCTTAGTAGCTTTGTGCTAAAATTAAGGACTTCTGTTTAAATGAAAGCTTTATCTTTTTGATATTTTTTCAGTTCTTTGTAAAATGACATTGTTCTTTAGTATCTTCTTTTAATGAGACACATACAAAGATGGTACACTAAGACTAATGACCGAAGAATTCTTATTTCAGTCCCAGCAAGAGGCTTTTGAAGTCCCCATCATCCCCAAGGAGCTGAGAAAGTTGGGTCTTCTCAGCAGGCAGGTCCTTACTGCAATGTTTGATGGGAAGCAGCTGCCTTGTTGCTCCTACTTCAAGTTTTCTCAGTGTGTTGTAAACCTGAGCAATATAGTTCTTGCTGTGCTTTTCAGGAAGGTTCCCTGGCAAGAACACTCATGAGGGGAGAAAAACGTAATTTGGGTTAAAAGACTTAAATCATCTGTGAGCCAAGCTGCTGACATGAGTGGGAGTGAATTCAGCACTTAAGAAAGCAACCACCACCTCGCAGGCTCTGAAAGAACAGTTCCTCTGCAAAACAGTGAGTAATAATTCTGGTTACATCACTATTTCTCCTTGGGGAAAACTAAATATAACCTGAACCTGATATCATTGTTCCTAAGTTTGCTTTTTAATTGCTCTTCTTGTTTTTATGCCCAGTAAAGCATTGATGCCTTCCCCAGAATTAGCCATGGAAATCAAGGAGGCCAGTCACTCCAGTTGCTCCAGCAAGCAGTTGCATTGAGTCCTGCTTGCTGATGCTCCTAAGTCCTGTTAGTATCCTGGTACTTTTGTCTGTCCACTCCTGCTGGAGCTGAACAAAGGAAAAAAAAGAGGGAAACCTTCCAAGTCTGTGCATTCACGGAGCACATCAGTCTGCTTTTGCTGGTGCTCTCAGATAGCACCTTTGTGTCCTGAGCTATGACTCGTAGGTAGCTGTCTGGCTTGAGTTACTGCCTTGCTGGCTAAATATGCTTATGAACAAACAGGTTTTAGTATGAGGTTTGCTTGCTTGGAGTGTGGCATTATCCCTGGAATCTGACTGTGCACTCACCTTGCTCCAGCACGAAGGAAGATGTGTTCACCCTTGCACCTTTTTGGAGCCTTAATTTGGGGGGAGGGATCTTGGAAAGAAATAGTGATTTATCTGAGTGATCACTGGATGTCATAATATCCCACACTGTTTCCACACCCTCCTCTGTTAAGCAACAGAAGCAAACATGATTTAGAAAAAGCATCTTGCTGCTGGAACTTCTAATGGTCCTGTTAAAAGATGCAAGGGTAAGCTTGCATCTTCAGGTACTAAAACAGAATGATAATAAGTGAAACAAGTATGACTAGAGGTGTGGAAAAAAAACCCCTATCACTTGGGCTTAGTTGGGATGGATGTGGATGGCAGTGTGGCCTCCAGACTGGGAAGTGCCTTCTGCTGTCCCCTCTTTTCTGCAGGGAGAAGAAAGCATGTGTGGAATGGGGCTTACTATTAGTGTCTCACACCTGCCTTCCAAGGCTGCTGCATCTGCACCATGTCCCCTTTGGCAGTCAGAGACTGCTGGCCAGTAACTTGTGTGAGTACATCACTTACACCTTAGGGCACATCTCAACCTGCCAGTCATCTTTGCTTGCTCCAACACCTCAAATACTGCCTTAACACTGAAAGTAGAATCAAACCTCACATATGCCAACTGGAGAGACTTGAGAGGACTGCAAAGCACTGGAGGACAGTCACCATCCTGGCTGGAGTACGGGAGGTGTTTGTATATGCTGGGAAAGAGAGGGGCTTGTTCCTGATGGTGATGTGTACGGTGTGCATCTTGTGAAATCTGTGGCATGGTTTCCATCTCCTACTGTTCATGCTTTGGCAGCACTGACCTTTTCCATATTTGATGTTTTCCAACCCCCATGTCTCACATACACACAGAGTCACAGCTTCATGCTGTATATGGACCGGTGGTGTGTGCCTCTAAGGGCAAACCTCAGCAGTTCAAACTCAGAGTAGGGATTTCTTCCATAGCTGAAAATCAAAAAGGCATGAAGTGAGGGCAGCAAAACCAACAAGAGATGAGAATGTCAGGAAGGTAGAGGAGCAGGGTACTGATACAGGGGCATGAGATGCCTGTTGAAACCAGGGAAGACAGGTCTGGCCCCAGATGTGCTTATGTTTCCCATCTCAGCAGTGGCACCAGCATGCACAGCTCTCCAGGCAGCTCCTTAAATTTACCAACATATTGCATACTTTTGTAAGTAATTCCCTCACCCTGCTAGGAGCAGAATTGGGTGCACACTGGAGCAAATGCATCTTGGTTTGCAGGAGCCCAGTACGCTGCAGGGGACACATCAGTGCAACAATAGGACCCATCTTTTGTTGTTGATTTTGGTACTTTGAAAATTTTAAAGGCAAAGAAGGGGCTGTGTATTACACATCATAAAACTGCATCAAGAGATGGCTGCATCAAGCCTATAACTTCTGGTTAAGCCATGACATGGCCTTTAAAAAGGCATCCAGCCTTGATTTAAACACCTTGAGTACTGGGGAATCGACCATGTCTGCACACCTCATGTTGAATCTCAATTAACGTAGCTCCCTGCCCAGAGGCTGTGCTTGCTATGCATTTGTTCACTGGACTAAAGAATTTTCTATTAGCACTGATTTCATCATGAAGATACACCTAACATCAGATTAACCCAACATAGCTCCTTCTTTGTTAAGCCAAACAAGTTGAACATCAGGGGTTTCTCAGTAATTTACTCCTCTAACTGTGTTTTGAAACCTGTGTTTAACATCCATCTGAAGTGTGAGCACCTATAGTGGACACCTCTAGCTGGTACTGATCCCAATGATGTTGCTTGCAGGAGTGACACTGACTTCTTGTGTACAGCAGAAAGCTTCATTCTTTGCTTGGGAATCTGTATTTGCTGGCTTGCAGCCTTCTCTGCAGGCAGATGAGCCAATTTCATGGCTCTCCGTTGCTTTTGGAAGATGATGAGGAAAACTTTAGCCCCTTTTCTGCTCCCCTGTGTGCCTGCTGCTCTCCCTCTATTCCCTACCACCTTGTACAGACTGCTTTTATTCAAACTCCTGGGTGAACTGCTTCAATTGACTCCAATAGCAGGAAACTACATAGGTTGAAGTTTTTGCTGGGGTAGTTTCCTGCAATTATGTCTGAAAAAGCTGCTCACAGAGAATCTGTCACTCACTGGCACAAGGCAAGTAGCAGGAACATAGGACTGGGAGTGGGGAGAGGGCAGCGGCGAGGCAAGAGTGGGAGCGTGCCCTCTTTGTTCTTGCGTACTGGCCAAAGTGGCCCTTGTGAGGGAAGCCTGGCTCTTCCCAAGATCTTAGATGTTGAAGGTTAGAGCTTGTGAACAGTGGTGACTAAGTCTTAAATTATACTATTTTACCACGGTGACCTAGTCCTGAAGGTAGGTCTTTCATGGTGATCCTTGTGAAATAACTGTATGACCACTTCCAGAAAAGAGAAGGACCTCATCTTTGGTTAAGAGCCCCTTTAAATGGTTGTCCCTTCTGAGTTTGCAAATGTGTCATTCTCTGTGGTGACTTTGGGCTGAACAATTCCATCCCCACACCTAGAGGACAAAAAATAGTGACAGCACATCACACTTACAAACCATTGTCTATAGGGACTTGTGTAAAGATTTTTGCAAAAAGTGAGCCGGTCCCCTTTTATAGATACAGGAAGAAGTTAAACTGACTTTCTTAGTGGCTCAGTTGTGGAGTCAGAACAGGGTCCAGCTGACACTGTGGAAGAACTTATCTTTCACCAGCTCATTTTTCAACCACAAGCTATAGAAACCTGCAGTGAGAGGTTTTTAATCATTCAGGATTTTGTATTGAGCCAGGTACAATCTTGGGTAGCTGCAACAAAACCAGGTCCTTTTCTAGCTTATAAATGCTGAGAAACTTGTTGAGTTTCCTCTTGTTAGAGAAGATAATGTAGTGGCTGCTTTGTCATCATCAGCTATTCAGAAAATGTTACACCTGGATCCTGTTTTTAAGCTCTCAGTGCCTTAGATAAGACAGTGATATAAAAGATGAGTGTATGTTTTTGTGAGCATAAAAGCCTAGTTCTCAGGGCATTAAATCTGCCTCCTTGTGAGGAATTTCTTAAGAACTGTATGTCAGGTTATTATTCTTCACTTCACGTCTGGATACCTGGTGGCTGACTACTTCCACCTGTTTGTTCTAAAATTATGGTGGCTTTACTTAGGTGATAATAGGAGCACTGTGCTGTTTTATGAGACTGTAATCCAGTTCTCAAGTGGATGAACACTCTTCAAGGCCACGTAATTTATCCTGATGATCCAAGGAACTGAATTACTGAGGAGAAAAATAGCGGTGTAGCTTCTCATGTTGTTATGCTCCAATTCTCCAGTATCTGGGCAAAATAAATGCTCCAAATATCTCTGACATGAGAGGAAAGGCCACAAGGTGCAGATGGAAATGACAGTGAGGAGCAACCTGGCAGAAGGAGCTGGAGCCAGGGATATTTTGTTGTTTGCGTCTTAGTTATGGTGGTAATTTCTTGATGATATACCCCATCTTTCAGACAGGGACTGCAACTTCAGCTGAAGTCCTGTGGCTCTGGGTTAGTCACCAACTGTATAATTTCCACAGGTCCAAAGAGCTGAGCAGTAAAGGCTATTCACAACTGGCAGAGTCCAACATGTAACTGAATATCCCACAGGATAAAAATGCCCCAGTTCTTGCATTGTACAGGGTCAGGGCTCCTTACACACAGTGTGACACGAGTTGGTTCTGTTTCTTTTCCTCTGCTTTACTTTGTTGCACTGCTTGCTCTTGAAAGGGATCTTTCAAGACTTTGAGTTTTCCAATTTAAATAATAGGGGGTTGATATAAATGTGCAGGTGTATGCCTATGCATTATGCAGCAAACAAGCACCTACCTGAAGTCTGCACAGCCAAACTTTGCAGCCCTCAAGAGTTCTGGAGTGCACAGGGTACACCTCATGACTGGGGCCACAGTCTTTAATTAGAGCAGCATTTCTTACCTAACAAAAAGTGCTCTTAGTAAAACCAACTAGGAGTGAGACCAGGCTTTCACAGTGGATACACAAATTCACTGACTCTTGTCTGCTCATATATGCTATAGACTGTAAGAAATACACTGCTGAGAACTATTATGCTCCCAGTTTTGCTCTGAGGCTTTGTGCATCTCTGCTGGCAAAGTTTGTGCAAGCCCAACAAGAGCTAGCTTGGATTAGGAATAAATGGCAGCTTACTTTAAGCATTGCATAGTTGGTGTTTGTGTCTTACGGCCAGTTTATTTCACATATTGGTGGAGGATGTTTTCTCCTTTTCTGCAAGCCATTGGTGTAGGGTCTCTCTCTGAAACTGTCAGGCATAGACATCACCCATC
Organism: Campylorhamphus procurvoides; assembly: GCA_013396655.1. Taxonomy (NCBI): domain Eukaryota; kingdom Metazoa; phylum Chordata; class Aves; order Passeriformes; family Dendrocolaptidae; genus Campylorhamphus; species Campylorhamphus procurvoides. The sequence goes on from WBMV01004981.1 coordinate 2,225,822, forward strand.
ACTTCTGCACAGACCTGAGTGCAAGATACTCCTTCTAGGCTTAGTGGGGGATCCTGGGAACCAGAGGTTTACTGGTTGCTTCTCAGCCCCAACTTCAGGAGTCAGGTGAATTTGAAGCTGTTTGGAGGATTGCACTCAAGCCACTACAGAGAGAGATACTGTTCATATTTCAGTCCAAAGATCAGGTCAGAAGGGAGAAAATTTGTAACTCTCATCAGAGGTGCCCAACACCTCAATAAGAGCCTGCAGTGATCTCTAGTGAGTTTGCAAGCACTGAAATTCTAATTGAAATTCATCATGGCTAGGCTTTGCAAACAAAGATTTGGGAAGGGCTTTACCCATGCTTGCTGCAAGTGAGCTGATGGCTTAAAAGGCCAATGTGAGATAGGCAAGTCCGATTGTAAAAGGCACAGTGGAAAGTCTCCATTAGCAGTTTTGGCAAGGCATGGTTCTTCCTGTGTTGCCTTTTTTCCTCCAGACTGATTCTGCATGTGTTCCCAAAGGAAGCAGCAGTGTTATGAATGGTGTGTCTCCATTTGTCCCGACTGGAGTCCACGGTGGACCACTGATGGTGGTCAATATGGCCAAGGCTGAGGGATGGTTTCAGAGAGTCCTTGTATCTCCTCTTCAGGGCTCCTCTCTTGCAGCAGCCGGTGGCGAGTTCCCCATAGAGCATGATCTTAGGGAGACGGTGATTCCCCCATCCTGGAGACGTGCCCTGCTCAGCGCAGCTGTGTTTTCAGCAGGATGGCCTCGATGCTGGTAATCTCTGCCTGTTCAAGGACAGACACATTAGTCACGTTATCAGACCAGTAGAAGTTTAGGAGGCAGTGCTGATGGAAGTGCTCAAGGAGTTGCAGGTGGTGGCGGTAGATGACCCATGTTTCAGACCCATATAGGAGAGTAGACAGTACAATGGCTCTGTAGACACTGATCTTTGTGCTTTTCTTCAGGTGTTTCTTGTGCCAGACTATTTTAAAAAACCCACAGATAAATATTACCTTTTCCAGTGTACTTAGATACCCATTCCTGATTTCAGTATGCAGACTAGATTCTGGTGTACTTTTTCCTTTGGACTACTTAAAAGTTCAGGCTCAGTCCTGACCTCTCTTAGGTCCTGTTTGGGTTAATAAAGAAAAGCATTCAATAAATGTACTGTGTCTTCTGTTTAGTCATTATTTAATAGTGTATATCAAATTTATCAATCTGAGAAACATCACTGGTCATGGCACTCCAGTGTTGTGTTGGAGGGAGGCTGCATGTCCAAGCGTTGGATCTGCTGTTGACTTTATCCTCTGCTCGTGGCTTATTAGTATCTTTCAGACAAGTAGTAGTCTCCCAGATGCTTTGCTGCGAATGCTTTAAAAGACTTTTTTTTTCTAATAAAATTAAGTAATTAGTTCAGAAACTAATTAAACTTAGCATTTGGTTTTCTGAGGTAGCACATGAATCACAAATTTGAAGATAGGGTTCATTTATCTCTTGGTGACAAATCTATGTAACTGACGTGCAATTTTGGGGGCAGACACAGGTACTTATTCAAATAAGTCATGGCTAGAAGACATATACATTAATTATCCTATGACAGCTGCAGCCAGATTTAACAAAACATTTTTCTGCCTAAAATAAGGTAAATAAATTCTCTTGCTCCGAGGGATTCTTTTGGTATGGTACTTTCCACACATCTCAGAAGCACATCTTCTACCAGTGCTGCTGTGATTGCAAAGCATGTGCAAGAAACATCTCCTGGTGAAGCTATTTAAAGGGATGAATGAAGATGCTGGCACTATCTGGGAGCTATCCTGTATTGGTATTCATCACTGCTCTTGTTCTTTTAAGCCTTCATTGACCTTGCTATAGAGTCAGTAGTTATACTCAAATATGTTGTCTCACTGGTGAGGCAAGAGCTGACACCGGTGGCCCTAGCCAGCTCCAGTGTCATTAGTCTGTGTCAGAAAGCCCTCTACCAGACAAGTGAGGGTGACAAACACATGGTAATATTTATAGACATACATACTTGGAGACAAATGACTAGTGCCTCAGAAATGAAAACTGACTAATAAGTAAATCTTCATCTTAAAATAAAAATAGAAGGGATCACATGGGTATGCAAGCAAATGATGAAGGTAAACCTGAAAATAAGAGGCTCCAGGGAAGAAGATGAGGTTCCCAGTGCATGAATTTTGGGGGAAAAGAAGAGATGAAGAAGCTGATAGGGAGCTGACTGGTGGCTTTCACGGCACCTAGGAATGACAGGATGACACTGCAGACTCTGTCCCCCTTGCTGATGGAGAGATGTAATGTTTTGGCCACTGATTTTCCTCTCTGAGCTGTAGGCACATGTTAGGTCCCATCCTGAGCAGACGAATTTCCTTATGTGGTACAGGGAATCCCACAATATGCCCAGCTTGTGATCTCACAAGAGTCCCCAGGGTGGAAGAAAAGCACGATTCTCTTAAGGAAAAACCACAATAAACATGATGGGAAAAATTATCAGAATGACCTTTATTTATGAGCCATTTTGGGTGCCTGAATAAACTTAGATTATGAAAAGCTGGGGCAGCTTATTTGAAAACGGATCCTGTGAGTAGATAAGGGGCTCTCTAATCTCCTCCTAATTTGTTGCAGTGGTTGGTAGGTATGTCTCTGTAAATTTTAAAGGACAAAGGTAATATTGAACGGACAGTGCAGAAACAGCTGGATCAACAAGACAGAGCAAAAGCTTGGTGACATGAGGAATAAGTCACATATATCCCTCAATAGCTCCCTCCTCCCTGTTCATCTTGCAGTGTTTTTTTAAATTATTATGTTGCATTATCCTTGTGTAAATGGAGGGTGTTTTTGTGTCATATCCTTTGAGGTGGGCATTGCTTGGGTGCAACGGAGACAGATTTTGAGCTGTGTCAGTTTTTAACTACACATGTAGCTTAGAGATTTACTGAATACTAGGAATGAGCATTAATGCTTGTCAGCTCAGGAGCAGGTTCTACAGGTGGGGAAGATATCTCTCCAGCAGCTGTCATCCTGTGGGCTGCCACTCATTTTAATCTTCCTGTCTCCTATATTTCTCCAGCACTTGGCAGTTCCTCAATTTTGCTGCAGAAGATTATGTGCTTCAGAACTTTCATGAAGAAATTTAATAGTTTGGTTACATTACAGGGAGGAATCTCCCATAAATTGTACTTCTGAATTTCCTTAATATTTTTTTAATAACCCATTTAGGGTGTCAGTCACAGTGTGTTCCATCTCAGAGCTATGGCAAATTAAAGGTGTCTAATGAGAAATCCTTGTTGGACAAGCTACTTTAAGGACCATTCAGAAAAGTTCTCCAGTGGATTCAAAAAGTTTGGAGAGGTAGACAGCAGTGACCCCTCAAATGTGCGCAAACGGGACTTGGGCATAAGCAATCCCTCTGAAGAGTTTCTGTGTCTCTTAACTCTATATGTGTGTTTGCGTGTGTGTATCTGCACCTATGTTGATACACAGGAGTCTTTCTTGTCTTTCCTTGTGATGTCCTCCTGACTGTTTATTTTACTTTTTGTATCTTTTTATACCTTTTTTGAATCCTGGAAGCTCTTCTTTTTTGCTTTTCCCCCTTTTGTAACTCAGAAGGCTCTTTCATTTTAGCTCTAGGAAGGGCTCCAGTCATCCTTTGCAATTTTGTTCTTGCTCTTCTCTGCTGTCCAAAGCCTAATCCCAGCACAGTCCCTTTCCTTGGCCTGACCTTACTCCCCCATGCAGTGGGGTCCTATCATCACTTGGTTTATACAAGTGAAACAACCCTTTAAAGGTGGTGTATTTCCCTATGGATATTGTGCAGGGGTGTCATGGGATGCTCCCGGAGGACTGGGGATGAGGGGCACCCCAAGTGTCAAGTACCACATAATTGAGCTGAGTCTTGCCCTTAAAAGTTCTTCCATTAATTTTTATTTCTTTGCAGTTCCATGTGTTCCATTATATGTTCTCTCAATATGAAGAATACATAAAGAGGATACATACAGGATGTTCTATATTCTTCATTTTTGCATAACTGTAGCCTTTCACTTAGCAAGACACATGAATACAATCCAGACTTAAACTAGGTTACCTGAAGATGCTGATCTAGAGGGCATTGTAAAAATTCATTTTAGTGTCCTGCAGATATACTTTTTAAAATAGTCATAATATCAGAACCCACATTTCTTCCTTTTGCCAAAATTTTCATATAGAAATAACAATCAACGTGCAGAAGAAACACAGTGGAGCATGTTCATTGTGCCAAAATCAGAAGAGCAGACACCCTTGACTCCCTGTGCAGGCACATCTAAGTTACAGTTCTTCTTACCAACCTTGTGGGGGACAATTGGACTCTCCAAGCTCCCATTTCTGTCTGCTGACTATGAAAATGCCCTAGACATCTATCTCAGAATAACTGCTAAGAAAAAAAGAGAAAATTTAAAATAATATAAGAAGGGATAATGGAGAGATACCTTTTTATTTTTCCCCCCAGAGGAGAAAGAAATAGTTCCTTTGTAGTACATGAAGCAAAAATAGTCACCTTAAGAGGGTAATGCAGCTCAGTGTAATCTAAGATATATATTTAAAACAGGTCAGATGAGAATGTTCTTTGTATTCTAAGCCTAAACTGCTGGGATGGTGAGATGCACTCAATTTTGCAGTATGGGAACAAGGCACACAATCCTCTTGAAAGAGCAATTTCTTAACAGCAAAATTTACATCAAAATTTACACAAGCAAATACCCCAGACTTGAATAACTTATCCTTGAATACACATCCAAATCCATTTTAGTACTGAACATTATCATTTATCACACAGGAAAATACAGCTTCTTTCCCTAGCACAAAGAAAAACGCTAAATAGTCAGGTGCTATTGATATTGAATATAAGCAAAGATCACAGATAGAGACTGGTCTTCAAATCAGCAGTAATTTGTATATAGCAGAAAATCATGAAAATTGTGCCTGAAAAACATAAAATTTTTGAAAACTGCTTCAGAAGATTTTGTGCATGGCTGCAATTACTTTTGTAGCAATTGCTTTTTGTCCCAAAGAGGAATTTCTGTTTAGCTGACTTCTGTCCCCAGTGTCACACTACTTTTATTCTACAGGAGAGAAAAGGAACAAGTAAAATGTATATTCATATTCAGAGGAAGAGGCCTGAGCACAACATAGTGGTGTTATTTTAAAAGAGCTGTATTTTTGCATGAGGCACTGCTTCTCCATGCATGTATCTGCATATGTGTTTACGTGCCTCTATATGCACAGAAGATAAGTAGCTACTTTGTTTACATTTTTATGGCTGAAGACCTTGATTGAATTTTCACAATGCCAGGATGGCCCATTTCAGATTCAGGTCCTGCTGTGCAAACTGTAGGACATCTAAGAGGATAAAATGTAGCAGGGGAAATCATTAGGGGCAGATGCAATGATCTGGTTAGATGGGATGGTCAGTCGGCTCCAAGCCCAGAACAAGTATTTGTGTTTGTCTGGCATTTATTTACTGGTGAATCAAGAGCACCAACCCAGATTTATACTGGGCTCAGAGCCAGATTGTCCCTCCTTCTTGTGATGAAAACAGGACATGTCCCTAACCTTGGCTGAGCTGCACAGCAATATCATCCATTCCCAGAGAAGACCCCTCATAGCATAAATCTGCCCTGGTTTTCCACACGCACACTTGTGTAAGCAAAAGATTTTGCTGTTCTTGGACTTTCTTTTGAGGTAGGAGTGAGAAAGAAAATATTTCTCCATCACACATAAAAGGAAGTGCCTGTAAAAGGAATGTGTCAAACCTCTACATCTCTTCCCAAGAGGCCAATCACTCTCAGCCAGAAACCCTCAAGGAGTGGTGAGTTCTGGAACATCCCTACATGCCACCCTTCCTGTCTCTGCATGTCCACCTTCCACAATGCTCTCCCAAAACACCAGTATTCCTGTGACTCAAGTCCAGGCCTTCATCTCCAACATGCATTATAGCCAAGCAGAGAAGGAGGGATGTCACCTTTAACACTGGATTGAGGTCCCATGAAAAGCAAGGTACAGGGATATCCCTGAACCCCCATCCCTCTCTGGAGCCAAGATGCCAGAGCCATCCCAAAAATTTTGCCTTGGGGACTCTTGCAGAAATTTAGTTCCTCTGTGTTTGCATTGATTGTCAGCCCTGCTGTCTTGAGGATGAGCCAGACGAGCACTGATGTACTCAGTTCAGACCCACTGTGGGCAGTGGAGAAGCACAATGATACAAATGCAGCTGCTTAGCCTTTTCTGTTGCTCCTGTGTTTCTGTATCTCTGCAGAGAAATTGCCCGAGTGGTGATCAGTATAGTGAGCGAAATGGTTCTTAAGCCTGCTGAAGAGCAGTAGGAACTATACATTCTGTTGTGGTTGTGGTATGCAGCAATGAGAATAAATGCTGCAAACTGGTATGATTGTACACTGCAACTTCACTGGCAGAATTACATACAATCCAGAAATTTCTGATAGTCTTATTTTGTTCTACTATATGAAACCATGATTTATTTACAATCTCAAGAAGTGGGCCTGTGGGAACCTCATAAGGTTCAACAAGGCCAAGTGCAAGGTGCTGCATCTGGGTCAGGGCAACCCTCTGTATCAATACAGGCTGGGGATTGAGAACAGCCTTGTTGAGAAGGACTTGAGGGTACTTGAGGGTGGTGTAGAAGCTGGACATGAGCCAGCAATGTGTGCTTGCAGTCCTTAAAGCTAACTGTCCTGGGCCGCATCAAAAGAAGCATGGCCAGCAGGTTGAGGGAGGCAATTCTCCCCCTCCGCTCTGCCCTTGTGAGACCCCACCTGGACTCCTGTGTCCAGCTCTGGGGCTCCTACATAAGAGAGTTGGAGTGAGTCCAGAGGTCCGCCACAAAGATGATCAGTGAGGAAAGGCTGAAAGAGTTGGGGCTGTTCAGCCTGCAGAAGAGAAGTCTCTGGGTAAACCTTCTGGCAGCCTTACAGTATCTACAGGGGACTTGTAAGAAAGATGGTGACAAACTTTTTAGCAAGGCCTGTTGGAATAGGACAAGGTGTAATGTAAAAGGGGGTTGATTTAGGTTAGATATAACAAAGAAGCTTTTTACAATGAAGGTGGTAAAATATTGGCACAGGTTGCCCAGAGAGGTAGGAGATGCCCCATCCCTGGAACTGTTCAAAGTCAGGTTGGATGGGGCATTGAGCACCCTGGTCTAGTGAAAAGTGCCCCTGCTCATGGCAGGGGGTTAGGACTAGGTAGTCTTTAAAGGTCCCTTCCAACCCAAACTATTCTACTATTTTATTTTGGTATTGTCACCATCCCTGTCATCCTGGCCCAACATATCACAGGAAGTTGGGAAGACTTTAGAAGATACATTCAAAATTTCAACCTAATTTGTGGCTGATGGCTAAATGCCTGTGCTACCACCTGTGGCTAACACTCTCAACCTAGTGCATGTACTTCCTTGCAAGTTAAGTCATCCATGTCTCTGTCCCTCAGGCTTTGCATGTGCAAATCCATGAGCAGCCACTGAGGTTAATGTTTGGGTAGGTGGTTTTATAAAGTGGAAATCTGCTGATGGATCTGTGGGGATATTCTAGATGGCTATTTGCATTGGATTTGTACACACAGAAAAAGAAAGGTTACTGGCAGTCATAGTTTTCCAATACAGTGCTCAAATAATGGTGTGTTTAACTGAGGTTCAGGTTACTCTTTGGGAATAGACACAGCTGATAAATTGCTATAAACTGCTTGTCCTCCACCACTGGTGAAAGACCAAAGAGCATTTTTGAATACCCATCCTTGTGTGATTACACTTCTAAACCAAGTGTAACCAGCTAACTTGGTTTTGTGGGTTGCTCTACAAAGTTTTTGTGCACAGTGCCTTCTCTCCCCACAGGTGTGCCAGGCAGGTGGACCCATATTTCCTGCCACTTGTGGTATCAGTAGAGGTATCCCAGAGTATGGGTTCCAGAAAAAAATTAAAATATTAAAGAAGCAAAAGGAAAGGGGGGGGGTATGGGGGGGGTGTGTGTGTCTCTGTGTGTGTGTCATACTCATTCAGAGAAGGTGAGAGTCTCATCAAAGTTAATATGTGTTTTCCTCCCCTCCCCATTTCATTGTTTGTTATGCACTGTCACACATGATTCACATACAGGTGTGTAGGAAGTACAGGATATTTGATTAGGTAGGCATGGACTATCTGCCGGCCTCTTTAAGCATTCTTAAAATTGATATTTCTGTCTCCTTAGAGGTAGGGATCAAATGATATTTGCACAACTGGTAAAACTAGCCTTGTTGGACTGGCATAGTTGTGAGGTCCTGAAGTTCCATGTTACTATCAGGGTATGCCTGACAGTCTGCCATCGTCATGCTGGTGGCACCACTTGGGTTTCTTCTTGAAAGAATTTCTCCCATTTTTCTGTAAACAGTTTTGCAAAGTTGTGGAGACCTCATCCCTGGAAGTGTTCAGTGCCAGGGTGGATGGGGCTTTAAGCAACCTGGTCTAGTGGAAGGTGCCTATGGCAGGGAGTTGGAAGTAGATGATCTTTAAGGTAATCCCTTCAAGCCCAAAACATTCTGTGATTCTTCTTTTCTTGGCCATTGGAAGGTGACTTGGGATAGGTGACTTGGGATAGGTGGAGAACAATGTTTTGCTCTCTCTCGTTTTCTTGAGCCTGTACTTTCTCCCTCTAGTCCTGCTCTCTGATAGCTGAGCTTTTTGGAGGGATGAAGGTGGCGGATCTGCCCAAGGGGTTAAATTGTTACTTTCCACACTTCCAGAGATGACCTCAAACAGACCAGTCAGAGCCCTTGCTGTCACACTGCTGCAAAGATCCCAAAAATCAGTCTGAAGATAAGAGCAGAACACATGTAAGATGGTACACACACTGACCCAAGGTAGAGTTCCTGTTTGCTTTGCAAGAGACATCGCTGCTAGTTGCCTTATGGAAGAAATTATTCTATAAATTGACACTTTTGTTTTAATTATTTCTTGGAATCAGACACCAGGGTAGTTCTGTACTTGTCAAGAAAATGTCCTTCTTGTCCTCTTGTGGCACATATTTTCCTCCTGTGTATCTATGTAGATGGGTGCTGGGGTTAGAGGTGTGGCTCTGGGCCTCTCCTGAGAACTGTAAAATGTGTATTTTTGCTTTATGTCTCTGTGGTTTGTATGGGGATGTGTTAATGCTCTGGTCTTTTGAGAACATTACAAACATAAGCAGTAATGGTCACAGTGTGATACTTGTTCAAGGATTGATGCCCTACCCATATCAGATGGAGTACACAGGCCTGTCCTTTACTCCTTCGACATCATTTGTTCCTTCCTTCTCAAGACAAACAAATTATACTCAACACTGTAAAGCAGGACTCAATTGGAGTTAATAAAACTTTTGTGTTGACACGCAGTAGAGGCTTAAAAGATAATGCATAAGCCTGATTTTGCATTAAAAACCCCTTGGTGGTTTGTTGATAGAATACCTAAACTGAAAAAAACAGCTAACAAGCCATGTTCAGCGTTGCCTTCTCATGGTGGATCAGCTGTCACTGGTGTCTCAGGAGCAAGCAGTTGAGAGCAGCACTGTAAGTGCAGTGGAGAAGGAGGAGCTGCCCCTTGAAGACTGGCAAAAATAATGCAGTATGTGTTGTGGGAGGCATTTTCTTTACATCTGTTGGAGGCTTGCATCATGCAACATCTCTCCAGGCCAGCATTAGGTTAAATTCCTTTTTCACCTTAAGACCTCATCCACAATTTGAGGCTCGATAGTGGTCACAGGGGAGATCATGCTGCACTGTGCAGAAGTTTTAAAAATTGCCTTTATGAATGCCTAGGGATGGATTAAAATCCAGTGGGCTATTTCAGGAGCAAAATGGCTTCCTCCTCTGCTTTCTGACAGAACTTTTTCTTTACAGGCCATCTTCTACCCTGTACCAGAAAAATGTTCTTATTTTTCCTATCTTGCTCCTTCCTATGTTGAAAATGGTTTTTCTCCTCTCATTCCCTCAACAAGCCTGTTGCTTTCTGTTTCCTCTTGATCTTCCCAAGTCAGCCATGAGATAGGCAGAGAATGTCTCCCCTTGCCACAGAGAAGTCACAGGCTGTCTGCCAGTCACCCAGGCATGTGCCTAATGTTAATGGTGGTCTTCTGGTCTTGGTCTGGTGGTCACTGGAAGACTGGGCCATGCACAGGGGGATTGGATAAGGAGAAGAGTCACATGACAGCCTTGTGACAGCATGTGTTGCCATTGATTAATAGACATTTTGGAGTAGAGAGCAAAAGTAATGAAACATAAAATAAGGCTGTTATGAGGATTCACTCTGTGATCATATTTTTAGGCTTGGAATATTATGTTGCTAATAACTTTGTATTGTTATCTGGGGTACCTCAGCTGGTCCTGGGACTTCTCTAGATAAATCTTCAAATATTGGACTCACATTTTCCTGCAAGTCTATTTTTTTCCCTGTGAAGCAGCCTATATTTATTCTCAGCTACATTATTACCTAAAGCTGCTCCTTACTTGGTGTGGCAAAGCAGAACTTCACTGAATAATGAAATGGGCAAAAATGACTTTGTAGTGTCTATGGGTTGTGGAGGAGGACTTGGTGGTACCAGTGAATGAAAAACAAGCCAGCAATGTATGCTTGCCATATCCTGGACTGCATAAAAAGAAGCATGGCCAGCAGGTCAAGGGAGGTGATCCTCCCTCTCTGCTCCACTCTCATGAGACCCCACCTGGAGTGCTGTGTCCTGTTCTGGGGCTCCAAGCATAAAAAAGATGTGGACCTGTTGGAACAAGTCCAGAGGAGGGCCAGGAAGATGATCGGAAGGCTGGAGAACCTCTCTTAATGAAGACAGGCAGAGTGTGTTCAGCATGGAGTGATTGTTCAGAATGGAGAAGAGTCCAGGGAGGCCTGGTCACAGCTTTTCAATACTTAAAGGGGGCTATTAGGAAAAATATGAGAGATACTTTTTGATAGGGCCTGTAGAGATAGGACAACAGCTAATGGTTTAAAATTAAAAGAGGATAGATTCAGACTAGATATAAAGAAGAAATTTTTTACAGTGAGGGTAGTGTAACACTGTCACAGGTTGTCTAGAGAGGTGGCAGATGCCCCATCCCTGGAAGCATTCAGCATCAGGCTGGATGTAGGTCTGAGAACCTTGTCTGGTAGAAGACATCCCTGATCATTTCAGGGGGACTGGACTGGATGACATCTAAAGGTCCCTTTCAAGAAAAACTATTCTATGATTCCATGGCTTCTACATTAGCAGCGTGGAAAACCCTTATAGGAGTGATCTTATACCATTTATCTTCAGGTAATCACCAAAGGTACTGAATGGGATCTTATTGTCTAAGCCGTGCTTTTAGCCACTTCTGGATCCATCCAAGTCTGTACTAGAGCTCTGCCTCAGCTGTTTAAAAGCAGTAAGGAACATCTGAGTCTCTGTCTCATCTACTTACCTTTTATGGTCAGTGGAGAGAAGCAGGCACTTCTAGGTCATGATCCATCTTGTCCAAATGCAGATATCAAGAATAATTTGGTGACTCACAGTCTAAAACTGCTCATTTCTCTCCACTATAATAGGAAATTATAAAACAAGGGCAAGATGATTAACTTATATGCATGCACATCACCTGTCCATGTTCCAGGCTGGTGAGATGAACCTCTTGAAGGCCTAAGACAGGTGTTGATCTCTGGAGCTTCTTCCCCTCTCCACTTCTCAGGAAGGAAGTCAAAGGCAACTCCCTAGCTTAGACTAGACACTTTAGTTCTAAGTATCTAATCTGTATCTGCCACTAATGAGCAACTACGCTTTTCTGGAACTGGCTATTCCCCAAAAGAGCTACCAAGGATTCAAGAAGCAAACACAGAAAAAGTTCCTAGAAGTTTCAAATTTATTTTATTTAAAGCATTTTTATTTTAAATTATAAGTTTTCTCCTTTGATGATAAATTTGTAACTCAAAACAGAACAGATTAACCCTCCTTTAGCACTGGCAGGGTTAACCTGTGTACTCTAATGGCAGGGAGATTGTGCCTGGCTGGTTAAGGGCAGGTTTGGACTCTTTTATGGCATCACTCTCTTCTACTTCAGGTTCTTGTTTGTCCTGGATTTGAGGAGTGAGAGGATCGCCTGCTGGAAGTTATCTCCTGACACCACATAAAGCAGTAAATTTCCAAAAGTATTTAATGCTGCCAAAGGCTTAGTTAGAATAAACATTAAAAGGATTGTTTTCTTCAGGTGGCGGCCAACTGGTCGTACTCGGAATTCCAGATGAATCCCTCGAAAGACATGGAATGGGAGGAAGCACACGTAGAAGACCACCAAGAGGACAACAGCAAGTCGGCGAGCTTTTTGTTTGTAGCAAGCCCGTGTGTGGAGTCCAGTAGCCAAGGTGTAGACAATGAGCACATAGCACAGAGTGACCGTCAGCAAAGGCAAGAAGAAGGCAAACACAGTCAGTATCCAGTTATACTGCCGACTAGTGTCCAGGTCCTCAGCATCAGCCAGGTCTGGGCAGATTGTCCTGTTCTGCTTATGAACGGGGACAATCAAGACGGCCAAGGGGCTGAGGGCCACCAGGGAAATCATCCAAACCATTACACAAGTCACCACTGCCCATCTCTGCTTTTGTAGAAAAAGGCATTTAATTGGGTGGGCAATTACCAAAAAGCGGAAAATGCTGAAGCAGCTAAGGAAGATAATACCACTGTACATGTTGAAGTAGAAACAAAAATGAATAAACTTGCACATGAAGTTTCCAAAAATCCAGTTATTTCCATTAGCAAAGTAGTGTATAAAGAAAGGAAGGGTGACTACGTACAATAGGTCAGTGATAGCCAGATTTAACATAATGATGGTGCTGCTTTTCCAGGGCCTCATCTTAACAATGTAAACAAAAATTGTCACAAGGTTTCCTGGGAAGCACACCAGGAAGATTAGGCTGTAAAGGACAGAGAGATACAATTTCACCTGCAAAAAATCTTCATCCTTGCGGCTTGTCAATGCGTGGCCTGGCTGAGCAGTAAAATTGCTGGGGTGTTCAGATGCCATGCTTGCAGAAATCTTCTTAAAGGCTTTACAAAAATCAGATGTTTAGTTTTAGTTGATTTGTTGGGACAAACGCTTTCAGCTAAACCTTTTGTCCCTGGAAAAATTGCTGTATGTTTGAGAAGGCATAGTTGTGAGAAGAAATGAGGATTTGCTAACATACCAAGTCTGACCTAGATAAACCATTCAAATGTTTAATTTTACCCTTACCTCTCCTTTACATTTAATTTTGCTAATTATTCATTTTACTCTTGTTTTATTTAGCCTTCTACATTGAATAAGACAATTACTGCTTATCTGTAAACCTTACGGAGTAGGAAATACACCTTTAGAGAGCTAGAGAGAATTTAGTTTTAGATTTTTTGAAACTGTGAACTAGTCTTAACCTTTCAGAAAGTAGACCCATATCCATATATTATCTTCATTAATCTGAGCTAATCAGTGTTTCATACTCATGAACCACTGGTGCTGTTCTGGTTTCACGAAAGCTAAAAGATGTTGGGTTTAGATACAGATCGCAGGACCTGGTGTTCCCATAACCTGACAGTCACAGCTTGTTCCCTGAATGTGATTTTATTCTCTTGGAGTCATAAAAGTATAAAACTAGTATAAATGTTTTGGTTTTGTTTGGTTTGGTTTTGGTTTGGTTTGGTTTGGTTTGGTTTGGTTTGGTTTTTTTAATCAAGCTTCATAATGGCATAAAACTGATTGAAATTATTCAAGACCCTTCAAAAGGCAAAGGGAAAATGGAAAGCACAGATATTGGGGGAAAACACTGATCTTACTTCCCATTTCATGCCAATTTGAGCAAGATAGACATGTATAGGGAATGGTTTATTGTCTGCTATAGCCAATTGGGATGTCTCCACGGCGAGTTCCAGATATACCCGTTCTGGGTAGTGTTTTAACCTGAAAGAATGGCAACCAAGGATGAAAATCATCTCATCTAAAGTCAAGTATCAGAAAGTTAGATGCTTAAAGTAGAGCCAGTCATCCTAAGCTGCCCCTAAGGGAGAGATATAAGTTCCTCCAGGACAGAATATACCTACCCATAATTGAGGTTTCTAAGATAAATGATTTACTCTTTAGGCATACCTGTTTCTTTCTATTGATACAAAAGGCAGCCCAAGGTAACTAGTTCAGACCTGGATGTCCCAAATGAGGTAAGAAGTGTGCCACTGTCTGTCTTCAGCATCTCAGGTGAGTACCCCTCCTCCAGATCCTGACTAATTCCATGCACGAGAGTATTTTAAAGAGACTTTATAAAGTGCTAGACAGCATACTGTCAAGCCTAGATACTCTCTTTTTTACTAGAAACAGCATCTTTAAACTAAACCAGCGCTACATTGAACATTAAGGGTGAAATCAACACACTAAAAAAAAAAAAGGCTTGCACATTATTCAGTTCTGGAAAGCCTGTGCATAGTTTCTGATGTGATTCAGTTAACAGCATTTAGTATGTTATCTGTATGACTTTCTTCTTTAATGCAGTGACTGGTGGAACATGACCAATCTGCTCTGACAAAGCCAATCACTAAAGCTGGGACACAACAGGAATTATTCGATTATAGCCAGCCAAAAAGCTGAGTATCACTCTTGCTTAGGAGCACTGCAGAGAGAAATTTGAAGTCTCCCTATAATTTATTCAAGCACTAATACTTTTTAACACAAATGTTAGCTCTGGTATAGCAGCTTGCAGTCAAAGATGCATTAGGTAAAAGCCATGAAGTTAGTTCTAAATAAATCCAGATTTGCAATCAAAAGCTAGGAATATGCATGTTTTCTCCTTTCTACTGCTCAGTGATACCACTGTCACCCATAGTTATGTTCTCATTGGAATATTTCAAGCGAAGTTAGACAAAATTTACTAAAATATTTGATTCACCCCCAGTTTAGCTCTCTTGCACTGCTGATCGGCTCTTAACTGCAGTCTTGAGCCCTCCAAATTGAAAATAAAGAAATACTGCTTACCTGAAACCTTGCAATTCTGCTTCTCCCTCTGATATTGCTTTGAGCAAAGAGCACTACAGATGAAATGTATTTATGCCTTCCTTACAGTGAAGCAGGTCTTAGTATGGCTTTGCAGCCATATACATTCTCTCCCTGTCTGACTCAGACTCCATGTGGTCATAAATTAGGAAACTGGTAGAAAATCTCAGTTACTGACTCTGGTATCAGTTCTTAGACCTGGATGTCTGGAGGAGTCCTCTTTTGCCCTGTCATTCAGGCCGTCCTGCCTTTGGTGGGCAGATCAGGCTTTGCTGGCAGCAGTTCTGAGTGCTGAGATAGACCAGTAGTATTCAAATAGCAGCAAATCACATTTAAATTAGCACATATGTGTGCATGCAAGAGTTTATAGAAGAGAAAATTAAATTTATTCTCCATTTCCTGTGAAGTGAAAACCAATCACCAAAATGAATAAGGCGTGTTGTCATTTCAAGGTCAGTTGAAAGGTGTTATGACACACTGTCTTCATTAAAAACAAATTTCTAATGGAGTACAATTTTAATCTCGGGTAAGAAATGAATGTTTCTTTTGGCACAATGTACTTTTCAGCAACTGTGGCATACTTCCTGCTTATTTTTGGTGAATAAAATACCTACAATATGTTGGCTGATCATTACTGGAGTAGCTGAAGTTGCAAACTGGTTTTCTTTTGAGTTTTTAATTTTGGGCTTTCAGGAGCTGAAATTTTCCATGCGTCTTGAACCAAACGGCTGTTCTTGAATAAAAATCTCATTATTATTTGTAGCTCAATGAATAAGATCAAAAGAGATTTAAAAGAAAATAAAATCACAACGTCTTAAAATTTGAAACTGTAGGCTTCAACCCTGAACTTAAAACTTGGTCCATGCAAAGAGGCCCCAGCTGCCCAGTGTGGCCGGCAGCCTTGCCACCTTGGTTCATTTGTTATTTCTTACCCATGGATGAGCTTATGATCCAGTATTAAATGAGCAAGCTTTCATTTCTGAACATTATGTATGTTGGTATGGTTACTGAGAACCACACCATATAAGAATATGTATCTTATACCACACGTATAAGAATATTTCTCAGAAGACTGTCTTGACCTTCATTGAGTGCCTGCACTGTGGACATGATTTGGGAGCAGGCTATCTGTTTTGCTAATCATACTGCAGAGAAAGAGTGGTACTAGGGATAATCAAGACTTGGGCAGCAGTAATGTCTGACAAGTGGAACATTATCTATCTGTTACCATTATGGAAAGGGCACTATCTCTGCTCTCATCTAACCAAGCTTTTCTCTAGGTCAATGCCCAGAGCGCTTTTAAAAAATGTCCATAGTTTCTCAACAATTGTAAAATACACTGTCATGTACCAGCAACTGTTTAAATAGCTATTACCCTATTCCTATACACTGCATGTGTCCTTAGAAACCATTTGTATGACGCTATAGTGTTAAGAGCACAGAGGGAGCTAATTATAGTTAGGGATCATTTAATGCATTCACTACTTAATCCATTATACTCCTGAGCAATGGGGAACCTGTGCAGAGTGGCTGGTTTTTATCCTTTCTTGGCAGTGGCAGTGCCTGAGGTAAAGCTGAAATAGGTTTCCTGGTGCTGTGACCCAGAACTGCCAGGGATTTGGTGCACTAGGGTCTCAAGCAGGTACTGGGGTCACCTCTGAATTTCTGACTCTGGACAGGAAAAGAAAATAAAACACACATTTTCAGACCAATCTTGAGAGACCGTGACTAATAGAAGGTCATTCATGCAGAGCTGCTCAGCATGGAGATAGAGCTATGCTCTTTAGCTTACCCAAATCTTGTCTCATCAGCTGGAAAGACCATGTGGCTCCTGCCTCCCCCCATCCTCCCTGTACCCTTCACCATGGTTACAGCAGCTCCTCATTGCACAGAGACCTTTGGAAACACTGGCTTCAATTGGAGCAATGAGACTGGCCCAGGGGCTCGTGTCAGGCACTCGGGAAATTGAGAATAAACTAACTAGAGCCACATGCAAATATATGATTTAAATTACTTATGTGGCATCATGTAGGATCTCTACAGCCTAATTCTGCAGTGTGACTTTCAACTCTTCAGTCTGTGGGCCTTTTCTCTTTACCAGCCATTTCTCCACCTCGTGTCCATGGACCTATAAGTCTGCCTATTGGTAGATCAATGTGATCCTTCACAAAAACAAGGCCCTTTCTGTGCTTTGAGGCTATCCTAACTCTGCTCCCCTCTACAAGCAGTGGAAAGAAATCAAAATACCCTGTAGTTTCAGTCAGCTTAAGTGACTCTAATTGCAGGCTGCAGTCAAAAGAGCTAGCAGCACCACCTCCATCCTCTTATCCCAAACCACATTTTCAACGGCCCCAGTGCTTGTGCAATCATGGGATGTGTTGGATAAATGAGCTGACTGAAGCCAAGGCAGCATTTTTATTCTTGTGTTGGCTTTCTGGCACTTTAGTGAGGGACCATGGCTCCTTCCCTGGCTGCGTGGTCTCCAGGGCTTATGGTAAGCAGTGCTGGGGACTGACCAGGGGCAAGAGGAGGTACCATGGCTGGGGCTGGCAGCGAGGTTGCACATGGGTTCCTGCTGTGAAGTTGTGTTTCTCTCACCATTACCAGCAACCAGCCACTCTCAGCTGAAGGTGGTCTCCCACAGTGCTCCCCCAAGAGACAGCACTCACCTATTGTTTCCACAGTTTTCCAGGCAGGCTGGATTCACTGGTCACGTGGGCTGTAATGTTTCCTAATTTGGGAAGTATTGATAAGAATTTTAAAGACCAGTGATCCCACAGCAAAAAGCTAGCTATTTGCCCCTTTCTTGAAACAACTCTTATAAAAATAGAGTTCATCTACATACATAAATCTTGCTTTTAGTCACTGTGTAGAAAGGAAACTGGAGTGATTTGGTGGCAGGATTATTAAATCTTTCCTCTTGAAACTTTATGCTGTAGGCCAGGTCAGTTGTCTCAAAGTGCATGGTGCAAAGAGGATCAATTTTCATACTGTATTTTTCCTTCTGTGATGGCCGGGTGAACAGGATGCACAGGATGACAGATGGCTTTATCCACCTGGACCACACAATCTGCTTCAAACACTTCCAGTCTGAAATACAGAAGTGGAAAACAGAGCCCAGTACTTTTATTTTGGTTTGTGTCTCATTACAAACAATATTTCACTCTTCTAAATGGACTGGCTGATAGCTTTGGCAGGCAGTGGGGTGGAAGAGGTCAAGCAGGGCTTTCTGTAGTGCCTCAGCATCACTGCTGAACTCGATTGTAATTGGGCCTCACAGGCATGAGGGTCCACAGACTGCTCCACCGGCACAGAGGGCATCCTCATCTCATAAACCCTGATCTAAAATCCATGGGCATGAGTGAAAGACTCCTTTCAGAGTCAGACCTTCAGACACGACAGCACCCAGTGTGGTGCAGTAGAAATGACTCTGATAAATAATTATACAGGAAAACAGGCAGTGTTTTGGGCAAAGGTTAGGCTTCAGAGTGTTAAGAGCTTTCATTATACGTTTTACTTTTGGCTCAGCAAACATATAATCTTTCCATGGGTTATTTCCCTTAGCAGACATACATTAGTTTGGCTGATCTTACTCAGTGTGATTGAATACCTAATTACAGTTGTTATCAAACCACCCTCGGGAGATGCTCGGTTCTGTCGAGAATGATATCATGTGTCTTCATCACGTGAAGAAATCAACTCCAGCTCTCCCTTCGTATTTCTTCCCTGAGACAAAATGGTAAGGGCAGCATTTTTTAATCCCTAAATGCACTGTAACTCTAAATTAATCACAGTTAAATGCTGCCATCTAATTATGTAGGTAATAGAGATTGTTAATGAAAACTTCTGGAAAGGGATATTTTACCTTCGGAAAATTGCATATATAATCTGGAATATAAGCAGTGCTGCTTATACATTGGCTAAGCACAAGTAGTTCAATACAGTTCCAAAAATAGTCCATATGGATCAGAGGCACTATTTTATGGCTAATATTAGTCCTCGAAGTGAATTGATGCTCATCGACTACAGGGCATAGAAAATAAAATCTATTACAACTGAACTTTCAGAGGCGAGTTGCCCCACAAGAAGTAGGGAAAAGAAAGATAATGGGACAATTTACTTGCTCAAAGCTAGTATGTGCTCAGGTATTCTAGTACAGTACTGTCAAGACTATAAACCAGTGAATAAAAAGCACTGCAGGAGCACCCAGCTATGAAGTGGCCTTAAACACAACAGCTGTGCCAATTAATGTTTTCCCAGCAGACACTTAAAACCAAACTCAACTCATCAGAGTTGTGGCAACAATTGTAATTGTTTTAGGCAATAGGGAATTTCCTGGAAATGACCCAGTTCAGTCCTTCCAAAACCAGAGAGAACCATTTTGCTGCCTTGTTATTTTGGGGTTTGTTGTTTGGTTTTTTTTCAACTCCAAGATGAAGCAGCCTCCTTGGCTTTCAGTAATGTGTCAGTAGAAGATTCAGTAAAAGATGCTGCTAATGTGGCCTCCAGTGTACAGGCAAGTTTTCAGTCACTGAAAATATATTCTGCTGAGGTGCCATTGCTCCTGTAATTTGTTTGCAGGGTGCTGTGGCACGTGAAGGAAAGTCTGCCCTCTGCCTTAGGTCACTAATAAAGCTTTGTCTTCAGAAAGTGACTTGTACTGTCACAGCCCTCTACACACGAATTTAATATACACAGGCAAAGATAAGCCTTTCCATTATCCAGATATCAACCCCTCAGCTAACACAAGTCCTTAGCTAATGCCTGGATCTTGGCAGAGGGACCCTGGGAGGTCCTGCTGCCACCAGCCCCTTTGCCTGCTCCTACCTGCACTCCTAATCTCTTCAGGCCCAGTTCCCACCTCCCAAAATTCCATTTCTACTTTGCAAGGGAGCCTTTTCCAGTGGAGCTGGTGCCAAGAGGAGAACAAACAAGACAGGGAAGGGAGCTCAGCCATGTAGGACACACTTCATATTTCAAAAGTGTCATCTCTCTCCCAAGATCATCTGATTCTGTACATCACACAATCACTGACATTATAAACTGGCAAATTAGTTGTTTGCATTGGTTTCTGATAAGGTAAGGTAATGATCAAGTAGGATGTTAGTATTACAAAGAAACAAGCAGAAGTAATTCTTACTAACAATTAAATTAGGAAGTTGCTTGATAAAATAGAACTAGAAATTCACAAGGAAATGCCCTGCTTGACCACAGAGACAAAGGTCTTGTATTGTTTGGAGCAACTTCCCTTGCTTTCAGGAAGAGAGCTGTATAACTCGGCAGGTGTTCAGGCTCCTCATCCCAAACCCTTCCTATTCATCCCTCCTGATGTAAAAGCTCCTCTATCAACATGGGAGTATGAAGGTACCTCTCTCTGCTCCCAGGTTTCAGAGGCAGCTCTGTTGCCCTCTCCCTGAGTCATACAGTTTCCCTGTATTTGACAGAGTCTTGTGCTCTTTAAATGATGCTTAAATGCTAAGTATTATTATGCACAGACAATTAAACGGCTCTCCAACAATTCAGATTGGTTGGAGACACACGGATAGCTGAAATAGTCTTCGAAGAGATAATTCATTCAAACTGAACCTGTGGAATTTGTACTGTGGAATTTATACTTTTGTCTTCTTTCCTTTCCTTTCCTTTCCTTTCCTTTCCTTTCCTTTTCTTTTCTTTTCTTTTCTTTTCTTTTCTTTTCATCTATTTTTCCTCTGGCTATTTTGTGCTCATCTAAATATGGTGCTGTTCTCCACAGAGGCTTTCTCTTGCTTTGACTTTCTGTGCCACCTTTCACCAAGTGCTTCAGGGGCACTCGAGGGGTTTGGTTAGATCTTCTCTCTCTGAGCTTCGCAGGACTGGATTTAACAGAGCATCAGGCTTACCCACCACCCCTGGGTCAGCTGGGGAGCTCTGCTATAAGCTGAGGTATCACATTTGTCTCCATCAGGACTTGAGTTTCAGATAAAACACCAGAACTTTGTTAAATGTGAGTCTCGTTCTGTTGTATTTATCAAGGTTTGCAATAGTACAGAAACAGGGAAGAAATCACATCACCATGAGACAGAAGATGACACAAGACAGTTAGAAGAAGCTCTGTGTGCTCGACCCTGGCTTTTTATTTTTTAAAGGGAACTGCTTAGTAGTTGACGATAAAATGAAATGATGCAATGCGTTAAGGGATATAAAAAATACCATGCTGTGTGTGTTCAGGCTGTTTGGGGTCAGGTATTTCAGCCACTACTCTGTCTTTTGCCAACTAACAACTCTTGCTGCATATTGTCATGATTCATGGCCTGCTGAAATCTGAGAAGGATATCCCTAACCAGATTTTTACATCAGGTTTTGTACATGATATTCTAAAGAGGTGTAAACTGGGGCATTGGAGCCAACTTAATCCACCCCAGAAGAGTATCTAATCCATTGGCTTCCTGGCACAGTCACTGCAAAGAACCAAGCACAGACATCTCCCCTCTCTGAGGGACTATCTTGGTACATGCAGCGAGATGCTGATCTCTCTTGAAATCCTCTGTCCTCATTCAAAGGGGTTTTGCCCAAGGCATTGCAGGAGATGGAGCAGAAGCTCAAGACATGCAGTCCATCTGCTGCCCCAGACAGGGTCATATTCTTAGCAGTCGTAGTCCCAGTCTAGTCCTCACTGGGGTCACTAGTCCTCACTCTGCTTTCTGGATACAAGTCAGGTGTGTGATCATCATCACTTTTCCTTCAGTGGTCCTTCTCCTGGATTGAACAACACATTTTCACAAATTTTTATTTTTTCTTTTGTTTTTCTGAACCTCTGTTCTTCTCCCTGTCCAGCAGATCCCCCTCCTTCTTGAAGTGCAGTGTCGGACCAGACATGCCACCCCATGAGACACATTACAAAACCAAAAGGGTTAATCATGCATCCTGGAACTCTCTGCTCTGACTTCTACATCCCATTCTGCTGTTTGCCCTTTTCATAGCAGCACAACATATCTGACTGATGTTCAGCTTGTGACCTGCACAGCCCTTAAATTCTTTACTGCGGTACTGCTGCCTAAGCAGATAGTCTAGATTTGTGGAGTTTTGATTAATTTCCTACAAACATAAATTTTGAATTTGTCCTCATTGTATTGCATCCTGGTTTCTCAGGCCTTTCTCCATTTTCTGCAAATTGCTTTGAATCTAACGCTGTCCTCCAGCAAGCCAGCAGTCCCCTCACTTGTCATCTGCATGCTTAAAGGCTATACTTTCTACTCCATTGCCCAAATCACTAGTGAATATAATAAGGGTGAACCTGCTGCATAATATAGACTTGGATGGAAAATTTTGTTATTCTAAACATCCTAGAGCTGAGCCTTGCACTTCTCTACTAGAAAATCACATCAGTACTATCTATGCTTGGATTAGAAGCTTAGCCACAGCTCCCAGCAGCACTGGCTCTGTGCAAAATCTGAGAAAAGCAGTAAGTTTTGCTTCTCAAAAATCCCAAGTTTTATGTGTCTTACAGAGCATTTCAGATGGAAACCTGCTCCATCCCAAGAATGGAACTGGGCAATGCTGGACCATCCTGATGGATGATGCAGCAAATCTCTCCATTTCACCGTCATCAACCACCCTACTCTCTGCGACTGCTGGGGAGCTAGCCTGAGTGTCAACATCTTTGATAGATTCAAGACATTCACATGAAACATTTTGATTCCATTGATTCAGCAGTTTTCAGTAGAGAAGCATACTGTCAGAAATTATTTGATTAGCTGAAATCAGCACATCTGACTTCTTCCCAAATGAACTAGATACAGAGACAGTCAATCCTAATTCAGGGAGCAAATGGATTTCTCATCTCGGGAAGGGCAATTTTTTTCCCTCACTGGTTCACACATACAGATAATATTCAGCATTAGCATGCCAGAAGCTGGATTGAGATGAAGTCCCCAGGACAGCAAGGATAAATTGCTGATCACTTTGTTAAACAGCAGTAAGGTATAGCGTTGCCTCTGCAGGTCTGGGTGGAGAACAGTCTGAGAATCATTTAGGTCGGAAAAGACCTTTAAGATCATAAAGTCCACCACTAAACCACAGTCCATTAAACCACAATACCTCCAGGGAGGTACTTAAATACCTCCACTTCCCTGAGCAGCCTGTTCCAGTGCTTGAGAACCCTTTTGGAGATGGAATTTTTCCCAATATCCAACCTAAGCCTCCCCTGGCACAACTTGAGGCCATTTCCTCTTGTCTTATTACTTGTTACCTGGGAAAACGGGCAGATTCTCACCTTGCCACAATCTCCTTTCAGGTAGTTGTAGTGAGTGATAAGGACTCCCCTGAGCCTCCTTTTGTCCAGGTTAAACAACCCCAGCTCCCTCAGCTGCTCCTAGTAGACTAGGCTGATATCCCCCCACACATATACATTCTCCTTGAGGTGCAATCCATGTCTGTTGAGAAATGTTAAGGGATTTGAAGTGATTATTTCACTGAACCCAAGGGGAACTTTTGATAAGTACCTTTACACACACAGATATAGATGTATACATCTCTCTTTGATGGTATGTCTGAGTGTGAATTGATTATGGTATGAATTTTATGACTATTGTGAATCTACAATTAAGTCACTGTAGCGAAACCTATGGACTTAATTTATAAATATTAAATTAGTGAACAATTAAGTGCTACTAAATCCTTTTACACCTTCATCATTTTGTTTTTATACCCTTTGCCCTCATTTATTGGATGTGAGGGGGGAAAGTGACAAAGCCCTTCTTTTCTTGTTTATTGTATTTATAGAAACATTTTTAATTATCTTTATGTCAGTAATCAAGTTAAGTTCAGAATAACAGAATCACAGAATATACCAAGTTGGAAGGGAACCACAAGGATCATCAAGTCCAACACTTAGCCTTGCACAGGGCCATCCCCAGGAGTCACACCAGGTACCTGAGAGTATCATCCAAACACTTCTTGAACTCTGTCAGACTTGGTGCTGTGACCACTTCCCTGGGGACCCTCTTCCAGTGCCCAACCACCCTCTGG